>OY735201.1:32366822-32716822 GCA_963457665.1 Thysanoteuthis rhombus
GTCCACGGACAATTCTGCAGAATCTCCATTGTCATTTTTCAGGGAATCAACAACCAAACCAAACACAATAGTAATAATAATAATGATAGTAATAATAATAGTATTAATAATCGAAAATGCAAGTTTTTACCAAGTGAGACCACAAATGCTTTCTTCTTTCTGGGGTCTGTTGTGCCTTATTGCCAGGGCAAATCTGTTTTTTTTTTTTTTTGATTCCTCCTTTAGAAAAGCTCACCAGCACTGACCAAAAATCACCAGTAGGGGCTGACCAAGACTCAAGCCAAAAAAGATTTTAGAAAATAAAAATTTCTTCTGCAGTAGGATGAATTAAGACAGACCTAAACAGTAGGTAGACGTAAATGTTGTAAACACTACACTCAGTAGGAATGTGTACTTGATTGTGTTTTTATCTGCAAATATTGCCTAATTATGTGACCTTTCTAATTATGTGACCTTTCTCTTGCACTGGGATGAAATTAAAAAAAAAAGAAAAACAATGTCAACATCAGCAACTGTTTTACCAGAAAAAAAAAAAGAAAAATTGTAAATAGCTTTGCTAAGAGAGTAGCCGCTTAAC
Source organism: Thysanoteuthis rhombus (assembly GCA_963457665.1). Lineage (NCBI taxonomy): Eukaryota > Metazoa > Mollusca > Cephalopoda > Oegopsida > Thysanoteuthidae > Thysanoteuthis > Thysanoteuthis major. The sequence continues at coordinate 32,367,400 of OY735201.1, forward strand.
AGTGTCTGATGTTAAAGTGTTTAGGTTCCTTGGTGGTCAGTTGGTTCACAGCACGGTTTTCATTGAGCAATCGGTCAATTTTGTCGTTTTTTGCAAATAAATATCCCAGGTTTTCAATTTGTGCTTTTCTTCACTTTGTTTTTCCTTGTTTCTGTATTTTGGCCGGGGGTAAATGGATGGGAAATAACAAATGTTCCAGTAGTCCCACTCTTGGTAACTTGCAGTCTAACAGCGACGAAAGCCAACAGCTTGAGTCCCCTAAGTGACGCCCAGAGATGTATTGGTCAGTGGTCGGCAGTGAGCTAGCTTTTCATCAGTGGACGCTCGCCAGGTGGCAGGACAGTCTCGGCTTGGTTTGAGAGATTGACCAATAACAAATATAACAACATGAACAATGGTAAAACAGCAAACCACAAAGACATTTCTCATTGGCTAAGAATAGAACAGGTGCGTCCATGGGACTGGAGCTCGGAGCTAGAGGTGACAGACAACAAGAGACTAAGAGCTGGGTGAGGTTGGTCACTGGGATAGGTGGTTAAGTAATTTGACTGATGACAGGTCAAAGGTAACAGTCCAGGAGGCAGGTAGGTGGGAGTAGTGGTGTGGACTGGGGTGCTGGTAGTTATAGTAAGGTGTGAAAATTGTGGTTGTGGCAATAAAAAAAAAAACCACAACAAAAAATAAAAAGCACACTAACACACATATATTAGTATGTGTGTATGCTGAACTAATTTAAGTATACATATACATTATTTATTTATAGATATATATATATATATAAATACATATATATATATATATATATATATATATATTTATATATAAGTTATTTAGAAATGGATATATGATCTGACAGGATGATTATAAACTGCATTGTATTATATTGAAACTCTTGTTTGAAATGATCTGAATGATTTGGATTTTCTTCCATTATTTATTCTATTTTGCGTTTCCAAGCCAAATGATACATATAATAACGGGAGATCATTTCAAATGAGAGTTTCAATATAATATAAGGTAATATATAATTCATATAAATACATAAGTACACATACACATGAAAATATATATATATAATTTATTCAATTCAGATGTCAGTTAGAGCTTAATAATTATTCAATAAACTCTATAAAAATTTTATATCGAATGCTGCAAATTTATAGAACTTTACAGAAATATATATTCTTGTAAGATCTACATATATGAATATATGATATATTACTTGCCAAGGTTTGATTGATAACATGGGAGATGAAGCAAGTCACTATGTTGTAAAAAATGAGTGATCATGATCATGACGAAATCTTCATTGAAAATTAATCAATCTAGCATATTCAAATCAGACTATACTTATATAAAAGATAATGAACCTTACATTTATATATATATATATATATATATATATATATATATATATATATATATATATATATATATATCTCATGTATAATAAATATTTTACCTTGATATTTTCAATGAAATTCCATGGAATATAATAAAATGTCCATTATTCAATGTAAAGCTTGATCCATAATTTTTTCTTATATAATAACGGCAACCAAAGTGGTTATGATCACACTGGATATTTCTTGTACTATGTTTCTGAGCCTCATCCTAAAGACTGATCATCGCTTTTATAATGATTTTAATATAAATAGGCCAGCTTCATCCACTGAAGCCAGTAAACAGCTCTTCATTACTAACTGGTGCATGTCTCCATTTATTTTTAGTAATAACCACTGAATATTATTTTTCATGCCTGCTTCAACTGGAATGAAATTTATTCATGTATAGGTCGATACATAATTTTTTCCCAAACGTCTGATCTAAAAAACCCAATTCATACACAAATAGATAGGGTAAATCAATGTCTAGAAATGTTTGCCAGATATGTAAATCTTTGTCATTCTATTTTCAAAAATGACCTATGATTCATTCCGTATCAAATCACCAGATTCTGCTCAAAAAAATCACAGGTGCTCCCACACTAAACTCATGGAGAAATTCAAAATATTAGGTCTGTAACTCTAATATTTCTGCAATTGAAAAACATTTAAAGCTCCTATGATATTGCATGCACAGCTTTGAAACATTGTGACCAGAGCGAACACTTTCCAGCAGAATTCAAAAATTTAATCAGCTCAAATGTATATCATGTACTTTTTCTCCTGCAAGGTTCAGAACATAAAAAAGACAATGCCCACTTTGAGGGCTTCTCACTTGTACAATATGCAAGATAAAGCTCTCATATTTTTTTTTTCAATCATTTGAGTGACACTGATAATAATTCTCTTTCGCTTTAATCCATGTCATATGCAAGTTACAACTCCAAACTCTGAGGTGAAACTGCCCCACTCAGCACAGCAACCATGGTCATCTCCTGGCCAGTAAACTGATGACTCTTGTTTCAATTTCCATCATTAATTTCATTTGCTACTTTTGGAGAATGACGAAAGCTTTAAATCTCCTACCAATATAAGCACACACAAACATTCACACCTCTGTACACTATTAGAGCCCTCAAAATGACCCCCCCCAAAAAAAAAACTGAATCAATATTAAAAATGCCATATTGTGGCTAACCTTGTGAGTGAGATCTTTGTACAATGCCCACTAGTGTAAACACTGGCAATTGTTAGTGAGACCTACTCCAGGCCAGCTGAAGTTTTGTTCTGCTTATTGCACCTAGTATTTCTCAATGGTCCCCTATCTAGCTACTGACCAGGCTTGACATTGCTCCATCTTAAGAGAACCAAATTCTTGAGCATGATTTGGTTATAAACCCTCAATCCTAGTCCTTGCGCTGAGTACTTAGTAGAGAGGCAGAGGAACCATTTTGAAAGCCATTGTGTGACTTGGCAGTTGATTGAACCATGGTCTACCAAACTGGAGCCAAGCTCTCTACCATTGGACCATGGTGATTGGTACAACAATGGACATAACCTGTCTTATACTCTCAATAGAATAACAAAGCATACATGATGAGTAGCAAAATCTAATTTCTTGTTCAATCTTTATGTTAACTGAGAGACCTCTTATTTCCTTAACACCAAGCAGTACTTTGATGAAAAGCATAGTATGTAGAGAGGGGAAAGGTTTTAAGCTTTTTGGTGTTTGTTGAAGTGATCGCTACAACATTGCTACCCAGATTTGGGATTTCAAGCTTATCTCTGGATGGATGCTCCCACATCCTAATCTCTTTCTCTCTCAAACATGTATGACTGGAGAGCCAAATCTGACGAATACAAGAAAACAAAGCTTAAGAATTGATCAAGTAAGTAAGTAGTGCCCTTATGGCTTCAAATGTCCCTGCTTAGTCTCCACATCACATTACTACTTACTCAGCCCATTTGCAATATATGAAATAGACTTGCGACAAGCACCCAAAGTGGCATCACTCACTTCATCGTACACTATTTCATCCATAGCTGATGGAAGAGATGGATTCCTGCCTTTTATAAAGGTGTTAGCATGAAGTAAACACAAATAGTCCTAGCAAGAGTTTGAACTTGACTTGCCGAATCCATTCTTCGAGACGTTTTTCTCTCAGTCAACCCACACATTCCAAAGAATTGATTGCTGACAAAATTAGGGAACAGGAAAAGGACAACAGATCACGATTCAGATAAACGGGACTTTGATAACAACAGGAGCAGGTCTGGTTAGTCACTAAATAGAAACCATCACGTGACCAATGCCTTTGGCCTGGTTAGGAATGATCAATAAAAAAAATTGGTAAACGCATTGGGTTTTCAGTGGGGGATTAAATTTGCAATGTAAGTTCATGCTAAATAGGTCCCTTAGTTCGTTTCTGGATTTTTATTAGAGATCACTGCCCAACAAAGAGTGAAAGAAGTAACTTCATTAAATTCATAGCCTTTCTTTTCCATAAATTGTTAGAACAGGGTCCCACAAAGGTAACCCTATTGCATCAACTAGAGGAAATAAAAAGGCCATCAGCGTTCTTGGAAATTCAATGGAACATTAAAAAGAGCCCTAAAATTGACTCTTTGTTTCCGGGTAATTCACTACACGGTAATGTGATGAGTAGAGAAATAATCTTTCAGTCAATGGACATGTAGCAAATAAGTCAGAAGAGATTCGGGGGAAAATGATATGTCACATGACAACAACCAGTGATAGGAAAAAAGCAGTTAAGAGCCATAATGAATTCACAAATTCATAATTCATCTGAATATTTATTATCCATGCAGCATGTTGTCACTATTGTATCAGCAGCTCATTTAAAATACCTGTTTCATCAATTTCTCTCCAATTTATCTAAACGCATTTTTAGTTTTATTTATTTGATAAAATTTGAATAAAGTAATTTTGACTTAAAATAAAATTAATTGAATTAGTCTCTCTCAAAACTGGCATATTTCTTCAAGTGTTGAAAGCATAAAAAATTACTTGAATATTTGACCTTACACTTTCTTAACCATAGTTTTGTGAAAAAAAAAATATTTTGTTATAAATATCTTTGGTTTTATTCTAAAAAATAAAATAGTGATTAAATCAAAACTATTTTTTATTCATTTTTCATTATAGAATAAGATTCAGTTAAACATCAAGTGGATCTTGTTTCCTTTTCAGTAAGAATGCTGACGACTGGTGTCAGATGAAAATTTCATGTTATTAGCTCAATCAAATTTGGTGTGTTTATTCTTCCTATGATCTGAATAAATTTATGTGCTATATTGTATTAAAGCTATTTTCGCATTAAAATATTTGAATTTGAATTTGAAAAGAATTTTTCAAAAGTTAGAGAAAATGCCTTTTCAAGTGACACTCTTGTAACATTTGATTTAATTGACACTCCCAATCAACAGACAACCGTCCGCCTCCATTAGTCTGTTAAACTGAGGGTTAGCTGTATATATTTTGCAAAAAAGTGCTCACTTACCTCACCACTCTCTTCTCTATCAACCATCATGGCATGCTACAGACAAGCCATTATTTGTCAAGAGATCTGGCGATTGGATAGAATGCAGGGAGAAATAGATACATGCCTTTCTCAAGAGTATAAGACCAAAGGGATCATAAGCAGTCTCAGATAAAATTTAACTCAGTTTGCTGATTCTATTTTCTGTGTCGATGAATTTTATGCTACCTTGCATCTCTCAGTCGAATCACAGTAGCCTGAAAAATGGCCAACCAACCAGCCAAGTAAGTTACCGGTACTTCTTTTTATGTATGTGTCTATATGGATGTCTCTGTGTGCGTATACATATATGTGTGTGTGTGTGTGTATGTGTGTTTACAAGCACTACTGGTGACAATCTTGGAAATTTGCATGCATTCATCACAAGGCACCATCTAAAAACATTTTTTTTTTCTTTCCAAAAAGTGCTCTTTGGGGTCTCCATGGTCATTTTGGGACCAACAATGCCCAAATTTGTGTTGGTATTTTTTAGATAATTTTAGATAATATTATTAGAAAATTTAGTTCTGGCACACATGCGGGCTACGAGGATTCATTTATGCAAGGTATGGATATTTATATTGATATTTGCACTCGTGTGTAATTAACATATATTTACACATACTTTTTTGTTTATATTGTAATAGGAATCATCGAATAAAACTGTCAACATCAACATAAGTGTCTTCAGTTTTTAAGTAGGTCTGACTAACTATCTATGCATGTGTTGCGCATACAGACCACACCAATGGAGCTAGAAGGCTGTAAATTTAAACATTTTCCACTTATCATATCAAAACAAACACGGTTTTCTTTAAATTCTCTCACAAAATAAGTTTTTTGTTTGGGGGTTTTATATACAATGTATGTTTATGGTTAATTGGTCCCTTCATTTCTGCCCGGCAGCGTTCACACTTGTTTTTTCGAAATTCAGACTTCTTTAGAGATCACTGCCCAACAAAAGGCGACAGATGTAATTTATTCATTGATCACCCCTCTTTCAAATTTTTTAATTGATCACCCTAACGTATGCTGCCAAAAGATGTTGCTCACATGACAGTTTCTATCGAGTGATAAATCAGATACACTTATATTTGTATTTGTATTCCATGGGTGTGTATGCACATGTATACATGTATGTATATATATGTGTACGTGTGTGTAAGTAAAGAATGTTCTAGCATATTGAAAAATAACTGACCAAAGTCAACATGTAATTAAGGAACTTCCAGGTAAATTTTTCCCAACCCAGCAAGATTTATTTTGGAAGTTCTCAAACACAGTATTGTCGTCGTTTGCCCTTGACTGGGCCAACAAATTCCTACTCTGCCATGTGCGTATATGTCACACTGACTTACATAACTAACTATGACATCAATTAGCCGACCACAATCACACCTACCTATCAAAAGAACAACCAAAAAACAGCAGCAGCAGTTATAATAACAATAACAACAGTAGTTCTAATAGGGTGCTCTTCTGGCTCAGTAGGTAGTGTACCTGTTACAGTCAAGACAGCCAGGGTGTGAATAGTGCTAAATCTCTCAGATTTGGTGGAAGTTACTCGTGTCTAGACCAGAGATATAGAGTGGGGGGGGGCTAGGGGATATGCTCCGTGGACCCCTGATGGAAGGGGGCTCTCAAAAGCATTATAAAGAATAGTTCACCAATTTCATTTCTACTGATAAATCTCAAAAAATGTTAGATGTATATGTATGTATATATACATATACATAGGAAGTGTAAGAAAATGGACAACTTATATCTGTCAGAATGTGATAATTAAAAAGACATTTATATAGGAACTATATTCTGTTTGTTATATATATATATGTATGTATATAAATGCATAAATATTTTTGTCATGATCACAAAATGGAGAAATGTGTGATATAACCGCACTCTACAGACTTCTGCCTTACCAAAGGTGTTGTTAACTCAGTTGTATGTATACATACATACATACATACATACATAAATGCACACACATAGAGTAGTGCAGTGCTAAAAAAAATGAAGTTGGGAGTTTTGGGCTGTCTGCTCTGGAAAATGTTTGAAATTTAACCAATTTCAGAGACGTTTTGAGAACATATAGGATATTTTGACTTATACATTGGCTCATTTTTCTTTCGAGAAAATTGCTCAAATGGAGAATTTTAGTACTATAGGCCTCCCTCAATAGAACGCAGTTTGTTATAGTATGGTTCATTAAATGAGGCAGGAGGGTCCTGGACTTTTCTAACTGATAATACTGTTTTATCTAGAAAACAGCAAATAAAAACAGAATTTCCCTTTGCACTCGTGAGTCTGATTTTACAGGCCAAGCTCTATTTTACTGCACTTTGTAAGCCCATTAGGGGACAGAGATGACACAACCCCAACTCCAGACCCAACAAAGAAATGTATTTGACTTATGGCAGAAAACTAACAGTAAAAATGAAATGCATTCGAGAAGAACATTCCAGTAGTTGAGGAAAGAAACTTCTGCTTGATTGTTCAAATATCATGCTCAGTCTTTAGATGATAGATGATATTTGCTGTCTTTCACTAGTCACTTGAATACCTCTTATACACATCCTACAGTCATCGTAGCTTGATTATAACATGGTTGGCTTTCTTGTCTCCCAACACCTGCATTATAATGGAGGATGCTTATATATTGATAGTGAGGGAACATTATTCCCCCTCTGAAAAAAAGTAAGGGAACACTATTCCAACAACACTAAACCACTGTGTATGTGTGAGTATATATATATATATATATATATATATATATATATATTTATAAAAGGAGAGAGAGGAGAGGTGCAGGAGGTGGCGATCAGGAATTTTATGGTATAAAATATTATAATATAAAATGTATTAGGGCTGAAGAAAAGTCATTTCAGAGCCACAACAGTCATTCATCATTTTTAATTGTTTTTTATTTAGTTTTTTCTAACTTTATCTCTGGGGAAAAAGATTATTTTTTACTCTTTTTGTTTCCCATTTTTTCTTTTTAATTTCTGAAACTTTATTATATGGCTTCTCCATTTCCCTACATAAAATGTGAAGAATTTAGCTAAAATGCACAGTGGAATTTCCCCTTGGTTCAGGAAGTTTACCAGATATGCAGAGGCATAGTGGAGTTTGAATTTGAATTACAATAAATCTCTCAAATTTGGTGGAAGGTACTCATGCCATACCAGAACTATAGAGGGCTATTTGAAAATGCTCCCGGGAAGGGCTCCCCACCCAAAGATTTATAAAGTTAATCATCATCAGCCTTTTAACATTTATAGTCAGACATCACCTATTGCATTTCTACTGACAAATCTCATTAAATATCAGAGGAAGCCCCTGAAGGATCAAAGGCTCCCTCCCCCTCGGCCTCCAAATCTTTAGCTATGCCAATATGATAAAAACAGGATTATTGTTGCTGCTTATTTTCAGTCCCTTTTCTTTTTCACACCCTTATGAGAAAAGCAATTATTAGTAAAAGAAGGGAGATAATTTCTGTTTGCAATTGGTTGATGGAGCAGCTTGGACTTTACGATACAGCTATAGTATAATCGATACCTTTCAGACATTTAGTCAAATACTGTTAACACGTTCAGCACCAAATTAATTAACGTTAATTAACATTTTCACAAATTTACTTAAGTGCAAAAAAAAAAAAAAACATTGCTGCCGAAGCTGTTGTTATAATTCTATCTTCTATTGATAGGAAAAAGAAATTCTGAAGATGAATGCATAATAATAGCACCACTAAAAAGCTTGTTATTTAACAAGGATAATCATTATAACAATGACAGACAGCAAGATGGTACAACTTTATTTTAATCAGAAAATGAAAGTTTCATGTGATCAATCCAATCAGTCAGTCAACCATTCATGTCTGCAGGAAATTGGTTCCAAAATTTGCTGATTCTATTTTCGAGAATCCAAAATCAGCGGATTCGGTGGCATTCATTTCCCCGAATCCGTTTTGACAGATACCAGATTTGCCACATTTCCATTGACTGCCTTACCATTTCCTTTAGTTATCACATTACCAACTGGCGAATTACTGGAAACAAAGGGAGTCTTTCTTTAATGTTCCATCGTATTTCCAAAAACACCAGTCGACTTTTTATTCTCTATAATTAATGCAATGGGCTTATTTTTACAGGACCCTATTTTCACAATTTATGAAAAAAAGCATCTACAGTAAAATTCAAGTATGTTTTAATGTAGATTTTGACTTAAAAATACAATGTTTCTTACATATAGTTAAAATATCAATATTGATGACACCGATTCTTTCTAAAAATTTAAAATTCAGTTGTTTAAAACATCTTTTTATTTGTGTGTGGTTCTTAAACGATTGAACAAGGGAATTACTTTACGATTTACAATGAGGGTCAGCCTTTTGCTGAAAAGGTTTTTAGTATTTGTTGCTTACAATACTTTCCCTTTTGTGCATCCATAGTCAACTGCCTAGATTTATATAATTTCCTAATAATATTATTAACATAATTCATAGTAATAATGTAAACTGCAATATTCTGGAGAGCCAAGCATACTATTCATATATTTTCTTCTGTTTTTGATTTATGTAAATTGACCAGTATTTCAAAATATGAGTGCTGCCAAATATTGATACAGATAGCAGATGACATTGCATCTTTTTCACAGTACAGCTATTGGTGAATTTTAACCTTGTTTATTTTCCCCACTCAAATACATTTTTTCTGCATTCTTGATTGTCCAGTCTGTCTTCTCATACTGTTGAAATTAATATCTGTCAATGCCTGATTATAAATATTGAAATATACTTTTGAAACAAGCTGATTGACAGTGTTGAAAATTAATTTTTCATAATATTTTGATGCAAAATGCAGGACATGATGATAAAATTAGAAACATCTAGAATGGCTGAATTGTATTTTAGTGTATCAAATTATTGCGCAAGCTTTCCCATTCGTCTTGAGGAGCTTACAAAGAGGAAATTTTGATAAAAGTACTACATTCTATACTACACTGATGATGTAAAAATGATTATAAATTATTTGGTATTTAAAACAATTTACTGTTTATGAAAACTTCCCTTCTTTATTCTTATATGAACAAATTCATGTAGGGAGAGAATCAATGCAGGAATATAGATCTACGTCTTCTGTTTTCAACGATTATCACAGAAATATCTGGTGTTAATTAAAATCCGATTTAACATTTGAAAATTAAAATTAACCCTAAACACTAACCATTTTTCTAGTACTACAAAATCTAAGATATCAATCATTATGAGGATAGTCCAAACAATAATAGAGATAATAATAATACCTCATCTCAAAAATTCAGAGAAACAACAATCACTTGAGTTTATTTGTTTCATTTAATCTTTATTTGTACCCTCTTCTTTATATGAATTCCCATTCCAAATCCCCTAAAATTGAAATAAAAACATTTAAATACAACAATAAACCTCAACTAAGATGAGCAAACATGCATTATTCAAATCTTTATGTTTGTCCTGTGATTCATCATTTGGGATTATAATGTCCTAACGACAAGCTCAATAATTTGGGACACCAAACTTCCCTTAGATTCTAGATCCTTTCAGATGTTTTGGAAACTGTGGCTCAACTCCAGGATGTCCAAACTAAATATTTTCTGCATTTGATAATGATTCTATTTCTGGTTTAATTTTAACTAAGGAATTTTTAATTTCATTTTTTTTATCGTCATTGAAAATGGCGTCATTATCAATTTCTTGCAGAACAGTGTAATTGCAAATCTGTCCATCAGGTGATTTTTTATATATTTAATAAAACTGATAACTTTTTTTATAAGATTGATAAAACTTTTGTGATCCATTCCTTGATTAAAGTGAATCTAGAATATTTTCGTTTTATTAAAAAAAAAAAAAAGAAAACTTTAAAAAATGTTGGTGCTTTCTACATTGGGGTTACAAATGGAGAGAAAATAAACATAAATAAGAGAATTCATCAAAGAAAACAAGTAAATACATCAAATGTATTGTTAACACTTCACTTCATAAATTTTGGCCAACTTTAAGCAGCTAAACCTATATAATACATCTGATACACATTTTAAATACAAAATCTTATACATAAATAGAACATATTATTTAAATTTTACAATACATGCTTTTTTTCATCAATTGTAAAAATAGGACCCCATGAAAATAATCCCTACTGATTATAGAACATAAAGTCGACCGGTGTTTTTGGAAATACAAAGGAACATTAAAGAAAGCCCTTGAATCAACTCCATTTGTTTTCAAGTAATTCGCCTAATGGTACCATGATAACTAAGAGAAATGATACGGCAACCAATGGAAGTGGAGCAAATCCAGCATCGATCAAAACAGATTCCAGAAAACAATACAGACCCAGTAAAATTAGTAACTGATTGTAATTTGCAATCAGAAATTAATCAGTTTTCGAGTTAAAAAACACTTTTTGCTTTTCACACTTTAATTCCAAATAGCCCACCTCCCCCAATGTATTCAAATTGCCTCTAGTGGGGTATGGACGCCATGTTCAGAATCAGCTTTAAATCATCTCTATTATTTATAATACCTAATAAAAGTCTGATAATTAGAATTTAGTAAAATTTTGCGGTACTTATTCAATAAAGGAGGAAATTATTTTTTTTTAAAGAAGTTTTCATTCCAATTTTGAAGGAAAATTTTTTTCCCATGCACCCCCCCTCTCCTAATTAATTCATATAATCATGCAAACATTTAGTTTTTGCTCATTTAAAGATAAGTCACCAGAGAGTTAAATTCAATTCTGAACTAAAGAACTGCCGGATCTGTATGGATAACTTATTTTGGAATCTAAAAAAGTAGGAGAAAAAGGAAAAATATAGCTTGTCTTGTCAATTTTTATTTGCAATCTTATATTGTAGGGCTACAGTCAGTAAGAAGATAAAAATATTCACATTGAATTTTTGCTTAAAAGAGATTGTTAAAAATATTTCAATTAACTCAGTATTTTTTTCAAATTCTTGTTTAATTCTTTCACAATTTTGTATTAACTGAAATTTTACTATTGAAAAAGTAACAATGCTGAATAATCAAAGAGACTGATATGCTAAAAAAAATATTTATCAGAGGTATTTTGATTGTTTTTTTTTAATTTGCTATGGTTCTCATCCATGTCAATTCAGCATAACCCAGCATACGGCAAGTTAGAGTTTTGCCTTTTTGGTACGTTTTCAGAATTTTTCTTTATGATTTTGATCCCTATTTGGTTGGATCCGCATATACAAAATCCATGGATATGAAGGGCCAACTGTATTTAATAATCATAAATAAGCAAAGCGAAAAAAATCATCCGAACATTCATCCAAGCATTGTTTTCAATTTTTAATTTTGGAAGAAAAGTTTGAAGTTGATCAGTACTGTTACAATTGGATTGCTAAATTGTGGGAAAAGTCAATTCAATGCCAAACAATTGTTTGTCAATTCAATGTACTCTAGGATCCCCATAAAGCTTGTCAATTCAATGTACTCTAGGATCCCCATAAAGCACATCTTAACAAGAACAATTCATTTATCTTTTTATAGTAGTAAACTCTGTTAGCTGATCTCTCATGGGACTTCAGGGTGAATTTATTTATTATCAGTATCTTTATGTTTTGTAAAATCAAGAAATTTTCGAGTAAAATAGGTTAATTCCTGTCATCATTAACAACATGAGCTAATAACAGAATTGGATTTATATAACTGATAATTCATAAACCAGTTCAATCTATGCTATAACCAATAAGAACTATTGTAAGTCTTAAAATACTAAGTATTTAATACAAATATGGATATCTGTAGTCTTTAAGGCTAGCCTGAACATTACTAGTCTTCAAGACTGGTCCAGCCATCCATAGTCTTAAAGATTAGTCTGAACATCCCTAATCTTTAAGAATGGTCTGGCAATCTATCTTTGAGACAAGCATGAATATCCCTAGTCTTTAAGACTGGTCTAATCATCTGCAATGTTTAAGACAAGTTTGATTATCCATCTTTGAGACTAGCCTGAATATTCCTAGTCTTCAAGACTGGTCTGGCCATCCCTAGTCTCTAAAATTGGTCTTGACATCCATCTTTGAGACTTGTTTATAACTTTTTGGACAACACAACTATTTTTCACAAAAAGTTTACAGGAATTTTTATTTCAAACAATGTTGGTTGTAAAAGATATTTCATCCCAGACAAAGCTGGACTATTTTGTAAAAGATAAAAATGATGGCCATAAATCAAGATGTCAGAATTTGTATGCTTCTCTGTGTGTGCACGAGTTCATACTTTGTGAAGTTGTTCATGAAATAGACTGACCACTGGGATGGTGAGATAAGGTGATATTTTTTTACTGCTATTTTGAGATGAGGTAATATTGCTTTTCAACTGCAGGCAAGAAAGGAAATAACTAAATTTTACTCTGACCAACACATCTATTTTGATTCTCATTTTTAAAAATGTCTCAAGGTATGCCTGATAAATAGGTAGAATGTTCCTTTGTTAATTACAGACCAACAATTCATTCTGATAGGCCCTTGAGGTGATCTCATGTAGAGGAGTGTAGAAATTGCCATGTGCAAATATCTTTATTTTGCCTCACTTTCGGGAGTGTACATAAAGCAGCACGTTTCATGTATATCTGATTTGAAAGGACCCGAGTAGGCAGCACTCCATTGTAGCCTCATCATCTGATCCAACATTCTCTCATATCAACTGTATTGTAGTCGATGATCCACAAATCCATACTGTGTGGATCACTACCTGATCAGTTGGGATCCGCTTTAAACAAATCTACACTATTGGAACTTCTTGATGATCTTTCCCCATCCCAAGGTTCATAACCAGTCTGGTTAGTCACTCAATAGAACCCGTCATGTCACCAACATCTTTTGGCACCATGCCATGATTTGGGTGATTGATTAAAAAATTGGAAGGAGTAATCGATGAATAAATAACCTCTCTCACCTTTTGTTGGGCAGTGATCACTAAGTCTGAATAAAAATAAAAAATAAAAAAAAAAAAGCGATAATGTTGCCAAACAGAAACTTAGCATAAACTTAGATTTCAAACCGAACCCTTCCCTCCTCTAAAAACCTATGAAGGGGGGAATTTTCAAAAAACCTTTTTGTAGACATAATAAGTAGTAAACATTCAAATTTTTTGGTCTTCTAGCTCCATTGGTGTGGGCTGTATGCATGATAATATATACATAGCCAGGTAGAAAACTGAAGGAACCTACTGTGAAAGTTTGGGTTGACAGTTTCTAATACTTGGAAACAAGATTATCCAACAGAGATATATAAGAATGAATGTCTGGTGTCTTTAACAAAAAATGTCCTTGTTTAGTTAAGTTGCTTATATGTTATACAACACACAAAGCAATGAATTTGTCTCCATTTCTCAAAAGATCCGTGTTTATCTAATTAACATCTGTAGCAATTGTGGGTTTTTATGGGACAGGGATAACAGCAAGATGGTCAGGGCTAAAGGGCTCCGACTGCCCTTTTATTTACTCATAGTCTTTTCCCAAATACCCATCATCTTTCCCAAGAGTATTAGTGCTTAGTGGATGCAAACTGCCCTAATCTTGACTTTAGCTCAACTCAATTCACCATGGTACAAACTAATCCTCATTTCATCTGACTCACCAACTTCATTGAAAATGTGACTTTGTATACCTTCATCCTACATTTTCCTTTTTTATACTCTGTTATCAAACAATAAAATTCAGCGTCGAAAAAACAGCAAAAGTCTCATTTTTGGCATTTTAGACTACTGTTCTATTAATATGCACAAAATTTGAATCATAATTCAACTATCTTTTGTCCCTTAAATGTATTTCATAGTTCTTATCAATTTATAGTTAGTGGGAATATACTCCTACAATGAAAAAAAAAATAAAGTAATTGAAAATAAGCTATTTCCATAGACATGTATGAGGTAAAGCATTACGTCTCTCAAGGGACCACCTCCAATGGAGTATGATGACCAGTGAGGAAGTCCCTGTTTCAGTTGCAATAGTCCGCTTAGTGATCCTTGAAAGTCTAAAGTCTACCAAGACCAGGACTTTATCCCTACAAATTCTTATGACCACCATTGTGGCAGAATGCAAATCCACTGAAGGGATACTTCCATCCTAATCCAACAGCTTAGAGTCTACTGCTAAATGCACAAGGAAATTTGTCCTCGCCCGCAAGACAAAAACATTTCCAAGCTAGCACTTCTCCCAAAAAGTTTGCCAATTCCTTCTGTACACTATTAGGCCAATAGGACCTCCAAATGTCATATAGATACTTAAAAAAGAAAGCAAGTTGCAATTTTTTGAGATTTCAAACCTTTTACAACATCAATTACATTAGCTTTACCAGTCCCCGAAGTCTTCATCATTTGTAACTTTTGCTATACTTGAATTTGTTTTTACTCTTAAAGATGCCATATTACTTTTATCAATCTAATACTATTATCACTGTAGCCATTGTTGTTATGCTGATTTTTATTATTCTTTTTCTGTGTAGCTATTGGATTGTTCTACAGAAAGAAAAACTTGTCCAACAAACTTTTGCATCCATATAACCTATTATTATTATTTGTACTTATTGAGTTTTTGTACCAGTAGTGACTAGAGGCTTTCTATTTTTAGTTCCACAAACTTCTTTGCTAGGTTCTATGGAATTGTGCTCTGGGCTCTGGCCATGAATTATACTACAGTCACCTTCATGTTCCTCATCATTTTATATCTATTATCATTATTGTCTTTATTATTTGTATGAGGATTGATCAATACGCCTTGCTTGATGATAAAAACAAGACTGTGGTTGGAAATTTTCATTTTATATCTAGCAGGCATTAAATGAAAGTTGAAAATTTTGAGCATATACTCAAGTAACTCAAGAAGATATGGGATATATCTTCTTCTTTTCATTATCATTATCATCACCATCAACATTGGTGCTACAATAACAATGCATTGCACCTCAGCTTTGCATATTTCACATCAAGAATTATCGACAAATGGGGCAGCCTTCTCAATGAAGTGGTCAACACCCAATCGGTGAAGGAATTCCAGAGACTATATGACTCTTTTGACAAAAGACTTTTACACAATTATGATTAATTTTCAGGGTTTTGTAGGCCAATAGCCTTTTCCTCCCTACTAATTATATTATTATTATTAAAGGTAGTAGTAGTAGTAGTATACAATGGTCAAAGGTTCATACAAAGAAAAAACAAGCAACAAGCAGAGAGAGAAGGGTATTAGAATGATTTTTTTAAGAAAAGGAGAAAGAAGAAAAATTAAATAAGAAAGTTGAGAAAAAAAAAAAAAGAACCTTGAGTGAAGGGCAATGTTGCAAGTTCATTGTTACTCACTCCGGAAGCTAAGCTAAGCTACTATATGACTGTCCTACGTCATCCGCCGGACAAGGCGCCCGAGTGCAATTGCTTTGTTTCTCACCACCATTTCTTTTGTTGTTACTGATCATTAGACACTTTGATGAGTGACCCTGCTGACCTACATACATACTAACACACACACACACACATACATACATACATATAGAGTATGTGTGTATACATACTTTTCACTCACCTGGCCAGCTAAGTGCACACCTGATTCTGTGGCTTACAGTTCAAAGGGTTTTTCTCTCACCTTTAACTTCTCTTTCGAACTTTCCAATTTCAGGTGACCTTGACATTACTGCTCACTTTATTTTTTTTTCCACTTTGCAGGTATATGTATGTATAGGACTTTTTCATCGGAAATGCAAAGTACACTAATATACATACATGCCACAAGCACACACATCAGCACATCGAGATTCACACAAATGCCACATACTCGCATCCACACGTGCACACATATGCCACATGTGCAGGTACTTACACACATATGCCAGATATACACAAGTGTGCACGTGTATTTTTATTTTGCATTTTTGATGAAATGTTGTTTGATGATATATCTATATAAAGCAATTTATGATCATTCTGTCGGATCATATATTCATTTTTTAATCATTCATATATATATATATATATATATATATATATATATATATATATATATATATATAGAGAGAGAGAGAGAGAGAGAGAGAGAGAGAGAGAGAGAGAGAGAGAGAGAGAGAGAGAGAGAGAGAGAAAGAGAGAGAGAAAGAGAAAGAGAGAGGGAAAGAGAGAGAGAGAAAGAGAAAGAGAGAGGGAAAGAGAGAGAGAGAAAGAGAAAGAGAGAGGGAAAGAGAGAGGGAAAGAGAGAGAGAAAGAGAGAGGGAAAGAGAGAGAAAGAGAGAGAGAAAGAGAGAGAGAAAGAGAGAGAGAAAGAGAGAGAGAGAAAGAGAGAAAGAGAGAGAGAGAAAGAGAGAAAGAGAAAGAGAGAGAGAGAAAGAGAGAAAGAGAGAGAGAGAGAGAAAGAGAGAGAGAGAGAGAAAGAGAGAGAGAGAAAGAGAGAGAAAGAGAAAGAGAGAGAAAGAGAAAGAGAGAGAAAGAGAAAGAGAAAGAGAAAGAGAGAGAGAGAGAGAAAGAGAAAGAGAGAGTAGTACAGTGAAAGTTGAGACAGAGCCAAAGTTTGTTGTACATATGGAGTAGTTTATTTACATAGAGTTATTCTAAGCATGTTCCAAAGTGGAAAAGTTTCATCTTCAGCAAATACATTATATATATATATATATATATATATATATATATATATATATATATATATCTGCAGAAGATGAAACTTTTCCACTCCATAAAGTAGAGATTAAGACCCATATGGTGGGTCGGCTAAAGATTTCTGGTGGTTGCTGGAATATCAGAAAATATTTTTCCAAAGAATAATTATGTAAGTAGTTTTTTTTAAATATTTATCTTTGTACAAAATTGTACTCCTTCTGATGCTTATAGTAAAACAGCTCAGTACTATTCAATAAATTTTTTTTTTCAAATAAATCTTGTTTTCATTACATTTTAGTAATTTATCAATAAAAAGTAATTTTTTTTTCATAATAAACACTGTAAAACCCATCACAGATTATGGATGTGACAATGTTGGACAATTTTTATAATTACTATCTCTGTGTTTACAAACTAATATTATTAGTCATTTTAAAAACAATAAGTGAGGCGGGGGTGAAAGCAAGAGGGGGCACGAGTGACAAAAGTTTGAGAAGCCCTATTCTAACATATACATAAAAGAACAAGGAATAATATAAAAGAGTAAATTTTTGTCATTTTCATGGCATTGAGGGTGATTTAACCTTAACTGAATATTGACCCCAAATTATTTTGATGTATCTTTGATTAACAAATCATTTTAATTAATGCACAATTTTAATTGACAAATAATTTCAGAAAACACATAATTGTTAGGTTCGCAACTCAATTTCTCTAAAAGGTAAATATTAAAACTTAAATTATGAAATGAAATTGATGAATGATATATAAATATATACTATTAAGAAACGGATATATATTTTGAAATCATCATTTTAATTCTGCAAACCGTACATGTGACAAGTAAATTACCAATAACAATAAAGCCTCGAATTTATAAATCTATACAATCATAGGAAATACAAGAAAACATATGGTTAGTTGATGGAACCATTAAAACAATTTTGAGCCAAGCTGGAATGATATTTGGATGATGACAAGAATAACTAAAACGGACTCAAAGAGTGGAAGTAATTGTTACGGATCTGAAAATTCAAGTACATCTTCCACAGTCCACTGTCTACCATTGAACGAAATTTACAGAAAATTCATTGAGAATTATTTTAGCTATCATGTAAACGGACATGAACTTTTGGCAATATTATGTGTTTTGGACATAAAATTATGAAGGAGATGAGATAATTGTTCTCCAAAATTTAATTACTTCTTCCTGTGCCTATTGTCCATCCCACCACAAACTTTCATTGAGAACTCTTGGCGATACCAGGTGGACAGTCATGAGCAAATACATAAATCTATTGAGAAAAAAAAAAACAGAAAAATATCTCTCAATCAAAAGGAAATTCTTGGATCTGACCCAAAATTTAACCACTTCTTCCTTACCTCATTGCCCAACCATCACAAATTCCATTGAAATCTACTGGGTACTTCAGGAGATATTATACGGAAAGACAGATAGACAGGACTGAATACATATACCTCTCCAAATTCATTGGCAGAGGTAATAACAATGCTTCATTCAATTCATTATTGAACTTCTTTCTGTTGTTTATGCTCTTCACTCAACATTTTGATTAAGTTATTCTTTGGCCTTCTTCAGGTATGATATGCAATTTGATACTATTTTTTTTATTTAGTTTCCACAACCGGATAAAGAGACCGTGAAAAAAGACTTTTTCCTTATGGATATTACATGTCACACCTGGAGAAGGCTGCAGAATGAATTGGCTAAAATGTTATGTGAACAACATAAATAACAAGGAGTTCAATTGTCCAAAACACTCATTGAATGTTAATAACCCTTCTCAAAATTATTAGAATGCTATCTTGAATAACAATGCTATTTTGAATAATAATATTATTTTGAATAATTATTTTGTTCTCCATCTTAAGAACAAAAAAGACTTTACTTCTTCTTTGCTTTGTAAAATTACTCGCTATCTTGACTTACACTTGACACTAGAATGAGAAAGTCAACTGAAAACGAAGCTTGTAAGTTACTTTCAATACAGAGCAGGTTGATATCACTCTTGTTGGGAAGTACTGATTTCAGCAAGAATAGCAGTGATTACCTCCCTTTGTCCACCTTGTGAACCTGCTATTTGAGAAGAGACTGTTCCTATGGAAAAAAACAGGTGAAAGAGAAGAGGGTGTGTGTGCTGCCTCTATCATTCACCTCTTTCTTTGTAAAAATCTAAAAAATGTTATAAAGCAAACAATAAACGGCCGATAATGTTAAAACTTGAAAAGCGAGGTATACCAGTTTATATTGAATGGTTCTTTTAAAAGATATAGAAAACAAAACAGAATTCAAGGGATTAGAGACACACACACACATATATATATATATATATATATATATATATATATATATATATATATATATATATATATATATACATACATATATATATACATACATACATACATACATAGAGAGAAAGAGAGAGAGAGAGAACCTGACACAAAGAAATCAGAGACAGAGGGATAGAAAAAAAGAGACAGACCAGAGAGACAGAGGAGTGGTGTAAAGAGTGAGAGAAAGAGTGATGGATGATATAGAAGAAGATAGCCCCCAAAATAGAGACTGACTGATTAAGGCATAAAGAGTGGGAAAAAAAAGGAAGACAGAGAGAGAGAGTGAAAGAGTGAGGGGAATAAAATGGGTGAAGGGATATATCTATAACCTAATATCAGTATAAATAATATTAGTACAGTAAAGAAAGAGGATACTGCTACTGCTGCTCTTATGCAGTGGTCTGTAAATAAATTGCTTGTTACTGCTTGACTCACTCATTGTTGTTGACCATGCTATTAAAATTGGCTCATGCCTTATTACTACAACAAAAATCTGGATTTTGCTCAGTGTTAAATACATAGGAAGCCACTTATTTTGATCACTTTGGGACAGGGTCTTGTAGATAACAATAAACGGCCAATAATGATAGATGGCATCCTCTGCAAAATGAAATATCATTTCTCGCATCTTGTTTTTTTTCAAAAAAAGATAATAGGAGCAGAATTTATAGCATTATAAATAAACCAACGTACATGCAAATTTTCATAAGCATCTGCCAACAGATAGCCTAGCCTACCCCACCTATCAGACAGGCTCAGTTGTTAGGCCATTTGCAACGTAAATATATACAGGGTCGGATTATGCTAGTGCATAGGAGGGGATTGACTGTAGCATATGTAATGAAAGGGTCCTAAATTTAAAAGAATATACATAAATATCAAAACACCTAAATTTCTTACCTGTATTGTAAAGATTTTTTTCTCAATTATTATACAGCTAGGTAATACAAAAAGTACATTTTTGTACACTGGCTTGGACTTCAGTTTCAAATACTTATGTATTTATACATCATATGTAGATATCATATAGATAACACACTGCTATTGATTACTGTGTTCATATAATAAGCCCAATTAAAAGTGATAATTTGCAAAAATCATTAACTTTAATAAACCCAGTCATTCATAGTAAGGGAAAAATGTGATGATTAAGCATAAACGTTTCAATTTTTAGCTCAACATCTTTTTTAGCAAATTTTGGCACTCTGTCTCTACGTTTTACACTGTAAGTCAGGACGAAAAGGTCATCAGTGGTCAGGAATTCAGACAGACGGTGAGGATGAATCTAATATGAACTGCACTGAATCAAGAATGATAATATGAAACGAAGAGTTCACTGTAGGTTTTTGTCTCATTAAATGTCAAGACTGTTAAACAAAATACAGTGGAAACCGCATATTGTGATTACTTTGGAACAGGATTTTTCAATAACTATCATCTGCTGGAAACCTTAAACAGAGCAAATAGAAATTGGATCTAATTACATTCACTGTCATAAGTTCACATTCATTGTTATGAATTTACATTCATTGTTATAAGTTCATTGTTAAGTTATTAAATTCATTCATTATTAAATAATCATTAGTTACAAACAACCTCATATTTTTTAAAATTAATACTATATATTATCATATTACATATTCAATTCATTTTTAATCAAGTGTTTTGGGTCCGACTGATTTTGATAACAATAATCATCTAATGACATTATCAATAACTATAATAAATAGCTAACTCTGTAATATAAACGAATACTGTAGAATATCAGAACCATGGTGAATTAGCCAAACTCCTGGCCCCGAGTTGTCCTAATTTTCATCAGCTAATATCCTACCAATCAAATGTTAGTCTGGTCTTTTAAATAATCCACCTGCAATGCTTGACTGGACTGTCCTACATAATACCTTCTCCTAACAGTGAATTGTCCCAAATGTGCCCAGTTTCCTTCCTCCCAATAGATACTCTTTCTTTCTATAAAGTTTATTCTAGCCACTCAAGTATTTCATGAGGTGAGCACGTGTGTTGTTAATACTTGTTTAAAGTAATCTGATTCATATACAATAAACAATGACTATGCAAAGTTCAGCTATTTCTGCTTTCTTTGTTGGCATCTGTGCTAGATATCCTTATTTCTGCTTCAATTCAGACAAGATAACAACTTATAAAAACAAGTTGTTTTCTTCGCTGTAATTATTGAATCAATTCAAATGCCTTTTCACTACTCACCAACCAGAACTAACATATTTGGTTTTGGATATGATTTTTTTTAAATTCCTGATTTCCACTTTTTTGTTTAAAAAAGAATAACAGATTTTCATTGGAGTGTAGAATTGGATTATTTTAAAATCAATGTTAGAAACCGTCAACCAAAACTGTCTTCAAAGGTCATTCCAGTTTTGAAGTGATTCTGCCAGGCTGGCTAATTATCTATCAATTTATGTATGAGTTGTGCATACTGGATGCATACAGAACACACCAATGGAGCTAGAGGGCTGAAACACTTAACCCTTATTATGTCTAGGGAAACATTTTTTTTGCTTATTTTAAAATTTGCCCCCAAAATAAGTCTGTAGTGGAGGTTCAATTTACAATGTAAGTTCATGCTCAATTGTTCACTTTGTGTCAAACAGCGTTCATGCTAGTCATTTTAAAAGTTCAAACATTTTAGAGATTACTTCCCAACAAAACGCGTGAGGAGTAACTTATTCTTTGATCACACCTTTATCGAATTTTTCAACTGATCACCCCCAACAAAGCATGCAGCCAAAAGAAGTTGTCACATGACAGTTTCTATTGAATGAGTAACTAAACATGTTTAATAGAAACCGTCAACCAAAACTGTCACCATGACTGTTAACATAAGTTTCTTCAGTTTTCAAGTTGGTCCAGCTGGCTGGCTACATATACATGTATTGTGTATGCAGGCCACACCATTGAAGCCTAAGGGCTGAAAATTTCAACTTTCATTCCGTATAAGATCTAGAAAAAACATTTGTTTGTTTTTTTAAAATTTTGCCCTTGAATATGTTTTTTTTGGGGGGGGGCTCAAATTGCAATGTAAGTTTATGCTAGATTGGTCCATATTTTGTGCCTTGCTGCATTCATGCTTGTTTTTTGAAAGTTCATTTTGTGATCAAACAAAAAGTGCAAGATGTAATTTATCCATTGTTCACCCCTTTTTTCCATTTTTTTTAATTGATCACCTCAACACGGCATGCAGCTAAAAGATGTTGGTCAGTTTCTATTCAGTGACTAATCCACATGTTTGATTGAATTATAATTTGATTTTAAAATAATTACACTTTAAAACCATGTTTAGAGTTCTCATTTATCACAGCTTTATCCTGATGAATGAGAGCTTTCATTTAAAGAGTTCTTCGGACGATTGAGAACTTGACAAATTGAATTAGATTTCTTTTGTCTTTCCCATCCACCTTCTCTTCATATCCAATCTCTGTTTTATTGCTTCTGGACTGGAAAAACATTCACTTCTCATATTAGCATGACACACTAAAAATGAAGAGATGTATTACACACTGATCTATTTAGACTAGTGTATTCATCTTGATATTGTTATCTGCACACAACTCATTTGTATTATTCTTACATTTCACCGATCCTCACACCCCTTCCACTTCTTGTGTGTTAACTCCTGTCTTAGGGTCGATAAAATATTATCGATTGTGAAGTGATGAAAATCTGCTGCATTCAGCTTCTGACCTGAGTAACCCTGCCCACAATCAGAATAGAGAATGGATCCTTCAGCCACATATTTCAAATAGCATCAAGAAGCATTTGTACAGTTTGATAGTAACAAAAAGCAGAATAGATGTGGGAATTGGCAAAATGAAAGAATGCAATGAATGGCATACAGACAAACAAAGAGGTACCCACAATGTTTTGGCCGTTGTACTCTTTGGCCTTCATCAAGTGTCTGTCATATAAAGTAACCCTCTGAGAATTTCTAATCAAACGATTTATTCAATCCGTGAGTGTCAACCTCATTTCACTATCCATGCAAGGAGATATTGTGCATCAATTAATTCTTCCTAGCTAATTCGTCCTTGGGCTCAGTGATGAACCGGAATATCTTGTTTGATATCCAAGGTCGGATACAGTGATATGCAGATACTGGATTTCATTAAAATCAATATCGCTATTATACTAATCAGGGGGAATTAAAATAGTGGTAGGTTGGAGGAGAGAAACGAAGGAAGGAAGGAGAAACGAAGGAAAGAAAAAGGAGAGAAAGAAATGATTTTCATTAGGGGTGAAAGGCCAACATAGTAGGTGTACCCATCAGAAAAGGATAAAGAAACAAGTCATACAAATGTATTCAAAAAACTTATCTATTCTAACAGGGAAGAAATTTGCCAAAAGAAACAGTTGGGGAAGGGGGGTAACAAATCCATAACCACATTAACACACATACACACAGCTGTAAAAGATACACTTTCAATGTTGCCAAGTTTTTGTTATTTATAACTAAGATATAAATGCCTTAATATTTCATATACCATACATATGAATACTTATAAGGAACATGTAATTAAATAACATAACTGTATAGGAAGACTCAAAACCAAAATATTCATAAAGAATTAACATTTACTTTCATCAGACTTGAATTTCATCAGCTATGATAGACTGTTTTTATCAACAGAATTGGAAGAAAATCAGTCAGATGTAACCGGAAAATGACCGATTTGACAACCTTACCTTATGGCATTCCACTTATAATACACACTACTTGTAACGCGGGAACTTCTTGTGTATCATAAATTATTTAAAGTACTTTATTGTGTACGTTGATAATAGTTTTTTCAATTCATGAAAGAGCTTGAGAATACATTGTTGGGCCCAAAAAACTTCTTACGAACACATCTATGGTTTATGATAATAGTTGATATTCACCAGATTTGTTCCATACACCAGACATTGCAGTGTCAAGTTTGAAGTCATCGGGGTCAGCTGCTCTGTGTGGGAGTGTTTGATTTACAATAAAAAATCTCTACTGGAACAAACATTTTTTATGACCCGTAAAAAGTGACACCTTTATGACGTGATGCGTATTTCTAATCATTTCAAAATGATTCAGAATCCACAGAGAGAGAGAGTATTATTTTTTTTTTTACTTAACTTTTCTATAATACAAGATTGAATTAAATTATAATTAGATGACATAATAGCATATTTTTTTTTCAATTGTTTTGATTTTTATTACAATGAACAGCGATATTTCTGTTCTGATTGTCTCTATGAACAACGAGATAAATAAATAAAAAAACAGCCGCTCATTATTCAAGATAAAACCTCAAGAAGATTTTCATGAAACTGGATGCATTTTTTGAACAAGGCATGCCCTAGTTGATAGTAAATTAAACCTAAATAGGATGCAAACAGCAATATTTTACTTTATATTCTCAAAGTAAAAAATTTGTACAGAGGCATCAAATTTTTTTTTATAAAGTTCAAAGTACATACTTCTAGATTCATTTGAATGATCAAGTTGAAAATAAACAGTATTTTTCAAAAAGGTTTTTACGGTGTTTATGAAATCAGAATTCAAACAGACTTCTTCATTTAGAGTCATTCAAGAAAGTATGATACATACATTTTGAGAATTTGTAATTATTTAAGGAAATATCATTCGTGACAGAATTAATTGATATAGCAAAGATAATGACTATCATGACATTGTATCAGGTCTTACTCAAATATTTTTGAATAATTGAGTTGTATTAATTTTTAGTGGAACATGAAAATTTCACCAGTTACAATTGTGAATTTCTCAAGATATATTTTTTGAGAATCTATAGTTTACGAATTTTTTATATAAAAGATGCTAAACATGAAAAATATATTTTAGCTCATCATATGTAGTCCTGAAATCTTTGTAGTTATAGTCAAATCGAATCAAGTTTCCCAACCCACAGCTAAACAATTGTCAAGCCCTGTAAGGGAGAAAAATTTCAATAGATAAGCAATGGAGGTCTTCGCAAGAGAGAGGAAGTCTGGACTTATACTAAGTTAAAACTTAATAAATACACCCCTTTTTTCAAAGGGTATGACTAAGATCTGAATAACAGGTTCCTGCACTGTTGGGTCACTACTACATGGGGTAGTACACCTCTATAGTCAGTTCACATTTGCTATGTTGGAGTTTTTGCAGGCAGCCATACTATCCCCAGTATCAGTAGTCAAAAATTACAGAGAGCTGTTCTATCCAGGTGTTTTGTGCTTAAAACAGCACATAGCCATATTGTCCTAATACATATGTATATCAGCAGGGATACTCGACATTGCCAGGAGAAAAATAACTTCAAATTTAATAATACAGTGAAAATATGTTTTTTAATATAATCAAGTCCTCACTAAATATCCAATCATGGTTTAATAAAACTAAATTTTGCGAAAAATCTTTGTGCTATCAGAGTGAATACTAAGTATAAACATTATTTGTTCCCAATGTTTAGGAATAATCATAATGGCTAGAAATTATCTCTGGTAATCTCCAATGACCTTTAGAGGCCATCATAAATCAATGCCATCTATCCTACATTAATCATGGTCAAGTTACTCCAACACACGAATTTGCAGTCTGTAGAATGTAGTCGTTCAAGAGTCTTTAAAACATGATATATACATGCATATATGCGCTTCAAGAAATGGACATGTTGCATTACCCATGGCTGTTTAGCTCAATTCATAAGCATAGTTACGTTGAAATGACTACCCTATTGGTAGCAGGTTTGATTTCTGCAGCAGCCCCATTTTCTTTAATCGTTTATTCTATTTACATTGTCTAGGGCAAGTGATACATTAACCATGTAATGAAGGGAGATCATCTCCAATGAGTTTCTATATTATATAACAATTCATAATATATATATATATATATATATATATATATATACACACACACCACATATTTCAACAGATAAGACACATGAATCATCCAAACACCCTCCAAGCCCAGATACAAAAACAGTGATCCAAAAAATTAAATTCACACATAAGTAGGCAAATACAGTATAAGCATGGACATGAAGAGACTAAAAAAGCTATATCAAATGAAACTGACTGAAAAGCCATATCTACAAGTTCAGATGCTATAGCAAGCATGTATTGACCATCTTCAAACATTTTGGAAGGATTTATTCAATTTTTTATGGTTTAGAATTGATATACATGAGGTTCTGTTCTTATCACTGATAATTCAACCACACAAGAACAACCGTAGCCACCAAAGGTGACAAAGGATTCTATCTTTTTTTTTATATTAGCATGTGTTTGTGTGTTCCAGCGCTCATGGCCTTACCATTTGGTCTACAGACTTGAAAATTGGCATCAGTGCTCTACCAGACCTACGTCAAAAAAATTATTTCTTGATTTCTGGAAAGGAAAGCTTCTTGACTTTTTGGGGGGACTCATTTTAAGGGGTATAGTTTATTGATATCATCTAGATTCTGCGGAATGTTTTTTTTTTACACTATTTTAGATGTTTTCCGGGGCAAAACGCCAGTGATCTTATAATTAGAATTCATACTGGCCATATCAATTCTTCAATGGAATTTCTTTTACATGAGTTCAAATTTTTACGCTACAGTTGTTCAAATATTGAATTGTGGGGGAAGACCAGACAGATGATGGAGAGAGGAGACAGAGAGGTTTGCCAGTAAGAAATAGCAAAGATTAGCTCAGTCACGGTCGACATGGAAAGAGCTGGGAAAGACTTTTGTCTAGCAGTGAGCTTATAATGGCTAATGATTATGAAGAAGCCCCGGTGATTTTTTCTTCAATTTCCCATGGAAATTCAGGACTTAGAAGCCTCAAAATTCCAGATTATTAATCTGTTTCTCTACCTGCTGTTATTAATGTTAGTATAGCTTGCTGGTTGGGTTTATATTTCTTTCAAGTTTGCTTTCTGGCCAAATATGGTAAAAGAAACTGCCCGTGTTGGCTGTGCACATGTCAGAGATTCCAGTTCTCAACAAATGTCACCCTCCAGGGCAGCCATGTCTCCACCCTAATTCACGAAGTTTCCATATTTATTTTGTTTTAATTATTCTATTAAGACAGTACATACTTCAGTGTTTGCTTTGTTACACATCAGGTTTTCAATTAATGCAAGTTTCTCTTTGTTCTACTTAAACCACAACTTGGCCCATTTCATTTGCAGAACAAAGAAGTAATAGTTGTTTGACGTCCGAGCAGGTTGCCAGACGCAGAATGGACTTGGCGAGCTTAGTTCAAACTCTGGCTGAGAGAGTTTGTGTTCACTTCACACTAATGCTTTTTGGGAAGGTATGAATCTATCTCTTCCTGAACCTGGGGTAAAATAGTGTAGGATGAAGTAAGTGATGCCACTTTAGGTTCTTGTGGCCTAAAAGTCTAATTCACACATCATTAATGGACCAAGTAATTATTAACGTGATATGTGACATCCAAGCTGGGATGGCTGAAGCCATGGCCAGCATAAGAGCACTACTTATCATTAAAAACAAAGGACTTTCTCCAGTCATGAACAACAGTTCAAATCCCTGGAATCAAGATTGGAGTGTCCCAAAATCTCAGAGGATGATAAACTTTCTTTTTTTGAGAAATTAAGACGAGAGAAAAAACTAGTTGAAAACTAATAATGGTCGGCAATTATTTATCCAATAAAAGATAAATGAAGATTATATTGCTGCTACTAATAGTACTAGTGTGAAAACAATGACGAATATAGTACGAAGAGATCAGGAAAAAAATGAAGATTAGATTTAAAGGTTAGATTTGATCACCCGCTAATAGTGAATCTCGTCCTTCATTTCCAAACAGCACTGTTTACTCAGTAGTTGCAAGGAAACTCCTGTTGTTACACAGAGAATGGCTCATTTGGCTTAGACAGCATAAATAGAAATAAACAATTGAAGAAAATGGGTTTGCAGCAGGAATCTTGTGACCAATAAAGTAGCTGCTGCATTTCTCTTAACCACTGAGCTAAACATCCCACAGGAAAAACAGAGGTCCGAATAACCACTTTTCACCCACTCTTCTCATTTTGTTCATTTTTACTGTCCAAAACAGTGCAGACATGGACAGTATTGCTATGTTAGCTTATCAAATCATAGACCAAATTTCCATACTTCTTTGAAACATTGTCTCTACTCAAGATATTAAGAACTCTTGGAATAAAAAGATTACTGTAAAATATATATGCTTTGTTGTATATATTTTCAACTTCCTCTATTGCTGTTTTCCTAGTATGTACACTTTTCTTTCCGTCTTGCGCATACTGGGATCAAAATGATTTTGGTATCCACTGTTAGTAGATCACTAATGTCTTCCTTGAATGGGTTTCTTATCTCTTTGAGTACACC
This sequence comes from Thysanoteuthis rhombus, assembly GCA_963457665.1. Lineage (NCBI taxonomy): Eukaryota > Metazoa > Mollusca > Cephalopoda > Oegopsida > Thysanoteuthidae > Thysanoteuthis > Thysanoteuthis major. The sequence continues at coordinate 32,396,699 of OY735201.1, forward strand.
AAAAAGAGATTTCACTTCCTAGGCAAAGAATCTTTAGCATTTATTAACTGTGGGTTTTGATCTACATTGTCTACAGCTACCAAAGCAAAGATGCTCATTGCAAGTTCGGAGAGATAAATCTCTCCTCCCTTATCATATACAGCACAAACTTTGTTAGATATCTCCATAGAAATTCCTTGGACACAATAAAATGAGATACATAATCCCGTGTAGTACGGAGTATAAACCAGACCCATCTTCCTCTTATATGATGATTTATGTTATCTTATTATTTGATAGCTGAAAACAAAAACGTAAAGGCAAAGCTATAGCCATCAGACCTCTAACTTGAATGTTAGTCATTTGGTCTGGACAAAATGCCCAATTAAAATCTTTAACCAAATAAATATCTAATCGACTTTTCTATTATCCAGTGATATCACTGACTTTAAAACCATATATATTTTAGTTTCAAAATCAAAAGATATTGGCGTTTTTATGAACTGGGCAGCCATTTTGAAAGACTAACAACAGCCACCAAGTGGCTCTGCTGACTTGGATCTATACCTAAGAATAATCAGTAACAGCAACTACATATAGTACCATGTTTCAGCTTTTAACTCAAAGTGCACAATTTTTGGCACATCTACCTCAATATCTATTTATTGGCAATATTCTTTACTAGGTGTCAGTTGTTAAAAAAAAAATTGCCATTTATTCACTTATTTCAAGTGAACCTAAAACAACTGAACAAATGAGTCAGTTGAAAATGGTTGGAAAGTTATACTCTATTTGCATCAAATTGTTCATCTTTTTTTAATGGTCGAACTAATCTATACTGCAATAACATAAGAGGTATACATTGGAACCTGATTTATACCGCTCATTTTAGATTACCTAATTTTGATTGTGGCATCCTTGTTTTGATTAAATTAGATTTTGACTAGAGAAAAACTATATATTTTGTGTGAAATAGAAAGACACAAAACTCTGTTTGAAGATGAACAATGTAGAACATGAAAAAATCTCCCCGATGAATCAAATTAGGGTCTCAAAAACGTAATTATGCTGAACTTTTTTCACATTTCCAGAACAGAATTCACCAAATGATGTTCATTAAATGCATTGAACTCACAAATTCATTTTTTATGTACTGAACAAGGGGCAACCATCAGGTATAAGAAACTCTTGGCTTTAACAAACAGCCCCTCCCCCAAATTCATTTGTCATAGTTTTATGAGTTCACTGTATATACCTTATAGCAAAACAAGGAATTACACTATAAAATGAATAACTACCAACCCAGTTCACACTGTAGTTTAGATATCATAACAACTGACTTTAAGCATAGCAACTGCAAATACTCAGACAGCAACTCTTAACATTAATGTTATCACCCCGAACAATCAAACCACAAGTCTTACACTATCCAGCTTAACACCCTAACTATTAACCCTAACCACAAGCAATTGCAATGACAACTATTGTCACAACAGTTATTATCACCCTAGTGTAGTCTGGTAATTATTACCTTACATCTACTAATACTCTATCTCTTGTGATTAAATCTTTCTCATTGACACAGTCATTCATCAGGTAACTTGAGGGATCTTCAGACTACCATGTCTGACACTTACGTTAACAACACGCACTGTCAGTTGTGGGACTTGAAGTGAAATAAAATGTTAGGCTAGTTCAGATCTTTATATCAACACATCAGGATTGCTCGCCTATGTCACATTAAGACTGCAAAACTAGTGATTTAGAAAAATCCTCAAACATCTTGTATTTATAATTCACTAAATGTCTGACCAACTGTCCGCCCTTGTGTTGTTGCCTACCGCAAAAACTCTTAAACATAACCCAATGAAATTTTCTAAGGATATGGATGTGACCCCAGGAAGCATTTTTTTAGCAAAAACTGATTTCGGTAATTCCATAAAATCCCTAGTTCCACAATCAATGTAGTAATGATTAACAAGCTTATGATGCTGACCATCTTCATTCGGTGCCCCAATACTGTAGCCTTGTGTCAAACTAAGCTGTATATACAGTAAATACTGAGTCTGAATATACTTGATATTTTCTTAGTTTAGCTTAGTTCGACACAAGGCTACAGATCAAGCAGAAAGGGTTAGAAAGATAATTTCATAGACCATTACTCACCAGCTATGCCTAAAAGAACCTAAACCTATCAAATGTATATATATATATATATATATATATATATATATATATATATATATATATGTGTATGTATATATGTATATATAAAACATGAACTTTTGCAGCAATTTTTTATTATCAAATATTTGATTAAAGGTCATGGACAAGTAATTTTTTTTGAAATTTTTTATTTAAGAATTTCTGCTTCCATATGAGTAAACATATATCAGTAATTATTGCTATAAATAACTTTTCATAAGTTTTTGATAGAATACTTTCGGCTTTTTGTTTAGCTATTATCAAGATCAAAGACCTCGATTGTTGCGGACAAAAACTCAAAAATCGAAATTTTTTAAAAAAGAAACATCAGTTTTTGTCCCCAGACATCTAAGCCATCAAAGCTTTGGATCCTGATAATGTCTAACGGCATATTTCTTCCTCCTCAATTTCAACTGTTACAAACATACAATCAAAAGTCCAATTTTTCACTGTAGGGAGGACTTCATAGAATGAGGTACCCTGGGATAGAAAACTACAGGAATCTACCTTTCAAATGGACTTTTAACATTTCAGATTTTAACCAGATGTTCATCAACCAGTTATGTTGTGAAAATATGTTTTGGTTTATAGCTGTTACAGGGTGGAGCATGTTCTATATTTATTTTGCTAGCTTGACTCTGAATGTAGAGGAGAGTGCGTAAACATTTTCTGCTCTAACTTTACTTCAGAAGGAAAAAAAACAATATTTCTTCCCATATCAGCAAAATCTTTTAGAATATGAATATCCTTCACTAACAAAATTAGTTAGCTCGGTTTTGTAACAGTCAAAGGAATTCCATGGAAGATGGTGTTTTTAAATGCGTTTGAAATTGAAAAGGGAAGAAGAAATCAGTTATCCACAAGGTGGGAAGTTCTAATTATTCTATAGAAACTCACTTTATTGTATCAGTTCTTTTTTTTTTGTGTTCGTTTCTTTTCAAAGTTGCATAACCTGATTTTTAAGTTCCTATTCAGCCCATCTAAGGCCAAGGCCAAAAATAGGCACTTCAAATAGAAGAAATGAAAAAACCTGTATTTTGACATTGACTTGTAAGTGAAGAGAGAAAGAAAAGAATTGTGGGTAGCAGTAAGAAATAAATGCACATATGTTTGCATAAGGCAGAACCGTTTATCTCCATTAAGGAAATAGGGAAGTGGCAACAGTTGGGTTAGCTGGGGGCACAAACGATAAATTATTGGAAAAAGAAGTAATACAGAAAACCACCACAATGGTGCCGTTTGAAATATATGCATGGGGGGTAGCAGAAAAAATTACGAAGACTGAAACACAATGTTGCCAACTCAAAAAAATTTTTGTGCTAGTTTGACTGCCAAAAAAGGCTAAATAAAATAGCTGAAAAACGCTAGAAATTGCCAGGAAATATGCTAAAAATGGCCAAAATATCCAAGCACTAATTCAGCAATTTTTGGACTGCTAAATTTATTATTAAAGACGGAATTCCATCTAAAGATGAGGATTCAACACCCATGTATAAGGCAGTTGATTGGTAGACCCTAATATTTTTTACTTGGTGTATTATCATCCACTCAGCGAGAAAACCATGAATAAAAACAGAATTTCATAAAGAGACTTATAGTGATATGGCTAAAATATCAAATTTTTTCGATTTACAATCATTTGAGTTATAATCACAAGGTGTCTTACACATAATTTCTTTGATTTTGTGATGAAAAAAACACTTCCATTCACCATTGAGCTTGTAATTGATTTTGATCATCTGCACTTCAGTCGTAATGCAGTTGTCTTTCTCAGACCCCAACACCTGCTTTATAAAAGGGGACTTCAGTATAAGTGAATGAAGATCAGGTTCGGTTGACTGAGTGAGACATACTCAAATTGTACTTCTGACAGATCAAAACTGTGAATGACTTAATGTGTGAGTTTCTGAGTATGCATTAAGATTAAAAATATGCACGTACACACTTGATGTTCAGTCAAGTTTATGTGTGCATTCACAAACACAAAATGCACATAGAACTATGAAATAAATTCAATAATGAAGATCAAAATTACAAATACAAATAAAACTCTATTACAAGTGACAAGAACCTAAAATCGTATAATAAACAGTTATAAGAGAACATGTTGAAATAACATAGATCAGATTAACAGTAGTTAGTGTGATACACTATTATGGATACTTATGGACTATTTATAAAAATTGACGACAAAAATTTGTTCTTTTTCAGCATTACAAAATGCACAGTTTACATGACTGTCTGTCTGTCTCTCTCTATACATACGTGCGTGTGTGTGTATATGTGTTGATGAAATGACAATTGGAAGGTGAAGAGGAGAAAAATTCAAGAGAAAAGCAGGTGATACATCTCAAAAATCACCTTCTTTTCTCTTTAACGTTTTTTCGCCTTCATCTACCAATTGTTATTTTCGACAACAATAAGTACATATATATATATTGTCGTCAATGTGTGTATGTATGTATATATATATATGTCGCGATCTAATATATATATATATATATATATATATATATATATATATGTATAATATTTTATTAAAAACTTTGATAAATATATTTATGATATCTTATAAAAACTTTTAATAAGACAGATTTGATCAGTGAGTTCTGATTAGTACTGCTAATGTATTGCTGTACAAATTAATGTAACTAAGTATCCACTTGGATGGTGTAATGGTTAGCGTGTCTGCCTCACATGCAGAAGTTTCTGGGTTCCATTCCTGGTACGAGTGAAAAGAATATGGAAAACCCTTCATCAGGAAAGAATTCCCTGTGCACTGAGTAACTAACTGAGTACACTATGCTGTGTGATTAGGGCGGAGGTATGAATCAGGGATAGGAGTTATGCCTAACCCTATCTGAAAGGATAGTAGCAAACATAAGAGGAGCCCTTGGGTTGCCTCCAACTACAGTCAATCATTTACCTTTACCTCAAGTATAAGGTGGAAAAACATGAGACCTTGACCAGTTCATTTAAATTTGGAATGAATTAACCAACCATTCAATATATATATATATATATATATATATATATATATATATATATAGGTGTTTGCGTTAGCATGAATATGTAGATGCAAGTAAGTGATACTGTGATGGGAAGAACAGCTTGTACATAATTAGCTTTATACTTACTTCAAATAAATATACAAATGGAATATACAAAAATTGAAAGGATCTAAATCTGTAGAAGGAGCATTTCATCCATAAAACATAATGTAAAAAACAAACTTCCCATGGAGCTGAAATTGGAATCTAATTCCAATTCCTGGGAAGTTGGAACAAAAAAAAATGAAAAAAAATAAATGAATAGAAAATCAAATCAAGTGAATATTCCAAGGTCAGAAAAAGAAATGAAAAAACATATATATTTGGCTAATCAGAGTCAAGTAAACAATCAGAGGCAAAGTTGGGGGGGGGGGAGGCTATTTGAAAATGCTCCTAGGACCTGCAATGGAGGGGAACCCCAAAACTTTATAAATAGTAGTTCACCTACCACATTTCTACTGACAAATCTCATTAAAAGCTGAATGAGCCCCCCGGGGCCCCCAAATCTCTAGCTCCCTCCCCTCTGCAATATTTGTTTTTTAATCACTTATTTTAGAGTCCTATAAATAGTCTGTTCTGCTATCAGTTTAGTGTAACTATCTTCTTAAATCTATTCAAGTTTCTTTTTATATCTTTGAAACTATGTTGTTTATTTGATCCTAATGTGTCGACATCTATCAATTTCAATTCGTTTCTCTGTCAGGTGATCCATCTCTTAGTTTCTTTGTCATTGTTCATCAGAATTTGTTGATCAAATTCTACTTTAACCGAGTCCATCTACACCTATCACAGTCCACTGGCACTTATCGCTCTATTTATCTTTGATTTTTTTATTTACAGATCTATACTTGGTGAGAAAACAAACAAGGTTTATCTGACAATATAGAAACCCAAAATTTGAAAAAAAATGGATTGTATTCATTTCCATAACATTTTGGGGGGGAAAGTGGTTTCCTCTATGGTCTAACGTCAAAATGTTTTACAACAAGAGAAACCACTTCCCGAACATGTTACAGAAATGAATACGATGCATTTTCATCTTTCATATTCTTTATTAAATTCACCATTTTTATCAATCTCAGTCTGCTCATATCTATCTATCTATCTATCTTCCTTTGTACATGTCAATGTGCCTATTTGTTCATGTATATCAACCTGTGTTTGTTCACATCTATCTGTCCGCATATACACGCAGGCACGATTTCCTGTTCAATTAGGGAAAATATTTCAACTCAGAAATAAAAGAAAAGTGCTGAATTATTTTGAACATATCCAAATGGAAAGGTTTCATTCTATTGAGCTCTCTGCCAGTTTCTCTCAAAATATAAATATATCTCCTCACCCCTATATGCAGCTGTCTCTATTAAATGAATGTATATTATCCCACATAAATACTGTTACCTACCATCACAGTTGCTTGTTTTTTGTTGACTATCAGATATGAAGTTGGCCATGTTGATACAATGCCTTCTTAATCAGAAGGCTTATGATGAATTACTACACAAGTCTTGATGTGAGAAGAGACATGAAATATGGCTGCCAATCAAACAATAAAACAAAATGGCAGCCAGAACACATTACTCATATTTTGAATCAATCATGCTTTCAACACTGAAGTTTTTGATCAATATACCTCAGGGAGGGCATGGTATCATGTGGCCATATTATTACACTAGAGTCAGCTGCATACTATTCAGCTGGCTGGTTAGATTGAATCGACTTCTTAAAAAAATAAATTTTTAAAAAAGGAAAAAGAAGAAATGAAAACTCAACAGCTGTTGTAAAGGGTTTCTTTTTTATGAATTAATCAAAATCATTTGTAGTCTGTTTACCTAAAATCAAGTAAAAAAAATAAGATGAAGGTAAATAGTAGTTAGGAATAAATAATAAAAGTTTACAGTAGGGCTTCTCAACTTTTTTTTTTCATTTGTGATCAATGAGATAAATGCTTTCGTGACCCTTCACTCTGTGTTATTAGTCATTAGTCGTAATCTCACTGTAACTTAGCATAGAAACAAATTAGTCCCAACCCTTAAAAAAAATTGCAAAATACTAATTACAGTGTTTACTGTTCATTATGGAAAAATATGCTATAATATAACCAAAACAAAATTTGTATTCGTAAAATTATTGAATAACATTGAGTCATTCTACAATAAGCATCAATAAGAGTAAAAATCTGTACAGAGATTTGAAAAAAAAAAATAGTTTTATAATTTACCCTAATATTTCTCAAGAAAACCAATAACCTAGAGGGGACTTACAACACCTAGTTGGAGATATGCGGGAATAAAGATAAAAAGGCCAGTTTTTGCCACAGTATTTATGGTTACTGATGGTGCTACTGCTGATACCAAGTTTATTTATCTTACCTTGGCACCCTTTTTTACCACTTTTAAATATAAAAGGATTATTAGAGCGAATGAGAGTTTTGATATATTTGTTCAATTAATCTCAACTGCTTTATGTTTAATTATCAGAGTGAATTAAACTTTTGATATATTTATCTAATAAATCTTACCAATCTATCACTGGTTATATAAACAGTTACTTAGTTGGTGAATGCAGTGGTCTGGGCCAGAAATTTCTACTGGGAAACTATTTTAGGTTATGATTTCTCTTACCAGTAAAAGCAAGAGCAATGTGAAAAATCTGTTTTCCAAAGTTTCTCTTGTGCTCTCAATCAGTAACACCTCTGTAACCTTTGGATGAGGGTCAGTTGTTGAGAAAAATAAGGATGCTTCAGGGTCAAAATTTATGATGTAACTATAATGCCGCAGGAAACTTACTTTTCATCTATCATACAACCATTCGAAAATCAATTTTTTTTAAAACACAGCAATTTTTCTGAAAATGATCAAAAAATGGACCCCCCCACCAATGATTTATTTCAAATCAGTCGTAACTTAAAAACTTCAAAGCTGTACAACTGACTTGAAGTAAGGGTCCAGGTCAGCATTATAGTTAGAATGTGAGTAGAAGCCTTCATACTAAGAAAAAATAAAAATTTGTCTTCTCCAAAAATTGACACTACCCAAAATGTAATGGGAGTCTTATTGATTGAAGCACAACAAATTTCTTCCAAATGAGAACAAAATCAAAAAAATGAATCTTATAGTTTTCCAGTTTCAGTAGTTGAAAGCTTGTCAAAGATTTTAATCGCAACTCAACTCAGCCATGATTCTATGACATTCTGTTAACAGCACAAATGATAATCAAAGAATAAACTTTCAGTGTAAATAATCTTTTTTTTTCCAATTTATTTTTCTACACAGAGAAATATATCAAAGAACATACTTTCCACTGTGTTGCTACATTCAATGTTATTTTTCCCCACACAACACCAGATAACCCTGCTAGTTAAAAATACAGCAGATAAGATTCATCGAACAAATATGTAAAAACTTTCATCCGCTCTAATCAAATAAGTCAATAATTCAACAAATTGTGAAATTCATATAAAAAAATTGCATCAAAGAATAAAAATGGTCAGAATAAGTTTTATTTATGACATCACTGGCATTTCCATGGGAGAACTTCTAAAATAGTGTAAGCGAAATATAGATTCTAGAGAATTTATGTTATTATTAGATCCGTTGGGATATGGCACAAAAAGCTTTTTTTCCAAAAATCAATAGAACCCTCCTCCATCTTTGATTCCTACAGTTGTTGAACAGACGAGATTTATTGAACAAATATGTAAAAACTTTCATTTACTCTAATTATCAGATATACAGCAGGTGAGATTTATTGAACAAACACGTAAAAAACTTTCATTCACTCAAATAATAAAACATATAACTGGTAAGATTTGAAATATGTGAAAACTTTCATTGATTCTAACAGATAAGAATTATCATACAAATAAATGAAAACTTTCATTCACTCTAAAAATTACACACATAATGACACACTAAGGAAAAAATGAAGCAATAATCAGTTGCATTTTAGCGCCAACTGCATTTAAATCTAGTACATGCAAACAAAGTTTCGACTTTTCTTATCATCGCCCACTGACTTGACCAGAATTCCATCACTCCCCAGCTCAATCTTAATCATTTTCGGCGTTAGCAAAGTAAATATTCCAGGTTTTAGGGGAGAAAAACGTTTGATGATTGAACTCTGAACCTTGCAATTTTCCTCCTAAAATTTGTCTTTGAAATTTTTGTACACAAAATGTGTATGTTGTGCATCGAAAATAAAGAAAAAAAAACGGTGAGGTAGCTAACAAAAAAAGACCACTTCTCAAAAGTAGGGGCGCAAGTTTTTCTGGGGGCTTATTCTTTATTTCAGATCTTCACAGCTCTCTAGTAATCATGGAATGGCAATATGTGAGTTGTGATAAAAAAAATAAATGAAATTAAGATGGAAAAAATACTGATCAGAAAATGATAATAATTGACAATGTTTTATTTATGAAAATTTGAATAATATTACAACCAAAAAGTCCATATTTAAATCACTAAAGAATAACCAACAACCAATTTCATATATCAATAGGAGATGGAAAAAGTTGAATAGATTTTTATCTATGCTTTTTTAATAGCAACAAATGTCAACAAGTATATACCTGCCAAAAATCTTTTTGCTCAGACCGAATTTGAATATGTTGAAAGCCTTCTTAAAAAAGGGAGAGAAAAGAAAGCAGGCTAAGAAAGAGGAGAGTTCTTACGTCACACTACATCATATTATTCCTTTTTTTTTTTCAAATCAATATTCAAGATAAAAACAGAAAGTACAAGATAGAAAGAAAGAAAGCAGACTATAAAGCATTTATAACTAGTGTATACATTCCATGTATATATCTATTATTTTTCATTTCCCAATGAATCTCATTGCATATTGGACGATACTTTTCGTTTCATTTCATGATGCAATGATTTTGTTATTTTTGTTTTGGACGTTTTAATGGGGATCAACTTGGAAAATCTATTAGAAACAAATAGTTTTACTACAGAAATGTCGCCAAATGCTGTCAAAAATCTTATGAATAACATTGCAGATTTTGAACAGAGATAGTTATTTTTTTGTTTATGTACCAAACTTCAATGATACAATTAAATTTGATTTCATAGAAGCTTCCTTATATTCATTTCTTTCATTCTGGCAATTTTGAAATATCAACAAACGGGCTACATTTACAACTCAAGCTGCTCACACCTGGAAAATATAATACCCAAACAGTGATTAATTAATATGGTTTACTTACTTGACACTGATAGTGACGACGCCTGTGGATGTGTAGATGGTAACATCCTGATCATCTAACTCAGTCTAAATTCTAAAACAAGGGGGACGATTGTACTGTCTAACTTGCCAAACTTGTTATATAAAAACGCCCAATCCTAAAGATGCTACACGCACCCTTATCTAATCCTCTTTCCTTTTTTTATATCTTTTGCTTGTCATGTAAAACACGAGACGTGATGATTGGACAGCATTGAAGGAAGAAGAAACACTGTGGGAAAATAGATTCAAAAAAAAGAAGAAAAGAACTGACAAAATGCACAAGAAGAGAATAAAAGCTGTTTGTTTTACGTGCAATTTTCACCTAAAACTCATGACCAGAATACTTTCTTCTCTACAGTACTGGATCATTGAGCAGGAACAAAAAATAATACGTTTGCATTCAAAGCAATTTCTTTGTGACAGCTGATGTAAAAGCAATTATTATTTTGGTTCTGTTTCTATGAATTAAATTTCCATATGATAAACATCCAAGTTTACCCAAGCAAAACATTTTAAATACAAAATTCATACTTGCTTGGGTGCATGGCTTCAATGAAATTAACTTTAAAACACCTGTTCTCGAACAATTACCAAAGTTGAGCAATTTAGAGTCCAGTCAGTACATGGGTGACCAGCTGGTTATGTTAAGTGCTGTAAGCAGCTGGAATTCATGCAGAGAGCCTCCCGTAGTGATCCCATCTATCCTCCTAGGAGAAGATCGATCTCTGCACTAGACTCAATTTAAAATTCTTTCTTAAGACAAGCAGAGTTGCAAAAATATACACTTATGTAATACAAAAGGTTTCAGGCTCAATTTTTTTTCACAGAAATTTATATCATACAGTTGCAAGAAAAAGTTCCAGAAATTACATAAGTGACCAGTGAGTGCACCTGGTAGGCCAATTCACTCATGTACAGAGTTTGATCCTCTCCAGGTCTTCCATAATTGAGACCTTGTTCCAGATTAATCTAAGCTTGGTAAATACAAGATCACAACTGCAGTGTAGTGGTTAGAAAATGTATGAGGTCTGACCAAAATGTATTCAGCAAAGTATCTGTCAAATCTTTCATTATCAACCATAACATTTTTTGTATTTTGTGCATGTACGTCAAAAAACAATGGAGTCTTTGTCAATATTATTGAGTACTGAATGTAAGAAAAGAAGTAGAAAATATTCAAACCACATTGTATGAACCGTCTTTATTTTAATGGAAACTGATCACTAAATTTGGTACATACTCCAATTTAGAACAGACATTAAAAGAATTAAACAAGTAAGAATATTATATACTGAACATAACAGTGCATAAGACAACTTAGCATATAGGTCGATCACTAAAATTCTGAGGATTTCAGGTTTAGTCCAGTATTTGCTGGATGAATTGACCCCCTAAAATAAGGAAGCAGCACTTCTGACAGACTAGCAAGTTCTAAGATTCTAGCTGTATTGATATGAGCCATTAAGGAAGATGTTTTATGCTAATGATGTTCAGATAATATATCTTTGAAAATTAATAAAGCCTGATTATTATGATAATACAAATACCATATTTGAGGGGCATACAAAATGGCCAAATAAGATGCACCTCAATTCCAGCAGTGAATATTCCATTAGTATTCTGGAAAAGAGTAGTACCTTCCAGTAGTTATAGATCAGTATTGGCCAACAGGAAAGTCTTACCAGTGCATATAGGATGTAGGCTAACATTTTAGTCATTTTTAGTACATTCTGGACTAAAAGAGACACCTTTGTCAAGAATCACAAATGTTATAAAAAAACACAATAAACCCACTCTCCCTACCAGATCGAAAAAATGAAAATAAACATTTACTTGCATAAGAATGTTTATACTAAATACATGAAACAGATAATTCTGCACAAATATTTTCAGTATATCATTTCATCTAAAAAACAAAAAAAAAAACATGAATAGTACTGTTTTATTGGGCTTGATCACGGCAAAAATTAGTTACAATAGTTCAGTAATAATGAGTTTGATAAAACTAACATTACATGATGTTTGGTGAACACAACCATTTGGAATTGATTTATTCTTATATGACATATTGATAAAATGTCTCCCTAGCCCTTCTAGGACATTATAATTCCTTTCAATGCCTTCATCAACATCTCCAAATCGACTTGAATCACTATTCGATTCACTGCCTGAATAAAAAGACCAGTGACAAAGAAATTTCTCACAAGATATCTCATCAGCCGCTCCAGGATAATCATTGCTTTCATTGCCTTCATCATAATCTATGAATTGTCTTGAATCACTCTCTGACACACTGCCAGAATAAGACTCAAGAACAAAGAAATTCCTCACGAGATATCTGGTCACCTGCTCCAAGACAATCATTACTCTCACTGTCTTCAACGCCATCTACAAATTGTCTTGAATCACTCTCTGATTCAATGCCAAAATAAGAAGACTCAGGAACAAACTAATTTCTTGTCGTCAGCTGCTTCCAAATGGTTAATGTATTCCTATGAAGACGGTGCAAAAAATAAAGATTCAACTGTTTGTGATAAGGATATGTTTTTGAAAGTAGGTCACCCAGTTGATCTAGTGAATGTTATGTAGTTATTTGTTTTGTTATAATCAGTTTGTGCCTATTTGCTTGCTTACCTGTGTCGATCTACTTATTAATTCATACAGAAAGAAGGAATTAGTGGTGGACAGTAGCTGAGAAAGACGCACAAGTAAGTAACTAACAAATAAAAGCATACAGGTCTGGTTAGTCAGTCAGTAGAAATTGTCATGTGATCAATGACTGTTGGCAGCATGCTGTGTTCAGGGTAATCAATGAGGAAAAATTGAAAAACAGGTGATGAATGGATAAATTACTTTTCTCACCTTTTGTTGGGCAGTGATCACTAAAAAAGTTTGAGTTTTCTAAAAAAAAAGATACAAACTAAGGGACCAATCTAGCATACAACTGAACCCCACTGATGACCTATTTTGGAGGGAATTTAGGAAAAAATAAACTTAGACATAATAAGGAGTAAATTTTCGAATTTTCAGCCCTCTAGCTCCATTGATGTGGCCTGTTTGCATGATACATATATAGCCAGCCAGGCTCACTTGAAAACTGAAGAAACCTATGTTGACAGTTTTGGTGACAATTTTAATGGACAATTTATAACATCTATAAATCAATGTATCATTGAAAAATAGTAATAATCAACTGATATAATGAACAGTATGATTTTCTTGTCCATAACCATGGACTCTTCCACTTAAAGGTAAAAAGTTTGATGATAGAAATATTTCCTACCCACCATTTGAAATAATCAACTCTTCCACTGAAACAATTTTTTTTAGTTTTTTTTCTAGAAAGAAATCTTCAAATAGAATTTCAGTATGGGTAATCTTATGCATTTTTTCCACTTTTTTTGAAAAAAAAACCCAGTAAAAAGTGAAAATTTGTGTTCAACTTTTGGTTCCCAGTGAGCCATGATAGAGGCAGCACACACCCTCTTATACTCTCTTCTACACCTAAATCTTCTGTACCTCCTACAACTACAACCTCCAATGTTTTAGCCTGACATACCATCCTAAACATTTTGGGGCTGCTTAAAAGATTTCCCCGTATAAATAAATAGTGATTACTTCTTCACTTTACGCCAATTCCGCTTACTGAAAGCTTTTATAAAAATGCTAAACTTTCGGATAGCAGGGGAAACCTGTATAACCGGGAATTTTTCCTCAGGGTTTAATTAGTTCTATATATAGACTGCTGACTGCATACTGATACTATACTTACAGGCCAACTAGCATGAATCTCACACAGCGACACACATAAGCAGATATGATCACAAAAGTAACAGTTTTAATTTGCATTAAAAAAAAAACAGGTGAGAAAACAAACTTGACATCTTTACATTTCTATTCACTCAAGAGAACTGAAAGAGTGCGCCAAAAATAACGGTCAATGCTAATGTCTCTCTTATGTTCAAGAGATAAATATCAACTGAGTTAGTATTTTTTTTGTTTCAAGAAAGAAAGGTTGTTGTTCATACATTAAATACGGGTTCTAGTATCAGAATTTCATCAAAGCACAATTGTTTATTCACAGAATCAAATAATTATGTGTATTTCTCTGACCTTGTAAAGGACCCTGTGGAATTTCTTAAGGTACATGAGAAATGAGAGGAGAATTTGCATAAGGGCATCCAAAAAGGTAGACTTTATTAAGAGTGTTAATAAATTAAAATGAAAACTAATCAATGATAATGATTTTGGTATTTACTAAGCTTAGGTCTAGTCTGGTACAAGGCCACAGGTACACAGCATCCAGTGAGGATCAAATGCACCACCAGTAGTTATGGCAAATTGAATAACACAATCCTTAGTTTTAATATAAGAGTTAAAAATATGATATTTCTGACATCTTACTAGCAAACAAACGCACATTGCTTTTTACTTCAATATAAACAATGTTGGATGAAAAGAACTTGAACATTTAAACACATTTTTTTCCTATCATGTCAATAAAATGAAGCTGACAATCAAAAATCAATTAAGACTAGCATTTGTCCTGGGCATAACGGATTATCTAGCAGAAAAACAATTAGACTACCACCAACATTGGGATTCTTCCCTTGAATTTTCAGATACACTTTACCTGACTGTTTGCTCTTTGGTGACTATTTACTAAATTTAGCTTAGTTTGGTACAAGGTCATGCGAGTGTAGCATAATGAGGGTTTATCAGGCTAATCATTACACCATACCTTGGCACCTCCATCAACACTTCAGTAATCATATTCCACTCTTGTTCTTATTGTTATAAGGTAAAAATGATAAAAAGAATACCTGTAATTTCATTTAATGAGCAGTGTTATGTTTCAATGGAAACCTCACCTTCTATTGGATTTTTCAAACTTAATTTAGGTCATTGCATGTTGGGTAACTACCATCTTATGTTCAAATACATGACGATGTCAATAAACAATGGAAAATCTTTTGTATTTTTTTATTATGATTCTGAAAAATATTCAGTCTGTTCATGCTTCCCAGGACATGAATTATTACTGTCATAAATTATGTCTTGTGCAATAATTATAATAATAGCTGTAATAGTAGTATCACTATAGTATGTACTGAATGCTTGGGTGTACGAGTCAGGGGGGGGCAAGGGAGGACAAAACAGTGGGGAAAATATGATCAAAGCAAGAAAGGAAAAATAGAGTGGAGAGAGCAAAAAGATTGACGTATTAACAATGATGGTAATACGTTTTTGACTTTGGAATTTTGGACAAATCAAGACCTTTCCCCAACCCCTTAATCAAAGATTTCCTATATGCCCATGACTGAATGCAAATATCCTATTTGTCATTGGAAATAACAGGTAGGAGACGTTGAAAACTTTTTTAAAAGTATCAGGAAGTTGCTAGAAAATGTGTCAGTTTAAAGAAAAAACATCCTTGGGAATAAAACCAGTTTTTTTCTTAAACGTTTTCAATGGATCATTTGACTTCCTTCTGTGTAATAAAAGGAGACTTTGTAGAGAGAAATGTTTTGGTGCCTCATGTGATGCATATAACAATATAACGATTATGATACTGATGAAAGAGTAAAGAAAATAAAGATCCATACCAATAATTAGAGGCAGATCAGTGAATATCTATCTGCTTATATAAAATGCAATTTTTCTCCATATACATAATTTTTTGTGTGCATGTGTTAAACACTTTCAATGAGAGCACAGATACTACACTCTGATGCTAGGCAAGAGTGTCAGGGAAAACCACTCTGATCCTACGCAAAGTACACCGATACTAAACTAGGCAGAGGGCAAGAGAGGGATACTTGGATCCTTGGAAGATTGCACAGATAATTTTGATCCCAGGCAGAAGTGCACATCCATTTGTTAATAATCCTGTCATTTTTCATGGGTAATTATATGCCAGGATATGCACCTATTGATCCACCTTCATACATAATAAATATTAAGATTATGGTCATCAAAACATGCAAGATTTTGAAAATGGAAGTGACCAGCTATAATTTGAAGATAAAGGTGAGACTACTACCATTAATGTCAATTCTAAATTGAGTAATTTTGTTATCTTTTACATAAAGCACATTATTCCCCTTTGAAAGTAAATGATGTAAAAAATAACAAAGGACTTGAAAGATTTAGTTGGGCAGAATTTTTTGAGGAGAATAAATAGGCTTTGACTTTTTAAGAACACTATTGTTTATCTACTATGTCAGACCTATAAGGATTTCAACTGTGGCAGCCATAGGTGTAGACAGGATTTAACACAGTTTGACCGTGGAATGATTGCTGGGGCCAGAAAAATGGAGCATACTATCACTGAGGCAGTAACTGCTCAAAGTTTTTCTCAGGCAACAGTAGCAAAGGTATACCAGATATTAGAGACACATGAAAACTGTGGGACACCCACTGGTGATGCCAAAACAGTACAGCCAACGACTTCTAAGGATGGTGACCACAAAATGAAGGGAAACATTGCATCAAATCACATCCCTATTCACACTGGGGCCGCTTAACCCATCAGTTAATGCACTCTACAATGGATACTGCTTTACATGGAGCTTCCTAGTTGTCGAACAATAAGTTTACCACTATTGACACCATTGTATCATCAGTTTCTGCACCTCACCTGGGCCAGAGAACATCTCCATTGGACCATGAAAGACTGGCATCATGTCGACTGGTCTAATAATTCATCTTTCCAGTCCTTTTGGGCACATGGTCAAGTTCATTAGTGGAGTAGTGAGTGTGTATGTGCAAAAGATCTATTTTTTTAATGATAATTTCAGATAAGAGATCGATTTTTTTTTCGAGATAATTTTATATAAAAGATCGATTTTTCAGATAATTTTATATCAAAGATCTTTTTTTTTAAATATTTTTTTAGATAATTAGTTTTGGTACACATGTGGACTATGTTAATTCACTTTATTTATACATATATATATAAAGGATAAATTAAATGACAGAAATTTCAAGGAGCAAAAAAATTTGTAAAATGTGGACAAAACTAAAACAAAATAAAATATAGTAAAAAAAAAATTAGAATTTTTTTTGACAGTTCTGTCTCACGAAGCTACAGTCAGTTTGAAGGTTCAAATCATTGTGATAGATGACTACACTCAAGTTTGATTTATGATTGCTATATAGGTAAACATTATAGTGAAATAGGTATACATAAAAAATGATCTTATGAAGTATTTATTTGATTTTATAGACTTCGTGATATTGATTATCACTTGTTTTGTCGGTAAATTCAAAAAATAAAAATAAAGGCAAGTTACTCTCACTTGGTACATAATCCTAACTCTAAACTTAATCTTTTGGAATTATCGTATTGGTAGACCGATGTAGGCTGCAAGCAATCTGTTGTAATGCATCAAATTGGAGTTGCTTCCCTTTACTTTATTTTTTGAATTTACTAACGGAACTGCCAGTTGTCATTCGCCGCACAAGAGCCAATTAGTATAGTCTTGTGACCAAATTGAGTAGCTTCAGTACCAAATTAATCAAATAACTTAAAATCCATCATCAGACTAAGCTAGCAAGAAATATGTTATATCATTCATGTACAAGGGATTGTTATCGTAGAAGTTTCGGTACTGAAAGAAAATTTGCAAAATTGTAAATTTTCTTCAGGTACCAAATCTCAATTTTGGGAACCAAATAGCTTTATTCAGTACCAAAAATGCCCAATCATGGTCTTGAAAATGGTAATCCTACCAACATAAAATGAAACATCACCCTGATATCACCCTGCAAGGAATTGATTTTATAAAGGGTGAATAAAATGATAAAAACTATTAAGAGTAAAGAAAAAAACGGAAAGATATGGGTTCAAGTCTTAACATTACTGGCATTAGTTTCATTAGTTCACACGTTGATGCATTTGAGGAAAAACGATCGTAGCAAAAGTAAATACTTTTCAATGTCACTTGGTCAGAAATTATGAACAACGAATAAGGAAGACTGGACTCAATCAAAATAGACGGAGATGGCGAGAATGGTGTGAACTTGCCAGATAGTAGAAGAGACAAAAGAGAAGGAAATCCAAATCTGGATTTGACAAAGATATGGGTACAAGTCAAGTAATGTGGTCCCTAAAGAGAAATATAGTCCCTCAAACAATGGTAGTAGTATTGCTTTATTTTCGCAACCCATACTCCAATGACTGTGATTCAGAATTACGAAAAGCAATTACTAATTCATCTTAACAAGGTGTCATAATGAAAATCGATTCCAAGCGGAATTATTAATTCATTTTAAAACAATTGAAGGCGTTACAGAGAAAATGAATTTCAAGCAGTAATTATTCATTTATTTTAATACAATTCAAGTCATAACATACAATTGAGAAATGCGCACCAATATATGGTCAAAATATTCCCGACATTCCTGTTGCGCCACATTAGGGTTGAGGGTAGGGTTAGGACCAGTCAATTTAGAACTACAGTCATTCGAGTGTGAGATGCGAAAACAAAGCAATTATACAAAGCAGGAAAAACCGTTCTTTTTGGGGGGACTGCGCAAATCAACTTGTACCAGGGTATGTCTGGCATAATTCAGACAAAAGTTTTGTTAATTTTAGATCAAGAAGCTCAGAGAAGAATTCAACAGAGACAGAATTTTCAAATATCCATCTTTTTGTGAAATTTCTGACAATGGCTAAAAAAGATGATAGAACTAACTGCTCATTATACCTAGTGTAAATGAAATGACGATAACGTTGGTGAAATAAGCGGAGACATGTAATTGAAGATATTAAAATGCAATTATACCTATATAGATTATTATATTTCTGAAAAATTCAAATGACACTCGTGAAATGATTTTTAAAAAACCCTCTTATTCAAAGATAGCGGGTCTGGGTCCTGCTATCTTTGAGAAAGATAACTCGTGTTTTTTACCCAAAAATCTTTCAAATATTACTCCATGGTCACAAATATAACCGAATCGTCTTTTTTTTTTTTCTTTTTTTCTTTCAGTATATTTATTGATTCTCAGGTCTCAACTTGAATTACAACTCCATGAACTGTTTCATAGAAGTTGAAATGTTAGGAAGATTTTTTTTAAATAAAATTGTTCAGAAATAAGCCTGGATGTGCATAAATCGAGAAAATTCGTGTCTATATCCTTATAAATCATATCTTCAAGATAATCTTGACAAAAAAAAAGACAACTCAATAGCATTTAACAAAAAAATCACTTCGGAAATCAATATTCCATAGGAAATCGATTTTTCAAGCAGTGAATTTGGATGATGTTTGGTTGTGGTTGTGTGTGTGTGTTTTGTAAAAAATATACATGTTTAGATTATTAAAAAAAAAGGAGCTTATTCGAACAAAATCCTGAAGCCCAGAAATCGAGTGCGACCAGATATGCAAATATGGCATTCAATCAAATATGTTTTTCTTGTTAGTTTTTTTTTCTTTTTTTTATAAATCTGACCGTTATCTCGTCCTGACCCTGCATTGTGTCGTCAAGAACATGTCACTGTTACCAAAGGGTTAAAAAAAAAAAATTAATTTAAAAAATAAAAACAATAAATGCTAGTTTGTTATTTTGTCACTTACTGTTATCATCAGGGCTTGAGTTTTGAAACTGCTTCAGTTTCTCCTCCAGGTGTTCATGGGTGCATTCGTGCATATTGGCAAGAGGAGAGGATGTACCTCTGGGCATCACCGGGGAAGATCGATCGATGTGTTGGGTCAGTTGTTGGCTGGAGGAGGATGGATCAATGACCACACGGCTACCTGCACGGGCAGCGCTCAGATGTCTGCGAGAAGAAAGAGAGAGAAGGAAAAAAAAAGAAAAGAAAAGAAAGAAATGACTCGATTTGAATGAATAGGACGGAGTAAGAAGAGATATAGTAACGGCTTGTTTTTTTTTCTTCAAGTTAATCCCGCTTATTTCTTTCCTCTTCCAGACAGGTAGGCCTTCTTTCACAGCAGAGCCAATTCACAAGAAAAAAGGCGACAAAAAAAGAAAGGATAGACAGGAAAAAGAGTGGAAGAAGACGAAACGGGTGATTTTGGGGGTTGATGACGGTTGGAGATCGGGAAGTAAATCAAACCAGATTTTGAAACGAAAAGATGTCCTTTTTTTTTCTTTCTTTTTTGTTGTTGTTGTTGTCGTTGTTGTTCTGAAATTTGAAGTTTTTAACTGGCAAGAATGTCTCCCACTTTTCTTTTCTTAGTTTAGTTTGTAATTAATTATCTTTTCTTTATTATTCGCTTTGTTTGTCGATGATGCCTACCTAACCTCGAATTGGACTTGACTGTATGATGGCGTAATAATAGCGAGAAGGGAAAGAAAAAAAAACCATCACCGACCGTTGGCGCATTTGTTATAAAGAAAAACTTCTCGGTTTTGCTTTGCTCGCATATTAATAAAACTGGTAACTCCAGTTCGGAGAGAGATAGAGTAACCAAACCGACTTCCCTTGCAGTGTTACCTGCTGGCGGTAAGGGCCCACGTGACATGCATGTCATGTGCCCGTCCCATTCAGACAAGTAACCAAGGACAACAACAGCTATAGCCAATAATACTACTATTTCTTTATAGGTCGCCGGTAAGACAACTTCATATTTAGGAAGTCGAACTTTTCTTTTGTCAGGTCGCATTTAGAAGTGCTTTAGTGTCGTGGCTCCTGTGGTGAAACACTTTTTCTTTCTCAATATCTTAATAGAAAGTATGATCATACTTGGTTCAAGTTTGATTTTTATTTCATGACTAGTAATCTAAGCCTTGAATTAGCCACGCCCTTGGCCTTCGCAAATTGTGTCCAGTACACAACAAGTGTTGCCAGTTTAGCGCCTTTTGCGCTAAATTTAGCGCTTTTCTTGCTTTGGCGGTGCGAAAATTCATTCAGCGCTATTTTTAGCCAATTTCCATCGCTATTTTGCAATAGTTTTAGCTAATTTCCTGCTATTTTCGATAAATGTAGCTATTAAAAATGACTGTAACAAGGCTGCCAGTGATTTTTAGTGTGCTATGGCGTTTTCTGACGCTTTTTCGAGGTCGATTCAGTGCGAAAAAAAGTTTTGTGTGGGCAATACTGTCCACTGCTTGGGTTGAAAATTCAGCTCTCCATTAAGGTTAAATTTGATGAAAATTCTGTTTGCTGAAGTTACGCAGTGACTTCAAGGTAATGTGCACACCCACTTATTTAGATTCTCCAAATCTTACTTGGCCGTATGCGAGAGCAAACGATTAGTGAATGTTGCAAGTTCCATTCCAAAAGTCACAGATTTAGCTTGAATAAAGGAAACTATTTCCAGGTAGAATAGATAGCCATTTTTGTTAATAACCAGTTCCGTACTCGTAAAATCTACGATATGAACACTTGCGTTTAGTTCATTGGTAAAGTACAGAACTGCGGAAAACCCCGAAGGTTATCAAGAACAAAACAAGGCATACTGTTCAATATCACAATTTCATCATTTTAAACCAGAGTCATATAAAGCTTTTTAAAATCCTGTTTAATCGAACCAATGGCGATCTGACAGCTGACATATCGAAGGTTCTAGACAAAATTCTGCAGTTAGTGAAGCTCGTTACCATAGAACAAACTCATCCAGGAAAAAAGAAGGACTTTTTTTTTTTTCAACCGAGAACAAACAAAATATTCTTAGTAGTGGGCCAGTCTTGTAATCCACGATGTCAATCCAATATTGAATATCGGACTACATCGTTAGTGTCTGAAAAATCAATGTTGTTGGCGTTACTAGATGTTCCTCAACATCAGCAATCGTAAATATCAGTTGAGACGATGGCATGTCGTATAGGTAGATATAAAAGGTGCCTGCTCTGCTTGGTTCTGATTCTTCGTGGCGTGTGGGACGTGTTGACAGACACGAAACGACAAGCCGGTCGCAAGTAAGTAGACGTTCTGAACAAGATGTGTTGAGCATTGCCATGTGGTTTTGGCGCCAGGGTAGTCACTACTACGATCGAGGAGACGGTCTATAAGTGACGCCAGGTTTCCAAATTGTGCTGCGTTCGAGTTAGTTAAGTTAATTAATTGCAAAAAGAGAGAGAGAGTGAGAGAAAGAGAGAAAGAAGGAAGGGTGGGAGGAAGGAAAGAAAAAGAAGCTGTAGTAAGTCTTTTATTTCGAGAAGCTATACCGGCACTTATAGCAATTGTAACTGTTATGGTCGAGGTCTGCATTTATTCTGACAACCGCGGCTATATGTTGCAGTTCACTTTGGATTACTCTTCTGTTCAAGAACCACAGATTTTTTTTTATAAACCCCTTTAGAGACTAATCTTTTAAGGTGCCTAATTTCCGTTTTTTAAGAGTATAAAAAGCCCAAAACGTGCTAATTTTTATTTAATGGTTAAAGATATCTATTTTATGAAATCAAAATGTCCCAGGCTTCTCCAAAGGGGTAAAATTGAATTTCCAGGTGTTCTCCGGGGCCTGTGAGAGGGGAACGTAAGTGGAGGGGCAAAAGTTTCCGAGAACTGAGTATCGAAATATCTAAATCAATTCGATACGTCCGTTGATGAAATAGCGAGTGAATATAACATGGCGTGCTAAAATGGTTAGAGCAGATTAAAAAAAACAGCATGGCTAAAAGGCAACCGAAGAGGAAAGAAAAAAAACGGCTTTACACCGCCCTATAAAATTCCACCGAAGGCCCCCTCATAATACGAATATGAACAATCATTGATGCATCCAATTTTGACACAAGGCCGAATTCGTGGAGCGATCGGTCTCACTAGCTGCAGTTTGCAGATTAACATATTCCGTGACAAAAGTCATTGCATAATATTTTTTTTTACAAACGTGTGATAAATTTTACAGGAGGAGAATGAAATATAAATGAATCAATTAACGCAGTTTAATTTCATGTTGCGACATGAAATTATATGCAAGAGACAAAACTCAAACGTTAAATAACTCATTAGGTCATGGCCAATGAGGATTTGGGGGTTACATCGCTCAGGGGATCCCAAAGGGCCCCAAGATTCTCTTGGGTCTCAGAAAATGTTCACACGTATAGAAGAAGATAAAAACGGTACGATTGATGAAGGCAAAGGTATGCGAAAGAAACTTTGAACACCTTGGGTCTCAGAAAATGTTCACGCGTATAGAAGAAGATAAAAACGGTACGATTGATGAAGGCAAAAGCATGCAAAAGAAACTTTGAACACCTTGATAAAATTATTCGTTGAATTTTTGTTGATTTTACTGATCATCTGATGAGTGTTTAGTTTAGAATCTTAGAACTCTTATCAGTCTATATGCTTCCCTAACTGTAAATCAACGTTCGACAAATAGGAACATACGGTAGATTTTACAAAGAGGTGAAAGTACCACTCGAAATGGACACTGTGAATAAAAAAATCTTATTCTGCGCTTCGATGCCCGTTCATGGGTTCAAATTAACTCTAAACACCATTTCAATTACGAAAGTATTTACCTCGAGAGCACAAACACAAACCGAAAATAAGTGTACAGAAATAAGAAAAGATTGAATTTTTTTTTCAAAATTATTTTTTGTTCCACTTCAGTCGCTTATTTCCAAATACCTGTTAATGTAATTTATGTATTTTTCGTCATTGATTTTTATGCTTTACAAATATTTTGTAATTCGGCAACTAAGTATAAATTTTCTATTGTTTACCGTGTTGCTGTTTCAAGAATTTGAGAAACAAAACAGTTATATTAAAATGGCACCCCAGCAGTTTTGACCAAACACTCTATATATATATATATATATATATATACATATATATATATATATATATATATATATATATATATATGTGTATATATATATATATATATATATATATATATATATATATATATATGTATATATATATATATATATATATATATATAATAGGATGTGGATTCGCTACAAAAACAAGTTTATGATTCTGAATGTATATATATATATAAATCCACCCTTTGAACCAATGGTTTGTATCCCATGATTTAGTGGGGTGGCGCGAATAGGAGCAAGGCCCCAAGGTCGTAGGTTTCGGGGTAACTGAAGCAACTGAACTGAGTAACATAGCCTGAAGTAGCTATGGGTGGTCTGCCACACCTTTGAATGAATATTCTGACAGTGAGACTTACCTATAGTTAAACCACTGGACGTGAATATTCCTTAGTTGATATATATATGTAAGTTGGGCCTACTTTATGGCATTTGTCACCGGTTCAAGAGAATACTCTTCGAGCCTAAATAAAGGCTATGATTTTGGATACTGATCTTCTCAACAGACATGCTCTGACCACGGAGTGGGGAAATAGGCGTAACACAATTTCCTACTTCATTTCCTCCCGATTTTAACTTGTGCTATACTAGGTTGAGATTCGTAAATATAATTATTAATTTAGGTATGACAAGTTTGTACACGAATGAATTGATTGCTTATAAGATATATGCATACTCCTGAGGGTTAGATTTTCAAAGTCAAAAACTTCCGGAAAGTTGGCAGCAATGATGGAAAAGGATATTGAGAACTAGGTATGCGGTGGGGCTAGGTTTTAGGGAGCTAGCTGTACGGTGACTTCATTAGATGATATTAAAACATACACAAAACTGAAAACCGAGAAGTTACTATATGCCATATTCGCGTGTACCATTTCCACCAATGGTTAGAGGCAGATTATGAGGACAGATGTGCACACACAAATATGTATATGTAGGTCGGTAGGTATGGAGAAATCAAGACAGAGGGTGTGGGGATTGAGATTCTATCTGCCAGAGGTCGACAATATAGAAAAGAATCGAAATTATAATGTGAATTTAAACTTAACAAGCTTGGCTGCGCTAAGGTCAAACTTCTTTGCTTCATTAAAATCTAAAAAGTAAACAAAACAGAATGCATTTCTCCATACAATATTTTTCCAAGGCTATGTATCCCATTTCAACTCCTTCATTAGTACTTCATGTAAATCGGATTTGAGAACTTTATCAAAAGAAATCAATATGAGTTGGGCTTTAAAGGTGGGAATGAATTCATCATCAGTCTCTGTGTACGTCACTGTGTCACTGTTATTCGTGCATGACGTCGCTGGTTTTGGGACTAGACATTGTCATCTGTCATTGTTATTACATACGAAAATAAAGTCAAAACTCAGTAATTGGCGTTTGACAAAAGAAATGAAGAAAAAAGCCTACTGGTCCAAATGATTAATCTGCCACTGACCTCGAAAGTAAGCGAGAAATAAAAAAAAAGATGAGTCGCTTCCGGTTGGAATCAATCCCATGATCCCCTGAGAATTCGGGATCTGAAATTCTAAGGTCAGGCGAAATCATGATGATAAAGTCAACTCTTGGAGTTTGACAATAAAGACAAGTCTGGTTAATCACTCAATAGAAACAGACACGTGACCAGATTAAGCATAAACTTGGATTTTAATTCGACTCCTCCCCTTCACTAAAAACTTATTTTGGTGTAAATTTTCAATAAAAACTTTTTTCCGGACGTAAAAAAGAAAAAAAAAATGATTAAATTTTGCAGCCCTATAGCTCCATTAATGCTGTCTGTACGCGTGATACATACATTAGGCAGCCAGTCAGATTCTCTTGAAAACTGAAGAAACCTTCGTTGGCAGTTTTGATTGACGTTTACTAAAAATACATGAGTTTCGATCGACTGAATAAGATTATTGTTCTATTTCTAGTCGGGAGACATCACACTCCAATTTCCTCAAAAGAGTTTCAGAAGCAGCAGTAATTATTGAGTTGTGGCAGATAAAATGTCGTTTTTTTAATAGTAAAATGGAGGACGATATAAACAACGAAAACGGCAGCAGCAGCAGCAGCAACAACAACAACAACAATAACTATAATAATAATAATAATAATAATAATAATAATAATACTAATAATAATAATAATAATAATAATGATGATGATGATGATGATGATGATATGATCCATTTGAAGCAATAAACTTTTGCCAACGATCCTCTGATGGAAACGTACCAACTCTATAAAATTGTTTAGATTTAGTGTCCACAAATTCAGTGAAAGCACGGATTATGGCTTTGCTATCATGGATACTACTTGAAAATATGATAATCAGTAGGAGAAATGCCAGGTGAATAAGGACGATTCTGCAAGACTTTATATCCCCATTCCCAGAGCTTAGACACAGTCAAGTGAGATCAGTGAGGTCAACCTTGCCTAGATAAGGTCGCTGTTGAAATCCCTATGTCTCCAAAAGGTGTTCATACCATCGTTCGTGAGTTGCTAGCCACCGCTGTCGATAATTCTTCATCAAGAACAGGTCTGGGCCTCTCTCGGGATTCATCATTTGTATTCATATTTCAAGACCTAAACCTTTTGAGACAATGCAGAACAGTACGGTATTTATTTCAATCCCAACAGCTTTGTTGGTGTTATCAGCAGCATGGTGTCCTAAATTGAAATCATACTTGACACCATGGCTATTAAGGACTGGGAAACCTTAAATGATAACAAACTATATCTAGTTACATGGAATTTGGAAAAGAAGACAATTACATTAGTAAATCTTTCGATTTTAGTATAATTTTCTATGATGTACAAATAAAGGATATTTCATGTGTAACAAAGCTCTTATTTATGAAAGAATTAATCGACTCAACAGTAACTACGATCAGCAAGATCAATTAACTTATCATCAGCAGCAGCCTTTCAGCGTCCGTCATTGAACATAGACCTTTCCCAAGATTCGCCAGCCCTCTCTATCATGGGCGTCGCTGAGCTGGTACTTTCTGAATTCGTCAAGCACGTCACGCCATCTCACTTTCTGTCGGCAAAAATTTCGCATATGATCTCAAGAGATCCACGTTGTGAGTCGTGATGTCGAGCAGTTGTCTTGCTTTGACCGATCGAATGCCAGTTTATTTTTTCTAATAGTTACTTCCGTTACATGGTTCTAGGTTATATTCTATGTTTCAGCTCCATAGGTGACTATCGGGGGGATGAATTGGTTGTACACTCTGCTTTTTAAGGACTAACAAGATTTTCTTATTCTTGAAAGTTGAGCTTGCTATACCGAAAGCTGATCATCGTAGAGTGATTCATCGTCTGATTTCTTATTCTTTTGAAGTCATCCAAAATACCCATGTAAACAATGCGCATTATACACCGACAAATACTGTGTGTTGAAGGTGAGTTATCAAAGTCGCAAAACGTCGATAGTATAATTGAAACAGGACAGTAACGTAGAAGTCTCATGTTATCTTCTCATATAATCTTTAGTGCGTGATTTTTTAAGGTTTAATGCAATGGCATAGCAAGAGATTAATTGGTGTAAAACAACACCAAAAGGCGGAATTATCATTTGATACATATATGTACAAATATATCCCTGTTATTCTATAATGTCAGTAGGAATGCAGGAGGTGAACTTTTATTTGTAAAGCTTTTTAATGTTGCGTAGCTAGTTTGTTATGCAATGCACCCTGACGAAGTAATCTAATCGATGCTAAGACCTAAGTAGACCCAATCTGAAATCAAATCACCTGGAACCGACGGCCATAATACGCTTAAGAATATGACAAATAAAAAAACACTTATCTTTTTCTTAGTGGGGAGTAAAATAATGTCTGTCAGGACAAGTATGACACTGAGTGAAATGTTTTGCAACCACGGACACTGTTTTCATTTGGGGTAGCTGTGTTGTTAAGCAACATATACCAGTCGATGCTACGACCGAATCGCGTCGGATACACCGGTTCTTGTTCGATCAACGAAGTTAAGCAACGTTCTATTTTGGTCAGTACCTAGACGAGTGACCGTCCGGGGATGACAGCTACCGTGAGCCACTGGGGTCATGTAGAGAGCTCCCTGCTGCGATCACGTTATTCCTCCTAAGAAGAAGACCCATCGCCACACTATGCTCAATAACGCAAGTCCCCGAATCCCCTGGCTGGCCTGGTTGCAAGCAAAAATAAATGAATGACCAATTAGATAAAAATGTTTTCCAACTCAATCATACGCTTGGGGGTATTGGGTATTGGGAATTGTTGTAATGAGCTTACCAGAGGTCCCACACGTGTGGCCTTATGCCAGACTATGCTGAGCTTTGTGAATAGCGTTATTCTTAATTTTCATGTTCTATTAGCTGAGGCTCCCTCCTTTTTTTAAAAATTCAACAACAATACTTCTGGAGTATAGATATCGTCATAGAATAGTTGATATTCTAAATTCTAAAACACCGAATCTCCAATTTATAAATCAGTGTTTTGAAAAAGTAGCGATTCATGTGACTATCAGTTTTATCTTCTTGAGGTCAGAAATAATTAAGAAATTTTGAAAAATGAATATCAAAAGCTACGGAGGGAAAAATTATTCGTATTTGAGGAGAGGTTCAGTTGGAAGACATTGGATCTGGATCTACGAGTTTCAAATCATAAGTTGAGTAGGTGAAGAATATCAAATTCGAATCAGAAAAGAGTCTCGAACGCTTGCGTCTTGCAAACCTATCAGCGCACTGCGAATCTGATTCTCACTGGGTACTCGACCACTGGGGCCAGGTCAATCGCCACAACGGAGCCAACCGTAGTATCATGAACATCAAGCTTGTCTCACAGGTCGATTCGCTAGTGCAATAAGTCTAATTTTCATTTGATTTCCTATTTCAAACTAATTTGGACCCCGATTTTTTTTGTTTAAATCCCGATTAGAAAAGAAGACTTTCAGATATCGACAAATCCCTTAAAAAATGACGCCATTATACTTCGTATAGTAACTCTCTCTCTCTCTCCCTCTCTCTATCTTTCTCTCTCTCTCTCTCTCCAGACACCACCTTCCTACCTACCTACCTACCTACCTACATACATACATACATACATACATACATACATACATGCATTTGTGTTTGTATACGCGTTCTTGTTTCCTTATAGTCTGCTGCCAACCATATGTTGGTACGCTAACGATGATAAGGGCATTCATTTTACACAACAAATATTTGTTTTTCAACATAATCCCCTTCCCGCTCCCCATTCAGTGGTGAATTCAACCAATTAGAGAGCTGTGGACTTATTGATCGACCAGTATTAGTCTACGAACTTATCGACCCATCCTCGTGAAAAAGGTTTTAATTTTTTAGAATAATGCTGATGTAATAATCTTATCTTCAGTTACTGTTACAGTTGAAACTCGTAAACAAAAGCAAAATTTTGAAATATAATGAAAAAAAGAAACAAATTTCATGAAAATACAATGATTACTTTTTGTGATATTTTAATCCCAGAAAAATAGATAAACTGACGTGAAAAAAAAATATGTCGGTTAATAAGGAATTATTTCGTAACTCTATGACTAACAATGAAAACAAAAAGGATAGTAGTCTATTGTCTATTGACAATAGTCTACTCCAAACCACTTGAGTTACAAAAAGAAAAAAATAAGATTCAAGATTAGGCAATCTCAAACAATGCCATTACTTTGGTCTGCGGGTAGAATGCTGTAAAAATGACACAAGTAGATTCTTACAAAATCTGTGAACACCGACAAGGTAACGTTAAAACTAGCTAAATCTTTCGGTTTGCAATTGTCTGTAATCAGCAGAGGCGTAGCTGAATGGGGCTATTTGAAACGTTCTACCAGGCCCCCAATGGAGGGGGCCAAAAGCTTTATAAATAAAAGTTCAGCTACTGTATTTCTACTGACAAATCTCACTAAATGTTGAAGGGGGCCCATCAAGGAGCCCCCAAATTCTCTCAGATCTCTAGCTACGCCTCTGGTAGTAACAGTAGAGTTGATATGGAAAATAAAGACAGAGACAGACATTTCCTCAAGCTTGATAGAATTTCATTAATATCTGCAGACACTGCTGGGCAATAAAAAAAATACAATAATTAGATTTTCTTGAATTAATTACGAGAAAGAGACAAAGGACCAATACATTTCTGATCTGAATTATCATAAATAGCTGGTTGCCTTCCGCGTTACTGTTAACATATATGGTTTAGATCTATATTCAAAAGAAATAATTCATTTTGAACTGTTTGAAGCTTATTGTTTTTATAGTGATATTGAGGAAACTGCAAACTGAGATCACTTTGGGACAGGATACAGGGTATTTTAGATAACAATAACCACCAAATAACATTGGACAATGATGTATATATATATATTATATATATATACTGAATGCTGCTTATTGTTATTACTTTAAATCAAGTGTTTGAGACCGATTGATCTTGATAACAATAACTATTTGATAACATTAACCGCGATTATAATAAGCGGCATCCTCTGTACATATTTTCTTCGATATACCTTCGTTGTAAAATTATACTTTGTATGCTTACGCGTTTGTGTATACGTGTGCGTGTGTGCCAGAATTTCTGAACCAGTGTTTTCCATTCGCATCGTGTATTTCCAACAAATCTCCTGTTCAAGTCCGTTTAAACATAGTGAAGTCTATTTTTATACTGATTTCCAAACTGTTCACAGACTATCCAGACTTGGATTCAAATATTCAAGAGTCTGATATCATATGCCGGTATATAAGACGCATATCTAATTTTTTTTTTTACCTTGGGAAATATTACACTGCGCTCAATGTGCTGGTATCATGTCTAGGAGACTGTCTACCGAAGCTCAATATGGACAGTTATGGGGTTTGGATAAGTTTCAGTGAGCGGTTGTCTTTCAAATACCCTTGCAAACCATTCGTCGGTAAATACTGTAGTTTTACGTTCTTAGTATTGAGTTAAAAGACCAGCCTGTAATTTCGGTTACATAAATCAAACCCATATATCGATCAACCGACCTTGACACTAGCATATATTGATCGAAAAAGCAAATAAACCCGACCCCAAAAATTAACGATTGGACTCAACCTCACAATTTGCCCGAGTCACGTCCAAAGTAAATAATTATGTGACATACAGCTATACAAAATACTGATATTCCAATTAGGGAAATAAGTATTTCAAATAAGTTTTTCTTATAAATAGCACAAAACCATACAACACCTGGTTTAGAGTTCCATCATTGGTAACTGCTTGGTGAGATCTTGAAGAAGGAAAATAATTCAATCTTCTCGACTGCTGTTAATTTCATTCATCACCAACAAAGGGAGTTAATCACTGCTGCATTTTGAAGTTACAGTATAATCCTGCAATTACGTTATTACAAGTGGACCATTCGTGGTTGTGCAGAAGTTACTGAGGTGTTCTCCCGTGCCATTGATAGTGAGTTCGATCCTCGCTGGAAGCTTTATGAATACGGCTTTGCGTAAATCTTAGAAAGATACGCGAAAGATATTGTAGTTTAACGGTTATTGTTGTCTTTTTACTGGTTGTGTAAGTTCTGCTAGGGTTCAAACATGTGAATGGGTATCTGGGGCTAAGGCTAAAATCTCTCCAGCAAATAGATTCGAATTTGTAAAATTCATCTCAGTGAAAACCATTCAATAAACTAATATAATCTCTCAGTTGGCAAACTGTCTTACTTGCTTACTCTTCTTGAAGCTTTTCACGTTTCCACTGCTATCCGAAATGGCGTAAAGCAAAGAATTAATTATATGGGGTACGATTATGAGCATCTCTAAATCCCCAAACTGATCATCATGTCACGCTCGGTTGAGCCGTCGGTGGTGGAAGGAAGAGAAGACTGGAGTAAGAGAGAGAGAGGAAGGTGTGCACTACCTCCATAACGGCTCCGCTGCAAAACAAACGCTGAACGCTATTCGCATCACTTTTTTTGTAAAAGTGAAAGATAAGGGCGTAAAGCGAACTTTCAAAAACCAGCGATACCTGTATTCATGTGCAAATAGTTTCCAAGTGTTAACAGTTATGCCTTAATTAATGAGAGTTCTTAGCAAATTTACCTTGAATGCAAAAAGTATCCGATACAATTTTTGAAAATCATTTCAACATCCTTATACAGCTTCAAAATTGACAAAATTTGAACCAAAGATTATAAAATATAATAATAAAACTAATTGAAACAAGATTGAACATTGAAAAGTTGTGTATAAAAATCAGAAATCTTTGGTCCAAATTCTGTCAATTTAGATGTAATATTAAAATGAACTTTTTGTAATGTATCGGATGCTTTTTGCAAACACCATCTCTCATGATTTGAGGCAAAAACATTTTTCTCTCTTAAGCGGTCAGTCTTTTTTTACCTGATAAGATCCGTAAATCTGATGTGAACGAAGTCTAAGACCACTCGGCGAGCACGCTTTGTGGCCAATATAAGTTAGATAAAACCAAGAAATATGTAAGTAGGAAAAAGTTACCTCTCGGTGAACAAGAGTCTGAGTACGAGGATCCTCCGGACCCCAAGGTTATCCATCTGTTGGGTAGGGAGACTACTCGAGAGACCACTGGCTTGGCAGACGGCTGCCCGGTCACCTATATCACAAGCTTGGCTCCTGTTTATAGTCTGTGGCGGTTGGTCAAAAGCTGTAGCTTCAGCCGATCCACCGAGAGAAAAATCGGCTGGAGTACGCTGACCGCTCCTTGGCAAGTACATCAGAGATGGAGAGACCCTGGGATTTTGCAGGGTTGCCGTGGAGGTCGGTTTCAGATTAGTATCAAGAGCGATGTGTGGTTTTTCTCCAGATTAACAGTGAACGACTCGGGGACATAGAGCGGGAAGCAAGAAACCTGGACTTATGTGAGCGTTACATGAAAAAACAATGGAATGGCAACGGTGTGTGTCTCTTTCGTGTGACGGACTATCCTATGAATCACCTTTCAGGATATTTCTTTGTCTCTTTCTTTCTTTCTTATTTTCGTTTCTTCCTTTCGTTTCTTTCTTTTGTATGTCTTCACTCCGTTTCGGACCAATCTTCCATTTCTTTGGGGTTTTCGTCGCCTTAAGCACAGCTGATTGCCTCTCTCTCTCGCTCGCTCTCTATTCACTATTATTCTCTTTTTTTGAATTCTTCCTCGCAGACTTTAACTCTTTCGTTCTTTTCTTTCTGTTTTTATGCAGTTTTGGCATTTCTTACTTTTTACCATTGAGTAATTCCCTCAACCATAATACATTCAATTGTAAATTCCTCCTTTTTTATTTGCAATCCCCTTCTTGCTCCCTGCTTACATTCATCTATCAAGATCTTTTTTTTCAACTTGTACTCGCCTTCTTTTTTCTTCATCTCCCTTTCTTCCTTCCTTCAATCCATCCTTGCACACATATTTTCTTTCCTTCTTTCTTTCTTCCATCCCTACTAACACTTATACTTTTTTCTTACTTACTTACTTTCTTTCTTCTTTCCTTCACCCTTTCTTTCTTTTTATTCTAATACTCATATTTTTTCTTTCTTTCTTTTTTCCCCTTTTCTTTCTCTCTTTCTTTTATCTTATAACTCGCATACTGTATCTTTCTTTATTTATTTACTCCCATCTATTGTTACACGTATACTTTTCTTCATTTATTTCTTCTTTCTTTCTTTCTTTCTTTCTTTCTTTCTTTCTTTCATCTATCTTGATGCACATATTTTTCTTTCTTTTTTTCCATCCATCCTAACATGCAATCTCTTCCCTCCTTTCTTTCTTTCATCTATCCATCAATCCCCCTCTAACATTATCTCTCCTTCTTTTTTCTATCCATCTTGACATGCATTCTTTCACTCTCTCTTTCTCACTCTCTCTCTCCCTCTTTCGTTCTGCCTCTGATGTTCTGTTTCTTTGTAGCTTTCTTCTTTCCTTTCTCCTCACCTTTTCCCCTCCCCTTCTTTTTTCTTCACTTTCTACGGTTCATTGTCAGTCAACCTTTCCATTCACTCAGAACACACATTCTATGTTAATTAGCTCAATTAATTTATGCAGACGACGAGGTGTCTCTGCAAGACGACGACGACGACGACGACGACGGATGTCATTAGGACAATTGTCCGAGAAGAGAAACAGGAGATTTGGCACCAAATAAAGTGAAACCAAAATTGATTCCTTGCACAAATTATGTGCCATTATTGTTGGAGTGTCCAGGACATGGATAGATAGATAGATAGATAGATAGATAGATAGATAGATAGATAGATAGATAGATAGATAGATAGATAGATAATGAGGAGACCAAAATATATAGGCAGGTGTGAAGAAAAGGAATGGACCAACTTGGACGTGGGATAGAGAGAGACAGACAGACAGAGAGAGGGGGAGAGAGACAGAGGCAGAGGGAGACGGAGAGGGATGAGGTAAATGAGGAGATACAGAATCGACCAAGATATGGAAAGACAAAAGGAGACACGGGGAGAGAGATAGGATAGATAGGTGAGGAGAGAATAGACAAACGTAGATACAAAATCAGAGCCGGAGCGCCAGACAACCAAACTAAGGGGTAGCTTGGGGCCCCATGACTACCATAGGGCTCTCAAGCGGTTAGTGGAGGCCTCAAACCAAATTCTGTTCATGGCCACATAAAGGCTCGGATCGGCCCCTGTAGAAAATGAAAAAAGAGAGCGAGGGAGAGAGAGAGAGAGAGAGAATTAATGGACAAACTGTTGAGCGATACGAGGTAACAGGGCTGGCCCTAGACAACGGCAATGCAGGTAGAAGCACGGGGTGCAAAGACATAAGCAACGTCTGTCAGGTGTCTGAGACAGAAAGACTTGCCAAATACAAGTGGGAAAAGGAATAAATCAAACGAAATAAAATATTTCTTTTCGCTGTAAAACATAATTAAATAAACCAGTCAATACAACTGTCATAATCGACGGAGGCTATATTACCCCATAGGGTGCGATACATTGTCACTTACAATTTCTTGACAGTGATCAAGAAAGATGAGACAAGTAGTAGGGGAGATTCATTCTTTCCTACTTTTCTTTCGTGCTAACACGCACACTTTTTCTTCCTTCTTTTCTTTCTTTCTTTGTTTCTTTATTTCTATCTAAGACGCATTACTTTTTCTTTTTTTCTCATTTCTTTCTTTCCTTCCTTCTTCTTCATTTCTTTCTTCTTTCTTTCTTTCTCTCTTACATGCATCGTTTTTCTTTCATAGAAAAAACCCAAGACAAACTTTTTGATCTAAAATGCAGTGATAATTGTATATACGAATTTGAAAGGGCTGGAATGACTGAATTGTCGCTCTCAAATACAACTAAACAGCTCTATCCAAATATGTGGTCTAATGGCTAAAATGTCGTTGTGCTTTCCAACTTTGTTTTATTGAATGTGCTTTTAGTGCAGTCAAAAAATATCGACAAAGGAAAGAAATAGAACTGACAAAGGTATTCAAGGGAACATTAAAACTAAAAGTCATAACTATCAATCTAGATGTTGATATACATAGCAGAGAATTTAGCTGCAAAACCTCAATAACAAAGATTATATTGTATCAACTACGTAAAATGTCATTTTAGTTCCATTATGATTTCGGGAGAGGGAGACAATTGGTTTGAAAAATAACAAAAAGGGGGAGATTGGGAGACAAGTTTAAGAAACTGCAGTCAACATAAATACAGCTTTAGGACACGTGACTCTTTACTGAAGTGGACGACTGAATATTTTGAATGTTCTGAATACTGTAAATCCCAAGATGAACCAGAGAGAGTTCCCACGATAATTGTGATTTCTGTGTACATCGCTACTTTTAAATAGAAAATCAGTTTTTAATTATTGTATGCACGTAAGTATAATATACATTCCTCTGAATACGATTAATTTCAACAAGGTTATTGCAAGAATTTCACCAATTTATACATCTTTCAACAACAACCATGAGGATTCTCACGGTTCTCGCCAGTCTATGCTATTGTTCTGCTTGTTTGAAAGTACGACCGTCACACTTTTCTCCCTAGGACCAAAATGCAGTATCTGCCCGAATCCCAGCACCTCTGAGCTGAAATCAGTTACACTTTCTGGTCGAGAAACCCTCATAATAATAATAATAAGTGGAAAAGAATCGAGAAAAGCCAGGGGAGGAGGAGGAGGGAAAAAAAGCTGGGGAGAAGAAAATTAGGGGGTAAGGAAGCAAGATAAACGTATTCATAGAGAGTTAGAAGGAATAGAGACGAAATAGACGTAGAGAGACCGATTTGCTGGCTGGCTGGATATCAAGAGACAATAAGCAAAAGATTAAAGGACATGTAGGGATTCAGGAAGTGTAAAAAATTACAATATATTGAAATTCGTTAATGAGGGATAGAGCAAAAGAAAGATAAAAGAGAGGATGCAGTAGAAAATATGAGTGAATTACTTATTCCTTTTTTGCATTTTGAACTAATCCGTCTTCGTGTAACATTCAGATAGGAAACATGGCCGAGTAACAAAGATTGGAAGTTCAACTCAGAATTGAGAAGAGCTAGAAAGAGAGAGAGAAGGACGAGGAAAAGAGAATATGAAAGGGGAAAGGTAGGAGGTGAGAAAGCAAGAGAAAAACTCGTAATCTTTTCAGAGCGTGTTTCGGTTTAGGGATGAAAAGAAAGTGATTCGTATACTTCGATAACACGGAAAAAATATTCATATATATTTTTGTAGTATATCGAAGTGTGTTATTTCATGTTTCTGTGATAGTGTTTGTAATTTGGTGATTTCTGTTAATCTCAAGTACCAGTGTTTGGAACCATCCCTCGTCACTATTAGTAATTTGCCAGTACTGGGTTGAGAAGTGAGAAATAAATTGTATGCAGACGACCATCAACCTCATAGACCATAGTCACTTATGTTGTTACTACTGTTTAAACCCCGAATAAATGTATAATGCGAAACTGTTTTATATTGGCGAAGAACCAATAGGAAAAACCTTCAATTAATCAATCAGTGTTTGTTTGATATATATTGATAAACCGTATCAATCATTTAATGTATTACATTAAATCGTTTAATTCATATTTAACATTTGTTTAATCTACGTTTTCTAAAGTCCATAATGCGTTTGAAATATTTGAGTTGTTCGTAATTTGAGAATCAGATGTGTATTATTGAATAATCATGACATGACCTCTGTTGGACCAGCAAAATGGTTTGTTAGGCAGAGTTCTGAAACTAAGGGTATCAGAAAATCAGTGGTGAATATATATATATATATATATATATATATATATATATATATATATATATAATGAACAGTATTTTTTTCTATTCCTTTGTCCGTAACAATGGATTCTTCCACTTAAAAGTAACGATTTTGCTTATAAAAATATCTCCTACTCAACATTTGAAACAATGGAGTCCAAAAATATATCGGTGAATTTAACAGGGGTCAACTAGTATATTGTTACGTCGATATGATACTTGCCGAAAGTTGAGGATGATGACCCTAAAAGCAACAAGTGTTGTCGAGGAGACAGGGGAACCAGAAATAACCCGTGGAAGAATTCAGGGGCGACTAAAGAACCAGGAGGGCTTCTGATTTGGGAGTTGAGTACAGCTCAAGTCGTGAGGAGAAGGAGACGAAGGTAAGAAGTAGCCAAGAAGCGCGCTACAATTGAAGCAGAGTCTTCGGAATTTCAAAGAAATTGTTGAGATAGAGGTTCAGTGGCCGATCCTGTCTACTCTAAGGAAGAAGTAGACAACTTCTTGCACAACACTCTAAGCAGCACTGACAGAGAGCTGGAGCTGGGGCCCCATAAACAGAGAGACCAAACCATGTGCCCTGCAAAATCAGGGAACTCATCTTGTACTAATACGGAAACAACAGGCTTCGAGTTCCTTCTGGGAGCATGGTTGGGTTTGTATTGGCTCGAAAGGATAATAACTGGGTACACAATCTCAGTTGTTCTCTTTGCCTTTGCCATGAACATGTTGGTCAAGGCAGCCGAAATAGAGTGCAAGGGCCCTCTGTCCGAGACTGGCATTCGACAGTCCCACACCAGAGCTTATATCGGCAGTAGCTGGACCTTCCAAGGCTTCCGGGGTTCTTATCAACTTGTTTCAAACCGACCAGATCCAGGGCCGTGGTGGCGAAACGATAGGAAGTGATGGACAAGTTTCGCTTCTTTTTGAAGACGTTGCTGTTCCATCCATCAACGGAAAATAAGTCAAGAACCTGGATAAGTTGTTTCATTGCAATCTCAGGGATACAGTGTCAATTAAGGGAGCTCGGAATTGGCTATCCGGGCAAGGCGTAGATTTACCAGCATAGCTTCTTTCCTCGTGTCTTTTGACCTCTGTTGGTGTACGAGGTAACCACGTCAACCGTAGAGGCCTTAGAAAGGAGGATCAGCAGCTATCTCCGATGGCTGGTTCTGGGGTGTTGTGAAATCATCGAAGTAGAACGGAAGAGTTTTGCTGGCCGATCACTATACAAAGTCTACTCTCTACTTGGTATTTATAGGGACTTGAAAAGAGTGGGTTCCATGTTTCAGCTCCATAAGTGACTATCGGGAGAATACATTGGTTGTATACTCTTCTTTTCAGGTTTATTGGGATCGTCTCTTACATGGAGAGATCACAACAGCACAGTACATAAGGAAGAAAATGGGACTTTAAGACATCATAGAAACTATTTAAAAAACTCAAATGGCAATGGGCAGGCCATGTTGCAAGAATGAAAGACAACCGATGGACATCATCCTTGTCGTCGAATGGTTGCCACGATGACGACGGTGGTTTATCATTATCAAGTTCCAACTATAGAGTTCTGACTTTAATTTCGCTTGTAACAACAATGACGGGTGGCAACGACCAAACCAAAAACAAGTGACGCCGTTCACGAAAAACAGCGAAGAACGTGAAAGCTGAAAACAAATACAGTCTCACTTCTAGAGCCCAACTCAGGAAAACTTATTTTTCTGAAAATTAGCCAATTCCATTTACAGGAAATATTAATAAAGGAGTTGAAATGGGACGATTAATTTTTAAATAATGCTGTATGGAGAAATGAATTCTGTTTTATTCACCATTTAAATTTGAATGAAACAAGGGTGTTATGATCCAACCTTATTGTTGTTATACTTATTCTACGACTAGCATTATTTCTGTCGGAAAAACTCATCTTTCAAGAACAAAAATCCTCCCAATAATCCTAAAAAGGAGAGTATACAACCAATGCATTCTCCCAATAGTCACTTATGGAGCTAAAACATGGAACCTAACCAAGAGACAAACACATAAACTGAGAAGTATGCAACGCACGTATGAGAGAATCATGCTCGACCTTACATGGAGAGATCACAAGACAGCACAGTATATCAGGAAGAAAATGGGTGTCTGTGACATCATTGGAACAATTAAAAAAAACTCAAATGGCAATAGGCAGGTCATGTTGCAAGAATGAAAGACAACCGATGGACATCACGACTCACAACATGGATCCCCCGAGATCACATGAGAAACCGACGACAGCAGAACACAAGATGGAGAGATGAACTAGACAAATTCAGAAAATACTGGCTCCGTGACGCCCATGATAGAGAATTGTGGCGAATCCTGAGGAAGGTCTATATCCAACGACGGACGTTAAAAGACTGATGATGATGATGATGATGATGATGATGATGATGATTAGAATAGCCATAAAAGCTACAATAAAGGCTGCAGAGAGGGACTCCAGATGAATCTGGATCAGAATGAGCTATCCGTGGATCAAGGCCGCTGGAACACGTCAGGGTTCGACCAACCCTGGCTGAATCGCCTGAGCGCAGATGTATGACGTAGAAAGTCCCAAACACCAGATGACCTCTAAAATACAGTTGATGACGTTTAAATTCAGATTTGTGTGTGGATCTATTTCTTCAATGCCCGTTTTTCGTTACAGGAAAATTATTCAACACTTGTGAGTTTGGGAACTTTAAAATATCTACTTTGCTTTTTGGCTTTGTAAAAATTTCTTCTTCAGATGCTGCTGGTGCTTATTTAATTTCATTTTTTAAAAATCTTTTACTAGAAAAGTAAAATCCTCACAGTTAATGACCATTTAGAAAGGGGTTTATGGAACTGAGCCCTAAATGTCAATTTGGGCGATGTTAGGTTAATTTTAGCATCAAATCTAACGGAGAAGACTGCATCTTTAAAGCTGCAAATGTGTGTACGAGGGTAACTTTACCCCACGATGAACATGTGATGGGTGACCTGGGGACCTATGGAGGCCAATTCAAGTTTGGCGTTTTCAAAGTTTTCAAATCTATCAGAGATGCATAATGTGTGCAGTGGTAATTTTAACCAGGATGAATATAGGATAAGCGATGCTGACTTCTGGTGACCTCTAATGGTCAAATTCAAGTCAGGTCAATTTGGGCATTTTCTAATAAGGTCAATTTTGCTATTTTCGAATCTAACTAAAACGTGCTGCACCGTACGAGTTGTAAAATAGGGTACAAGCGTAACTTGACTGCAGGATAAACAAAGGAGGTGTTGCACTGACCTCTGTGACCTCTAATGGTTACTTCAAGGCCAGGTCAAGTTCGGCATTTTTCGAAAAAAGATCAATGTTGGCATCTTCGAACCAACTGCAGGGTTGCTATCTCGATTTTGAGAAACGCTGGTGTTAGATTTTACTACATGACCTTTCAGTAAGCGATTACATTTTCCCTTGGCAACGTCGAGTACCCCAGCTAGCAGATACATATTCGTGTATGTATCTATAAATGTATATCAGTGAAGAGAGACAGAGACGGAGACAGAAAGAGAGAAAGAAGCAAACTAGTTACTACAATTCATCCGTGACCCTATTCCCAGAGAGCCAATCCTGAACTGATTTTTGTATGGAACAAAGTGACGGTTAAAGGGTCACGTGACGGATGTTAACCTTAAACTTGGTCGCAAGAAGACCAGCCGGCTTTGAATAAAACCTGAAGTTTGTTTCAAAAAAGAAAATGGGCTTGTTAAGTTCAAATTGCTCATTTAAATGAAAGGTTCGGTCAGTGTACAACGTTTACCTCTCTTCGGCTAAAGATTTTCACAGCCGTTCTTCGCCCATAATGCAGTTTACGCTTCGCTGGGTTGTTCACTATTTTGCCCACTAATGTATTCACGCAGCACTGTTAGTCTGAAGTTCAATCCATTCAAGTGACGGTGAATACTCGCTATACAATTTGATGAAGTAATTTGAAAGACCTTGAACTGGAACAGCAGGTCGTATTTTTTCCGGCTACATTCCGTGTGTAAAACCCCTACCCCAACCCCGTGGAAGCTCATAAAAGTACAAAAAACATTCATCTATTTTCTCTGATGGCAAGAGTTATTACACAAGCCAAAATAGTCGACAGCTGTTCTCGGCCAGGAGCTGTTTCGTCAGTCCCCACCAGACGAAAATTTTCATAACCAGTGTAAATTGATTTGTCAAGTATAGTTCGTTACTCCTGGCCTCCATCCAACCCCCGGTCAAAAAAAAAAAAGAAAGAAAAAAGGAGAGAGAGAGAGAGAATTATTTCTGAGAAACTGAATTGTTAATGACTCACAGATATTAAACTAAGTCAATGGTATCGCGAAGGCAATAATAATATTCATATTATACTAAATATCTTATTTCATTTATTTGTTTCTGACATCTGAGAAGCCAGACCGGTGCATTGTAGCCCAAAGGTATTCAAATAAGATACCCCTAAAATGCACCAATTTGAAGAACGCAAAAACTCCAATAATAATAATAATAATAATAATAATAATAATAATAATAATAATAATAATAATAATAATAATGTGTGTTCTGCGTTTGCTTTTACCCTTTTCTTGATTATGATGATTGATTTGTCAAGGGAGACAACCATTACCTGTTAATTGTAGAGTAGTTTCTCTTATCATTTCATTTGTTTGGTTATGTGTTTTAAAAAAATCCGGCCTTATTCTGTTCGCATCGGATTGCATCAATTTTCTCTCGAAGGGTGGCCTAGCGGGTCTCTGAGTTGTCCAGTGAATTTTAAAACAAGTTCATAGCAATATCAATACTACTTTCAGATTAAACGTTATCATCTCGATAAAATGATATTAACATATCAATTCTCATTGGACATCAAAATTTGGGATTCAATCAACTTTAATCACCTGGAAGTCCAAACCCCAGTTTTTATATCATGCATTTCTACTTTCTCGCTGGGTTTTGCCGGAGATGGAGGGACAGTAAGACTTTTCTCAGTCGCCTCGTAGAGTCCAAGGCTTTTCTTTCGTATTTATTCTATAGTCCACTGGTAGAGCTACATATATGATCTGACAGCTTCCCACTTTCTTATTTACGATTATCAGATCCGGTTTCCTCTCATAGATTGAGTGTCTAGCGTCCAAAATGAACATCACCACTTCGGGACTGCAAATCGATAAAATTAACCCTTTATACAAAATAGGATCCAAACGACAAAAAGTGTTCTCGAAAAAAAGGAATTAGAATATCAAAAAAAAAAAATCAGAAAAAAGCAAATAATATTTTTCGATCAGTGAAAATAAAGGAATGATATTTCAAACGATCGTTCTCTGGACCCACTTAAAGACTTCAAATAACGCTCACGTAATTCGTTGTGATATCGTTTTACAACTTCTGTGTTACCTGATTAATTATTTCGTGATGGTCAAGTAGTTAAGATAACGATGTTAAACTCAGCAGATAAACCAGAAAATCCTTGGTTACATTGGCAAAAAAAAAAACAAAATCAATGATGAATGAAATAAATGTTTTCATGATGATTACAGTTCGACAGCCCAGCGGGTAAGCTAAATGATTCTAATTCGCCTCACCACGAGGACAAAATGTCACACAAGATCAAGTTAAATGTGGGGAACGTCAACGTATCTGTGGGTAGAAATAAAAATGCCCTGTCCTCTCGGCTTTGCTCTTTTGGGCTTGCAACAAGCATCAGATACGTATTTCTCGTCAATGCCAGGGGTTGATGTTCGAGCTCTTACTTCATAAAAACCTATGAAAGCAGGCCGACCTCCCGTCTTAGAAGATTGGCTTAGCATAATCTTGATCCTTACCCGCTGTTTGGTCGTATTAAGCTAAGCTTAGTTAATGCCGACACTCTAAGAGGGTAAACATTTTTTTTCGGGATTCTCCTGTGAACAGTTCATTAAACAATGAAATTTAGAATAAAGTTTTAACCGTGATATATATGATAGTTTCTTCGAAATTCTAAGATATTTGGCGTTTGCCGCTCACACGTTATCATTTCGTGAGATGTAGATACTTGGAATAATGAACTAATTTTTCAATATCGCTACATTCGAATTTGATAAAACCTAAATGTAATACATGTTGGTTGGATAAATTACATTTAAATACTATTATTTTTCTTATTGTCAACTTGATGCATGTATATATACGTGCACTCTTCATACATATTTTGTGTACAGTCTTTATAGATCTTCTCCTTTCCCTTCTCTCTTCCTCACTCTCTATATATGGTTATATAGATATACATGTGTATATATATATCTATATCTATATATATATATATATATATAGATATAGATATAGATATATATATATATATCGATTAGATACATACATTTTGTCTATGACAATGGTTTACCCTCGTTTAGTTTCATTCAGCTATTTATCAGAGGAGCCAAAT
Organism: Thysanoteuthis rhombus; assembly: GCA_963457665.1. Taxonomy (NCBI): domain Eukaryota; kingdom Metazoa; phylum Mollusca; class Cephalopoda; order Oegopsida; family Thysanoteuthidae; genus Thysanoteuthis; species Thysanoteuthis major. Next base: position 32,440,547 of record OY735201.1, read on the forward strand.
AAAGCGAAACTAGGGTACACCATTGTCATAGACAAAATTCATATATTTAATCAAGATATTGTCTCTAATCTGAGTAGCTCTGTTGGAATAATATATGTGCAATATGCTTGACATATATATATATATTAAGAAATGGATGTATAAATGATCCGACAGAATGATTATAAATTGCGTTACATTATATATAAACTCTTATTTAAAATGATCTCCCGTCGTTACACGGTTAATGTATCACTAGGCCTAGACAACGTAAATAGAATAAACAATTTTTTAAAAATAGGGCTGCAGCAGGGATCGAACTTGCGACTGATAGGGTAGCCGCTTCAACGTAGCGTTGCTCTCACCATTAAGCTAAACCATGTAATGCACAAATAACTGTTTCCATTCCAAATTGTCATCTCGTTTATTCTCAGTCTTTTCGCTTCTTTCAACGCGTCAGTTATGAATCGAGAAACGGATCTATATGATCCGACAGAATGATTGTAAATTGCGTTCATTTGAACAGACAAGATTAGAGTCACTAACAGTGAAAAAAAAGACGAGAGAGATAGAGAGAGAGAGGTGGGAGAGAAGGAGAGAGAAAGAGAGACACAATAGTATCCAACAAAGAAACCTGCATGGCTGCTCCCTGTTCAGTATTGAGGACACTTGCAGCAACTTGATCCCCAGTAAAAGCTACCACTTACTTCTGGTGTGAAAACTCAATGACAAAAAGACGGACAAACAGAAAAAGGGACATTTGGTACTATTGGTGTGAGAAGTTCACAAGTGGTGTTGCCAACCCAGAAAACATTTCCGTGCTAGTTTGACGGCTAAAAAGTGCAAGATAAAACAAATAGCCAGAAAATGCCAAAAATGGCCAAAACACACAAAAAGATACTAAAAACGGTCAAAAACACGCCAAAAAAAAAAAAGCTCAATCACATCCATACTAATTTGATGTTTTTTCGTACAGCCAAAACAAGAAAAGAACCAAATTAGCAACACTGTTTACGAGTATAGCAGCAACAGTAACAACAACAACAACAACAACAACAACAACAACAACAACAACAACAACAACAACAGCAGCAGCAGCAACAACAACAACAAATGAGACTTACGACCTCCAATCATGCAATAATAGTTTAACAGTAAGGATGAAAAAGGTATGTGTAAGTATAGCCAAGGAAGGTTTAGACGATAAACACCACAGCTCTGCTGCGCTATGTGAGGACGATGTAGAGGAGGAATGGAGACCTGAAGAGACTTACTGCCACTCAAACTCCAGCGATGACCTCCGAGCAACTGGTGTGAGACTGTCAACCACAGCACGTAGACTGTGAGAGAGCTCTAAGGAGGGTTGGAATCTTGAGGAGACTTGCTGTCACTTTGTCTTCAGCAACGAACACCAGACAATTGGTGTGAAAATGTAGTTGTTGGTGATGATGATGATCTGTCGGATAAATGACGTTGCCACTCCAGCAGACACATAATCAAGTGTATAACTTAAAAGTTTGAAAACATTATGTAAACTAAACCATTGAGAATGAAGTCAATGAAACTTGAAGTGTACTAGAGTTATTTCCCTTGTATCAGCTGAAACCTCCTATTAATTTTCATTTTAAAAAATTAGTTATTCAATTCTGAATTTCACTTACATAAAGAGAAAATAACATCCCATAAAATTTGACTAACGCCATAACCAGAAAGGCATGATTATTTTTTTCTAATCAACAGACAAAAAAGAAAAGAACAAGGCTTGGGAATATTACATTTTAGGAACAAACATATAAGAAAATCGGAAGTTTCATGGGAAAAATATTAGATTGTGAAATTCCAACTTAAATTTTTTTGGATAAAAATCTATTCTGTAGAGCCAAGTGTAGACGGTGTAATAAATCTCTAATAGTAAGAATTTGTAAAAGATGTTTGCAGGGGAAACCAAGCTGTGAAGGATATCAGAATAAAGTTGATCCAAGTTAACCAGTGCTGGGACGCAGGGGAGCTTTATTTTCAATGTTGCTATGAACTGGGAAGCATAAAACGGTACGTTTAATCAGAAGATTTGGTCAGTACCTTCTGAACAAATTTGTCAGACATTTTTTATCGTATTTATGGGGCTTAATCTTTATCATCATTGAATGCACCAGTTGGACCTTAGAAATCAAATACATGCCCTTTGCCACAGAGATACTTCAAGTATCTGCCTAGGTTATGGAAGTGGTCCCATAATTTTGCTCTCCCCCAAAATGAATTTGACAATGAACAGCCTTTGCTTCAAAGTAACTGCCAAAAAAGGTTGGCTATCCCCGCTTCGCAGCCATTCTTTTCTCATGATTGTATGGAATATGGAAATAGAAAGTAAATGCGTCTTTTTAACAAGTCCCTAATACTCAAGGAGTATTTGTATAAGTATAAGCCTTTGTGTAAATAAGCGTTTAGTTTGTTTGTTTGTTTTTTAATTGGAAGAATATTTCTGACTTTGATCAGAACGAATAAAAAGTTGTACGATTTTCCATGTATCTATAAGCGAAAGAAAAACGTTTTTGAAAGTTCTTTTTGAGGTAGAACACCGAAAGAAATATTTTTTTATGGCGGAGAGGTTATAATGATTTTAGAATACAAAACAATGTGCAGTTGAAGGTAGACAACTCTCCATTTCAGAAAAACACTTTTTTCACCTTTTTAAAACCTTGAAAATCTTCCCACCTTTCCATGTATATGTACAAGGGAATGACCCCCTCCCCTCCCATCAAAATGAATTCGAATGTGGCGCAGGAACAGGATTTTATTGGACTAAATTGCGCTGCAGGGAGTCCCAAGTCGACACTATTCTGAGCTAGTCTATCACATGGCATGGTTCTGGGTTGATCTATTTGTTTGCTTCCACTCTTTTCTATGTTTGCAAGCACATTTGGGGATTTTCGCAAAGGCTGATAAAAAGAACAGTGTGCGTAAAGTTTTGTTTGGGTAGACTTGCAGCTGAAATAGTAATGCTTTGATAAATCTTTGAGCAAGAAGTTTTAGGTAAAACACAAATGCACAGGTGGTATCTGGGTTTCAACAATAAATGTCTCTCAAAGACCACCCACGATCTGTCTGACCTCCAACAAAACAATGAAAATCTTGAGAAAGTTCGCCACGCAATCATTATAGATATCTGGGGTGACTGGTTTGTCTTGGAGTTCATGCAAACGAATCTTAACGGGAGATTTGAAAATGAAGCACGTTACCGTAAAATTCGTGCCGCATTTGCGCGTGAATGTGTGATACACTTTAAGGGAACAACTTTGAAAGGAAACAAAGTTTCCTTCCAAAATTTTTTCCGATCATTTTTTGCCCCGCCATATATATTAAAACGTGTGGGGGAGATATATAGAAAGAGATACAGATAGATATATAGTGCGCACCGATTATATTATGCAAAATGCTTATATTATTGTAAATTTAAATTCACGTGAGACAGAGAAAGCAGAAGAGGAAACGTGTTTGCAAAATAATTTGACAGGCACTATATATAAATATATATAATTGTAGACATTCTATTATATTTCGTCTGTCACTTCAGTTAACCGAGTAGCAAATCGACCAACCGACCAAGTAAATGGATAAAGAAAATGAGCGTCATGCAAAGCTCAAACCCGCGTCCACTAGGAAGCAGTCTTAACGCGACTCTGCTCTACCGACTCAGGTAAGCAACAGTCCGAAAAAAAGTGCATTTGAACCGTCCTCTACTCTCTACTCAAAAAGCCTACCTTTCTTCCCTTTATTATTATTAATATTGATGATTTACATTACGTTATCTTTTAATAACTGAAAAGGGGACTCGAAATGACATAGCCGTTGGACCTCTAACAAAAATATTAAAGTTTTGAAAAATCAACCAGATGAATCTTTCGACCGGGAATCAGAATTTCAATTCAAATAAATATTTAGTAGTTTTGAGAAAATGTCGGTAAGTGGCATAAATGAAAAGTACCACCTGTTTAGGATTTGATACTTTATGGGACATTTCATTCAGTCCAAGTGGGACCAATTTTTTCAACATTTAATCTCTCCTGTTGCCTTGTGCTATTGTGATATGGTCACTGCTGAAGTCTTAAGGTCTTCAAGAATGCTTGCACCGTTGTTCGTGGGTTGTAGGATATTAATGTCGATAATTCTCCATTATTAAGAATAAGTTTGATCTTCCCTCGAGGTTTACGATTGATATCCATATTTTCAGACCTAAGCATATTGAACCGACGCGGAACAGTTCCCACTGTAGGAGTATTCTTTCCAAGTGCTTTGTTGACTTTATCCACAGCTTGAGCATGTACTAATTTGAAATCGTACGTAAAATTACTTGGGTTGACTCCATTATTGAGAAGTGCTCAAAAACTTCCGATATAAATGAGTCATATCTCTATTTACATTGAATATGTGGAAAATGCAATCACATTAGTAAAGGTTTCACTTTTAGCATTGTTCTCTACGATGTAAATAAACGAAATTTTATAAATAAGAACCTAATACGAAGCCTGAGCACAACTCTCATTTCAAACAACAGTTTAATTCATTTCTAATGACATTTATCAACGTGAGCGACAGAGAAAATCTGGAAGCAACATTACCAAATGCAGCCTTGACGTTATCAAATGATACTCTATTGACATTTTATGCTACTTACAGAATCGTTCTTAGGCAGGCTGTTTTACTTTTTTCCGGCTTGTCATCGAAGTAGCCAGTCAATACAATACAATACAATAGACTGCAGAACAGAGCAGTCGTTGGTATAGCTTTGTGCGATTGGCGTTGTCATTAATGGCACGGTCTATCGAATCGGCGACCTGAGTTCAAACTCCTATGGGGGCTGTCGATGTTCACTTTGCACAATACATGCATCCACCTCTGTCCCTCTCTCCGCTATGGATAAAATTGCTGCGCAGACTGGGCAGTTCGACACCCAATTTGACGCCCTTCCGGCAGCTCCAACAGCCAAGCTGATGTCAGTCGTATAGCTTTCAGGTTTCCTCTAGACTACATCAGCAACAGCGGGGGGCGACTGGGCATACTACAAGCTCCACACTATACGCTCTGAAGAGGACATTCAACTGTCAGTAGAGACAGAACGGAATCGAACCAAAAAGTATAATGTTTTGTCTAGATACAGGCTTCATTAAACATAAATGTATATCTAGTGTGTTAGGGTAAGTGTGATTTAGATTCCAAACCATGATTAAAAGCTTGGCTATCCTCGAGTTTAGTATCGTAAACTTAACTATGGTTGTCCATTTCGCATTATGGAAGCACATACAGGATATTTACTTAGAGTGTACAGAGTACATGAACATTTTTTTTTCAATTGTTAAAATTTTCATTTAAAATCAATTTTTCTTTTATCTCCATGAATTAAAAAAAATTCTTTGAAGAAAGATTTTTTCCAACTCAACACCCGCCATACTTTTGGAATTTTTTTATTTTTTTCGATGCAAGATCAAACAGAACTTTCAAAATATTTTTCAAGGCAACAAGTAGGATAAACTGTTTTCGAAAATATCAGGTTCAATAAAAGCGTTCATAATCTTTGAAAATGAATTTCAGGAGTAGAGCTAAGTTACAATATCATATTAAATTAGGGGAATTATTCTGTATTTACAGAAAGAACAATAACAGCGAGTTTTAATTTTCAGGTTCTCCGTAAACTCAAAATAAATGCCCTGTATGTACTTCCATGATGTGAAATAGACAACATTTGGGATATCATTGAGTTTAGGATTCTAAATTCGAAGAAAGCCAAAAGCTCCGTAATCCCCGATACCTACATAGTGAGAAAATCAATCCAGGATGGAATGTTTATCTACAAATTGATTGATAAACGGGATAGTATCCCATTCCATATAGTGAGGACGCCTTTGAGATCAAGTAGTATTCCAGCGTACATATTTTACGGAACAATATTATCGGAATATTTGAGAATCGAAAGATCAACCTCAAAATTTATTGATTTTATACCAAAGATTGTTTCCTTAGTTGTAAGAATGGTCAATCAAGGCGATGAAATTTGTAAGATTTTTAGACAATTCAACAAAGCTATGATTCGACATCCTGATCCGTTTGAAACTTATCAGCTTGACCATAGTGAAATAATAAAGAAAATTGATGAATATGTAAACAAAAGTATAAGAATGAATTGTGTATATTGAATTTATTAATTGTATTTATGTTAAGGGAATTAGGTAACCTAAAGAGATGGATCCAGTCTTTGTCGGTGCGAAAGACCATTATATTGACTGGAACCAGGGAAAGGGAAAACTGGTCCATTTGTCTGACTGATAAGTATTTGGGCTGGTGGGAGATCGAACATGGAATGCCATGTAGCAAATTGTTCAAGTATATTAATGAAACCGCCCATTGAGGTGTTAGTCTCTGCTAGGAAGTGGTTTCGTTCCAACTATGTATATAAGATCACTTTATTTGATAATTAAAAGTGTTTAAAAAAAAAACATTTAAGGTTATTGGAAAGTAATTGTCAAATTCTTCGGTTGAAAATGTTGGTAGAGAATCGACTCGAAGAAGTTTTTTTTATGAGTAATTAGTATTCGAATGGTGATATCATAAGTTGGTTTGCATGCAGTCTGAAATTGAAACTGACATAACGGATTTAATATTCACACGGATGAACATTAAATAGAAATGACACGAAGAGTGAGTCATGTCGGTTGTTATGCTTACTAATCCCTCGTCGTTAAAAATGTTTTCAGGGTAACCTACGTAAGTAAGTCTTGTTTCAAGAAATGGGTACGTAGTATTAGATAATATCAACATACAATACGCATAAAACTTTATATAAAATGACAAACTACATGTATGGCATAGACTATATAATGAAGGGAAGTGGTGTTTGATCAACACTGCTGGGGGCCATGTTGATATAACTGTTTTGTTATCAAATCCCCGAAACGTTTACATGGTAAACAACTGATGATCCCAACAAGGGACAATCTATACATTGTATAATAATGAAAGGGAGAAGCAAGGGGAAAAATACTTTGGAAGATTATATTGATTGCATTGACAGATACTGGGAAATGGGTGCCTAAAGTGATATCAAAAAAGTTTTTTAATGTATACTGTTTGAAGCTGTTGAGCTTTCTAGACTATCTCTCTCTCTCTCTCTATATATATATATATATATATATTGAAGTAAGGATTCGCTACACAAAGATGTTTATGTTTCCGTCCTTCAGGCAAATCAGTTTCGCTGGAAGGAGCCCAAACAGGGCAGAAGCATAAACGTGTTTGCGTAGAGAATCCTTACTCTATTATATTTAAAGCTCTACTTTAAATCAACTTGATGTTTACTGTTGAATGTATCGAGCTCTTTATGAAATAAATCCAACATACATCGGATATTGTATTATATCATACTGCATTCCTGATTTGTATTATATATATATATATATATATATATACATATATATATATATATATATGTATATATATATATATATATATATATATATATATATGTGTGTGTGTGTATGTATGTGTTTGTGTGTGTGTGCGTTCATATTCCCTTTTTTAATTATTAAGTTTCAACTTGAATTTAAATGTAGCAAGAGAAAGAGTAGTAGAGGGTAGTGAAGGAGAAGACGGACTAGGAACTTCTGGTCTGTAACTCACCATTGCTCCCAACTCACAATTATAGGTTGACACCCTAGGAGATTGCCCTCAATGGAATGCGCGATAATCAGAGAACTACGACTGGAAAACGACACGTGTAATGCTTATAGCGTCACAAATATTTTCATATTAAAGTTTATTAGCGACGAACCATGATAATCAGTGGGCAAATAACGCTTAATGATACGAGGTATTAAATTCAACGTTGAGACCACCTACGGAGACCCGACTCACTTTTTTTGCTATTGGCCATTATACAAAATTAATTACTACATCTGATGAAAAGATAAGCAGCCGAATGAAAAAATATTGAAGACATCAGACGAAACCACGAAATAGTGCCCCGGATTTAGCGCCCACCATTAGCAAGCTTGTCCCGTAGAACAATCCACTATTGTAGTGAGTTTAATCCTCACCACTAGTTTGTCTCGCACCAGTTCAACTTGGAACTTGGGGCACCTCGTTACGGAGAAATGGTTAATGAACCAGTCTTCTAGACCATTATTGTGTGTGCCTCACACACTAAGCTATACCAAGTAAACATCAATAGTGTCTCACACTTGGCTTGGGTAATTTGTAGTTCATGTAAAGGTTGACAATGGGTGTAACAGATTGTTACTGTTACAACTGTCAGGGTTCACTCACACACTTTCCTTTCTACCAGACATCGTGACATGCCAATAACAACACAGTTTCTGAAAAAAAAATTCTGACAATGGGACTGGGTGGAGGATTGTAGATTGATACTTTTCTTCAAGTCAGTAGCAATTAGTGAACACAAGCAGCCACAGTCGAAATTCGAACTCGATTCGTCGCTTCCATTTCCTGAGCTGTTAACCGTTACCCTACCTTGAGGATACATAATTAATTTCATCTATATAACAAAATGTAAACAGTCTGAGTATAATACGTCCATTTATGACCTTGAAAAGATATGATGACTACTTTCAAAGTGTTCTGACTGGAAGGGCGGAAGATGGAATCTCGAAGCTCGATTTAAGTTGCTGAATTTGAGTGGGAAATATCAAAGGCGGTTAGCAGAATATGTTAAGCCAAACCATATCAGGTTACCTACAATGACTTCCAAATATAATCATTATTGGGCTTCTCAACTGAATGCAAATAAGGGCGGGCTCTTTGTTCCCTTGGTTGAAAAATAGTCGGACTACCTTTTGAGACATACCATAATCTTTGATTCATCAGGTGTGTCTTATCAGTTAGACTGAAGGTGGGTGATATTAAGACGTGACGTGGGATATGAATATTTTCCTATTTGGGAGGGTATAGGAAGTTCCTCAGAGAATATCTAACACCCACCTTTAGATTTTTTTTGAATGAGGTCATACATGTACATGTAATTCACTTGAAATAAACTGACAAAATTAGTTACTGATGAAAATATGTGTTCTTTAGAGTACTAGAGATAAATGATGATTGTAAAATGTGAGTTTTTTTTCAATTGGTTACGTAAGTTAGATGACAATTGGGAAACCTTCAATGATCCTCTTTTAGTATTGACTGTTCATCCTGAAGTGTGTTTGTCCCAAGTTCAGATTAACATGATATTTGTGATAATGTCTGGATATATTCTACATTCACAAAAAAGAAATATCTGATTGCGTGTCTGCGTCTGTATGTGATATAGAATGAAATTCAAAGGAATGTTTGCATAAGTAAATGTGAACCTATGTGTATTCGTATGTGTGTGTGTGTGTGTGTGTGTGTGTGTGATACATGAGGGTGTGTGCATACTTCTACGTATGTCAAATACTTTAAGTAGCTCTGACGTAAGCAACCTTTGTGTTTTATTTTGCATGATTTCTGTGCAGTCATGATGTGTAAATATAGACAAAGAAGGTGTCGGTTACTAGTTGAGAAAGAAAAATGAAAGAAAGAAAGAAGTTGTGATAAGAAGGAACGGCAGAATTTTTTTTAAAAAGAAGAAAACATGAAAAATAACATTAAAAAACAAAAAAAAACATACAGGAAAAAAAGAAAGGAAGAAAGAAAGAAGTTTTGACGTAAAGAAAGGCAGGAGATTTGTGAAAAAGAAAATACACAAAGCTGTAAGAAAAACAAAAAGAACAAAAAAGAAAGAAGACATACAAAATAAAAACGGAAGAAAATGAGAAAGAGACGAAAGGGAAAAAGAAAAACCCATTAAATATGAAAGAAAGGCGGGAAAGTTCAAGGAAAGATATATATTTAGAGTCAAGAAAGCTTTACAGCGTTAAACACATAAAGATGTAGAAGAACTTTTCAAATTTTTCCGTCATTTCAGTCGGTTATTTCAAAATATCTGTTAATGCAATCTGTATAAGCTTCATGCTTTACATATATATATATATATATATATATATATATATATATATATATATATATATATATATATATGATTATTAGATGAATAGATTATATCCGACATGATGGTGAAACTTTTCATAGACACAGAGAAAAACATTTCATTTCTCCATCTCGTTGGTATTTCCTCGTTGTCTATGAAGATATTCACTATGTATATGAATGTGTGAGAGAGAGAGAGTGTGTGTTTACGGAATGGGCATTTTTGGTCCAACAGAATGAATTATACATTGCTTTATATTTCATAGAAACTTCTCGGAAATGATTTCTGTCGTTACACGATTAATTTATCATTCAATTTAGACAACGTAAATCGAACGAACAATGAAAGAAAATGGGGAATCGGAATCGAACCCGCCACCGATTGTTCATTCTATCTACGTTGTCTAAATTGAATGATATATTAACCATGTGACGAAGGGAAATCATTTCAGATAAGTTTATATACAACAATGCGCAATTTATACTCATATACATACATGTGTGTGTGTGTGTGTGTGTGTGTGTGTGTGTGTGTGTGTGTGTGTGTGTGTGAAACAAAGTTTAAAAAAAGACGACCAAGGGGAAAAAGGGAGACTACATAAGGAAGAGAGAATGGAGGAAATGAAATGAAGAGTTTAAAGATAAAGAAAAGAAATGATAATGATGGAATGGCCCAAAATGCGTTAATTCTTTTCCGCCCTTGCCCTAAAACAAATACAAAATCTTGCTCTAATGAGATGAGTTGCCAAGGCGCACCCAATCAGGTTCTTGATTTAATAACCGACAGTAAAGACACCTGTTTGTTTAAACAAGGCGTCTTATGTTTACTCAATGGGTAGTGGTTGGCGAAACCAGTAAAAAAAATGGCGAGAATGTTTAGAAGACGCATGCGCACAGGAAATAGACATAGTCGTTGAATAAAACGATAACATTTCAAGTGAAAAGTTAGAGCAAATCCTTTGTCAGCTTGGTTTAGTCAAAAACACGTTAGGTTTCGTAAGCTTGTCGTCTTAGAGTCCATTCCACATATTGCGAGCAGAGAAAGGATGAACTTGTGATGATGAAAACCCGAGCAAGCCTAGCTAACGTCGTGGCCAGCGCAAGGACACTAGCTAGCTTGAATTGTCAGCATGTAGGGGATACGATGAGCTGAAACTAGATTTCCCATTTTAATTCAAGACATAGATATATCGTCATTTACCAGATAAATAGCAGAATTTTGTGATCATTCTTATTCGTAAGAACGTTTGCACTGATCATATCTTTTTAATATTAGTTTCAACTATCCCCACCAAAATAGAATTTCAGGAAAAAATTGTCTAAATTTGGCGATAATCATATATTCGTTGTACATGAAACTTGAACTGTTGAATTAGTTATTGATATCAAGAAACCTTACAAGGCGTAGGTCTTGTTTCTAACAAGTTTTATGGCGAGCAGATGGAGGAGATTCTGAAGATAAGTTTGCTGTATACTCAAGAGTCTCTCACAAAGTTTAAGCTACTTTATATATTCATGTCGTCCAACAACTCACATCTATATATCAAGATGATTTCTCGCGCTTACCTGCCTACCTGCTAATAATGTAGGGTGTGTTCTCTCACTTTCACATTTTTCGTGTCGGCAACCGTTGTGCCACTTCGACCTTCACACACAAGCACACGCACACTAATACACACACACACGTGCACGCAGAGAGAGAGAGAGAGAGAGAGAGAGAGAGAGAGAGAGAGAGAAGAAAAACAAAAAAGAAAATAGATACTAAATAATACGTGGAATAATGACAATTCTTCATCACAGAACTTCAGACAACAAACTGTTTTCCTGATATGTCATCACCGACAATGAACAAAGGAAGAATAGGTCTGGTTAGTCAATCAATAAAAACTATCTCATGACGTCTTTTGACAGCATGCCGTGTTGTGGGTGATCAATTTGAAAATTAGAAAAAAAGGGATGATCAATCAATAAGTTACTTCTTTCGCCTCCCAAAGTGTGGGGATCACTAAAAAAAAAAAGTCTGAATTTTCAACAAGTAATCCGTGAATGCTGCAGTATAGAAATTATGGGTCAAATTTTTTTTTGGGGGGGGGGGGACATAATGAGTAATGGTCGAAAATTTCAGCTCCCTAGCGTCATTTTTCCGGTGGCCAGTACGCACGGTACATACATAGCCGGACAGCCAGGCCAACTTGAAAACTGAAGAAACTTATGTTGACAGTTCTCGTGGTAGTCTTGGTTGACGGTTTCCAATATCCAAATCAAAAGACTGCATAAAGCCAGGATAATTCTGTTTTCTTGAACAAGAGAATGGGGTTAAGCTTTAAAAGTGAATGTCGCCCACTTCGATGCCGTACGAACAAAGAGCTCCAGTAACATCAGAGGTGTGGCACATTTAAAAAATTGATGAGTACGTACTTATTTTTAAATATTTTCACTAGATACTCTATATATTATGTAGTGCCCTGAATTCTAGAGAAAAAAAAACATCCACCTTTAGTCTACTCCATGGCTCAGCTGTTAACTACTTTGCAAGTCAATATTCAAATGAGTACTCGAGTGTGATACCGGCTTTCGGGTGTAGTTTTTGAAGTTGACTAGAAAACTGTCGTCCCACAGAAAAATTGCACCCCACAATCTTCTTACACTGCATTAGTCCATACATTGTGAAATTGTAAAATCTGCAATTATTGGTCGATATAAATTTCCATTTATGTATAGCGAGTACAATATGTATCCTATACATTTCAAAAAATTAATTTTATCATCCTTAAACAGCTTCGAAATTGACAGGATGTGGACGAAGATAATAAAATACAAAACCCAACATTTTTTCAATGTTGATTTATGTACAAAAACTAGAAATCTTCGGTCCAAATTCAGTCAATTTTTAAAGTGTACCGGAATGTCAAAATATTTTTTTAGATCTATCAGATACATTTTGCATTGATTGTATGCATATGTGGACATTTATATCATATATATGCATGTGTTTGTGTGTGTGTTGTTGTTGTTGTTGAAGAGTGTGTGGTAGTGCAATGGTTTAGGAGGGAGTCATTACCGGTGTAAAGAACCGCGCCATCCGCAATATGTAGGGTGTTTGGGGCTTAGCCGGAAAGGTCATAGTGCGTGGTAAAAGCCCTTGTAGTAGCCAATATCAGCGCAAACTTGGTTGATTTTCGCCAGCTCGACCCAACATTCATTGTGTACGTCGCAGAAGCTGTATTTTTGGCCATGGCTTGCCTGGCAGAAATCTGCCTTCTTGTCCTGCCGTGACGGTTGGGCATGGTAAGCCTGGTGAGTGGATCTCTTTCCGAAGAGGAGACCCCTGGATCTTGGGATTGTTCTCGTCAAACCAATTACGATTTTTCTTAGTGGAGAAACCGAGGACCTCTTTCGAGGTTTCTATGATTGCTCCCAGAGGGCTTCAGGCAAGGAGCCCTCCTCTAGGCAGTCGCCGGCCTCTTGCTTAGTTTGCAGTTTCTCTTGGAAATCTGCTCTTGTCATCTTGTCTTGGAGGCTACCGACAGGTGGGGTCCAACTTGACGCTACCTTGCACTTTTGTTAAAGCTTTAGTAGGTTGAGCCTGAGTTTGTTGCGGACGAGACGGTGGTCAGTCTGGCACTCTGTACCGAACCTGAATTCGGTGGGGAGCTCATCTTCAATGGCACATCTGGATGTAGTCGATGAGGTGCCATTGCTTGGAGCGAGGGTCCATCCACGAGTTTTCTGGCTGGTCTTTGTTGGAATATAGTTTGTGATGCTGAGGCTGCAAAACTCGAGTAGAAGACAACCATAGACGTCAAACATTTCTTCTCCTTGCTTCCCTAGTACGCCTCTCTGGGGGATGTCGTTCCTGCCTACCCTTGCAGTAAAGTTGCCGAGGATAGGATAGTTGACAAGAGATCGCGTAGGTCGGAGAAGATTTTAGTTTCTAGCAGTTCATTACTTCTATATAGTAATTTCGATCTTCATTTGGCTTATCTTTGTAAATACCTATAAAATATTAGATGTTCTAAATGTATATATCTATCTATAGGAGAGAACTAGCAAATACATAGATACGTACGCAAGCATATAAAAGCTCATTACACACAGATACACGCGTGTTTCCTCGTGCATACCCCTCTGCACACCACACAGAGAAGAGGTTACGTTTTAGTAACGGTTTATTAATATTCCTCTCGTGACATTCAACAAGTTTGTTCAGCAGAAATATAAATACGAAATTAATTGTCATTAAATGTCAATTATAAACGGTTAAAACGATATGTCGTCAAATGAAGTACACATACTATATTATATAAATTGTTTAGAAATTGCCTTTCGTTCCTATCCGCGAAAGGCTGGTAGTACTCCAAAGCTTCAAACCGCGCAGAGCACTCCAAAAACGTGGCACAGTTTGGGTCAGTTCAAGAAAAATCTGAAGAAGTGTGCCCTCAGTGCTAATAGTCAGTATTCAGATCAAGACAGAAGATATTCACATCGGTCAAGTATATCTTACACATGGGATTATTTTTTCATTTACTTTAGAATGGTGGTTCGGTTGATATAAAAAAAAATAAGCGGTTGATTCTGCAATGAAATTATTCATATCTGATCTTTGTTGGATCTTAAATGATAACCACAAGTTTGCTGGTTAAATAGATATGAATATATTGAGATAGATAGATAGATAGATAGATAGATAGATAGATACATACATACATACATACATACATACGTACATACATACGTACATACATACATACATGCAAACATACCCAGATAGATGATTTAGATACGAACAGAATGGAATTAAATAATACAAGCAGAATGAGAGGTGAAAATATTTCGAAACTAATAGAATGAGATAGATAGATAAATCATACAGGTAATACTAATTTTTAAACATTTCTTTTACTTTCAGCAGAGGGACAAAAAGATTCCCAATCCTGAGTGAAGCAGGGAGAAAAATCTGAAAAAGATCAGTGAACCAAATATAAACACTAAACTGGTTTTAAGAAACAAATTGTTCAAGAGGAAAATCACCCCTGTTGTGCTCGTCAGGGAACGCCTCGCGGGGGATGGTAAAACAGTACTGATAATTTTCCGAAAAACCCAAATAATACCTGAATTGTTCAGTATACGCCATAAACATTATTTATGTACTTACATAGTGACTTTTAAAATTGTTATACAGCCTACTAAAGCAATGGCGCTCTAGTTCCCTTCAAAGCACTCCACTTGGGGCCTGACACACTGATCGTAGAGTCCCTTCAACTTTTTTAAATAGTCTGTAAAGTTCTCTTTCAGGGTTGCCATCATCTGCCACATCATGGTCTCGTCACTTGAGCTCGTCCATGGTCTGAAATCATTTTAAGGGTACCCAGAAGTTGCATGGAGCTAAATCTGGACCTGGACTGGGGTGTGCAAAAAACTGTGCTTAAGACATGAAGAATTTGGAAGCGACAGCTATAAAACACACAAGCTCGCTCAGTGGTGCCTCACTGCTGACTGAGTAACCCTATGATAGAGTGTTCACGCATGTACAGTAAGGTACCCTCTGATTTGGGCCACGCAACCAGTTCTAGCAATATTCAAAATGGCTGGATACTTTCCGGACCGACCTGGTATATCAACGATTTGTAATGCAGTGGACATGTGACCTGCTTGGTGGCTACGTATTCGATGCCATCGCCAGGGGTCGCTGTTGGAGTCCAAGATTCTATGGTGTCTATATTGCCTACCAATCAGTTGGTTGTGGTTTCAAATCACGGTAGGGGAAGTCAGATTTTACATATCAGTTTGCTTTAATGCGGCAGCGCAGGAAAATAGTGAAGTTTTTACTCTTCTGAATTTGGTGAGGACTGTTATCGCTGTTTTGCAGGAAGGGAAAACAAAGTCAACTCCTGACTTGGAATGAAATTTGACAACAACAACGGCAACAACAACAACAACAAAAAGACAGAAATAAAGCAATCTCAGAATCGAATTCACATGCACGAACACGCACATTAGCAAACATCATTATAAATGAAATCGTCAACACCAACAAATTAAAAAAATATATGTGTAAAAGTGATGAATATCCATGGGTTGTTGTAGGGCCATCAGAGTGACAGCCGTCTCATACACAGAACAGAGACTGCGATCTTTCTTTCTTCAACGAACAAAGCCTCGTTTCAACACAATGCTTGTTGGGCTTCTTCCCACGAAAGTACGCGTCTCAAAAGTCAATAAGACTTTTTCCCAGTCAGAAGATTTCAAGCCGTTAAAAGTGCACAAATAATATTAAAGAAAACCTACGATATGTGTATTTATTTTTATTCATATTTATTTATTTGTTTTCCAGACTTTTCACACATATGATGACGTAGTCAAAATAGAATCATATGTTCTGATGACGTAGTAAAATTGGAAAGTTGTTATGCTAAACTTGATAAATGAAACGCTATAACAATCATTATCAATGATGAATCGAACGTCGTTGATAAATGAAGTATTGAACATAAAATTCTACTTTTCTTACGTCATCATAAAATGTTGTGTTTTGTTAAACTTGATGAATAAAATACAATTATTATTCAATGTTGAATTGAACTTAATTTGTAAATTTTTTGGAACAAAACATTTTTTCTTTCTGAAATTTTTTGGAGAAGGAATATCATTATGTATTTTTTTTTTCTTTTGCTGATTTCTGTCCACATCCTTGTTTCGGCTGTTGTACCCTACAGCCGTCTTCAGGTGATGAATGGCCGTATTTTTTTTTATCATTGGTTGCATAGAAACGTTTGCATTCCACTGTCTAATATCGGATGTGGTCCATGTTTTGTTTCCACTGCGAACGATGAGACGGGTGTTTTTCAGTCCCTTTCGGGAAAAAATACACCTATTCATCACCTGGAGGCGGCCGTAGGGTACAATGACCGGACCGTTGTGTTCAAAAAATGAACCAAAATGTGTACATAAGTCCGCAAAAAATTTACACAATATTTTTTATCCGACATATGCGTATCACAATATGCATATACTCTTGGACGTATGTAACACTTTTCAATATTTATACACAAAAAAACAATGTGACGATCGGTAATTCGCAAATTTCTTTGTATTAGGCTCTTCCAAATTTCTTTTCGTATTCGTATCTTTAGTTAATTCCACCTTTTGTTTAATGTACCAAGTAATATTGAAGATAAACATAGAATTGCAAAATGACTAAAATATTGCCGGCATTTTTTGATGGCAAGCGAAAGATAAATAATACAATGCAAAATAATCTGACATCAGAAAACTCCACAATCACGTTACAGTAAGATCTGGGTAAGCTAGAAACCTGGATCAACCTTATGTAGATGAGATTCAACCCAACAAAGTGCAAGGTGATGCATTTCGGGAAAAATAATCCCAGGAAAAAATATCGAATGAAAGTAACTGATGGCGACTATTCGAGGAATCAGAAGTGGAGAAGGACTCCAGAATGCACTACGGCAACAAGACCAAACTTTCTCAGCATACAAAATCGGTAGTAAAGAAGGTCAACAACGTACAAGTTCATGAACAGGGAAATATTAACATTGATATACAAATCCCCCTCCGCCCACAACTGGAATGCGCATCCTCTACAAGGTCTCCTCCGCTGAAGCGTGACCAGGATTCAATTGAAATAGTGCAAAGGAGAGCCACTAAACTAGTTGCTGAACTGAAGGACCTTCCCTCCACCAGCAGATTGCAAAAGCTTCAGATACCAACTCTTGAATACAGACGCAGAGGGGCCGATGTGAAAGAAACCATACCGCACCTTGACCAACCAATACTAAATAAACACTCACTGTCTTTGCTCTACCTGCCTAGACGAACTAATGCTGACCCTCTCAACAAACATACGTACTAGAACCCACGGATTCAAACTCCAAATGTAACTTGAAACTGGTGCGAGGAAACTGTCTGGAATTGTGTAGCCGAGGCCACGGTCACTGCAAAGAATAAACATTTTCAAGTCTAGCTGGGAGAAGGAATGGTCAAGCAAAGACAAATACAGTTACACCTTCTGCTGAACTATGTAATTCATGTTCATCATAAATAGATGAGGAACTGGGAAACAGTTGGTTGACACATTAGTCAAATTACTGAGTGATATCTACTGACCGATATAAGGTACATATGAATCGGATAAAATATGGGCTTATATTTCTGTATTATGGCGAGGTAAAACGCAAGGATAAAAATGGTGTGAGAAACTACCAGTCAAGGTCACCTAACCAGCCTTGGAAGAATTCTTAAAAAAAATGTTGGTCAGATACCATCAAAAACACGGAACTGTGGCAATGAACAAGACTGTAGCCAGACGACTGGGAAGATATATTGTTGACACCCATCGCAAGCCTGTATCCAGCATTACAAGGCAGGAAACGAGGCAGACCAATGGCGCCGTGATCTGGATGCAGACGTGGAGAAAACTGGACGTTCTGGTGATATTGGCACAGGGCTGGGATACTTTTTTGGTGGCCAATGTCCAAAACAGGACCACAGGCTTAGATAGATAGAGCAACTATCGATTTGATCGGATGATAATCTACTGTTGTAAACTGCGTCATTTTCAATTGGGCTCAAGTAATCGCTGGGAAGACAAATGCCTCTATACCACAGAGGTACGAAAGATTTCATTTGTACACAGTATATATATATATATATATATATATATATATATATATATATATATATATATATATATATATATATATATATATATATATATATATATATATATATGTGTGTGTGTGTGTGTGTGTGTGTAAACGTAAAAAACATCTTTCATTGAGTCAGTTCCTCATTCTTGGAACATGCTTACGTGTTTATCTTCAACCATCACTTGGTCTGCAATCGGGTGATTGTCCAAATATATAGATTAGACGAAAGTAGATAAAAACTTGCAGACCTTAGCATAAGCTTTTTCATCCATCATTCTAATTAATTCATTCTAATAATTCATCCTCAAATATTCAGCCTGTTTTAGAAGCGACCTTGTTCATTCCACTTGACATAAATCAGTTGTACAATTAAATATAGCTGTAAAATCAATTTGCATTATTGAAATTACATAGATAATCTAACACCCTAGTTCCCACCTTTTTAGAACCAAGGACACACGAGTGGATATAGAACATTATCTACCATTAAAAACGAGGTCGAAATCTTTATTACAAAGTCATGAATATGGTTTGATAAAGTCACATCATTTGATGTCTGGCTTGAATCCAGACTAATGTACACAGTAACAACCTTTAGAAAAACAACTATAATTTAGTGGTTTATATCAACCAATGACTTTATATATAGTCGTATGCCTACTGCATTCCTATTGACATCATATAACAAGAAGAATATATTTGTAAATACATGAATTATGTAAATAAAAATCCAGCCTTGGTGTTATTCATCAATTAAGTGATAGGGCTTGTCTGTGTACTGAAAAGAATTCCTTTTTCATCAAATTACATAAATGATTGGAGGAGGCCCCTGAAAGAGATCAGTCCCACTCAGGCCCCCAAATCTCGTCTCTGAAGTTTGCACCACGATCTTTAGGCACAACGCTATAGTAGTGTCTCTCAAGTTTTTTTTTTTAATGAGTCCTTTATTGCTTGTGTAGTACATCGTTTACAAATTTGAGGAAAATTCAGCAGTTTAAGATATCGAAAAACTACTTTGAAAATTAATCAGATCAAAACCGGAATCGCTCATTTATAAAATATACAATTCCGCTGAAAGGCAAATTGAAGTTATAGAAAGCCAAGGATCATACTTTGATGACTGACTAATGATGCTTTGAATTCATATGAATAAAAGATTTTGATAAAAATTGCTGGAAACTTTAGCATCAACCTTATACTGCAACTCAGAGTTTAACTTGACAAAAGACAAAATTCTTTGTGAAACTATTTCTCTTCTTTTGTCCGGCTATTCTTCTCTGTTCAACCTGTTTACATTAAACTTTTCTTTGTAATAAAAAGATTTACGTAAAAAAGCAAGATGAATTCTTTTCAGTTAAATACTAACAATGGCAAGCATATTCCGAACTTGTTTAAAATTCGAACAAATGTCTTATTCTAGTTGAATGTCGTTGTTTTCATTTCCTCAAGTCCCCAGATCTCCTCCCAGCATTCCCACAGTCTACAGCAGTGCTGTGGTTTGCACTTTCTCACCAGATGCCTCACGGTCATCGCTGAAGTCTGAATGTACCAGACGTTACACAGCCATGTCTGCCCTTGCACCCTGTATAGGCTAGTTTACGACATTCACTGTTTATGTGGTTAACAGTCTCATCTCCTTCTCCATATTTGTTATTTTTCTGAGTCCTATTAAGCAGCACAGCTGATAGCCGCTACTGCTACTATTTCTTTCAAGCCCTTTACTGAATTCGCGTGGGTATGCAGAAGTAAACATCGCGAAGATAGTACGATATACAGGAATGACCCAGCATAAGAAATTTCTGCTTGAGATGCTGGGTTTTTTTTGTTTTTTTTTGCTTATTTTTTCCAAACGGCTTTTAGAAGCCAGTCAACACGCGTCCCCTTTCACCTCCCCAGTATTACCTACATATCTTTATTTTTTTCCTTTCCACATACCTATATCAATCTGCCACTTTGTTCTCCTCATTTTCTCCTTTTCATCCTTTCCTGTAATTCATCTACAGCATTATCTATTACGTATTCTTTTTTCATTCTTGGTTTTACTTTTTTTTCTTCACTGCGATCTTGAATCTTTTATTGGGGAAAAGTAACGGTCCAATCCGTGCGCTCGATACACCGGTTCTCATACGGTCATCAACGTTAAGCAACGTCGAGCCTGGTCAGTGACTAGATGGGTGACCGTCTGAGAATAGCAGGTGACATAAGCAGTTGTTGATCCCTGGTGATCCCGTTGATCCTCCTGGGGAGAAGACCGATATATCTCTTCACTACGATCAATAACACAAGTCAAAGACCCGTGGCTGCGAGCGACTTGAATTAATGAATCGGGGATATAAGTTGTTATTCAGACTGGCCAGTCCAAAGGAAGATAAAAACTTCGATTCTGGACGCCAGAAATAATAATTCTTAAGAGTAGTCTACTAGTGTTAATAACCGAATGCCCGAATTGAAATGATTGAAAATTTGTACTCTAATCTATGATATATAATCAGCTAAATAATAACATATTACTGCTGCATACGGACAGTATCAATAATCCTAGACGATGTGTGTGCCAAAGGTGTTAATTTGATTGGCAATGAGTAAAAAATTTACCAAGTATATATGAATAAATAATACGCCAGCAGGTCTGGTTGATCACTCAATAAAAGCGGTCACGTGACCAATGTTTTTTGGCAGCATGTCGTGTTGGGGCCGATCAATCAAAAAAATTATTCGTCTTTTGTTGGCGAAAAAAAGTTTGAATCTTCAAAAAATAAGCCTGGACCTAAGGAACTAATTTAGCATAAACTTGCATTGTAAGTCGAATACCAGGGTAAAAACCTATTTTGGCAGGGTTATTTTTTTATCACCACCACCATCATCATCATCATCATCAGTAGCAGCAGCCTTTCAGCGTATGTCGTTGGACATAGACTTTCCCCAAGATTCACCCAACCTCTTTCTCGTCGGCGTCACGGAGCCAGTACTTTCTGAACTTGTCCAGTTCGTCATGCTATCTTATTTTTTGCGGGGAAGGGGCACAGTTTCGCTTAAATATGATCTCTGGGGGTCCACGTTTTGAGATCAGATGTTAAATGGTTTCCTGGCATTCTTGGTACACGACCAGCCAATCGCCATTTGAGTTTTCTAATCGATCGTACATCTCTGACTCGTGTTTTTCTTTAATATTTGTCTTGTGATCTCCCCATGTGATGTTGAGCATAATTCTCTCATGTGCACATAGCATGGTTCTCAGTTTGAGGATCATTATTCAGGTTAGGTTCCATGTTTTCAGCTCTAAAGGCGACTATCGCGAAGAGGCATTGGTCGTATACCCTTCTGTTTAGCAATAATAGGATTTTCTTGTCTTTGAAGGTTGAGCTTGCTCTACCGACAGTTGACTAACCTAGAGTGATTCTTCGCATGATTTCCTCTTTCCTTAAGCCCCAAAGATCTAAACAACTACTGGCCATTAAGTCTACTCAACTGCATCTACAAACTTTTGATCAGTAATGATCAACCGAATCTCCAAAAAGCCAGATAAAAACCATCCATAGGAACAAGCTGGCTTCAGAAAAAGCTACTCGACCATCGACCACCAACCATCTCTATTCGATAAATCAACTAGCAGGAGAATATAAGATGCTACTCGCTGTAGCATTTGTTGACTTCAAGAAGGCCTTCAACTAGACCATTGATGCTTTTATGCAACAAGGTGTAGACCCCGTATACGTAAGAGTCTTCCAACATATCTACTAACATAGCAGTTCCTTTATCAGGCTACGTAAAGACTCTGAATCCTTTCAGCTTGAAAAAGGGGTAAGACAAGGAGATACTAGCTCACCTAAACTTTTCACAGACTGCCTCAAGATAATCTTCCGAGACCTAGACTGTGAAAATAAAGGAATCAGAATAAAGTGACCTCAGATTTGCTGACGACATCATGCTCTTGCAAAAATAAAACCTTCGTGATCTCCAAATAATGAAGAAAAAAAAAGAAGCTAAATGAAGAAAGTAAGAAAGTAGTTCTCCACTTGAATTTCAGTAAAACAAATGTATGACGAACATATTAAGGACAAAAATACGAGATAGTTTTTTTCCAAAACGTACAGAGCCCTCGAGCTCCATTGGTGTGGTCTTTATGTGCGGCACATAGATAGACAGCCAACCAAACTTACTTGAAAACTGAAGGAAACCTATATTCACAGTTTTGGTGACAGTTTTGGTGGGAGATTTCTAATAATTTATAAGACTTGTCACAATAGACTGAAACAATAGAATGAAGAGACCGAAGGGATAATGCCTACCTCAAGCGGTAAATCTCTTTTATGAAATCCATGATACTTTCGTAATCAGTATGTTCATACTTCAATATCGCTCAATGTTTCAACAGACATCGACATTTCGTACTCAATGTTTATGTGGGAAACCTGATTGCCTTGTGGGGCATATGTTCCAGTGGCGAGTGGGTTTCATGGGGTACAGTTGCTAGGCAAGCGTCCAAAATGGACTCCCTAACTGGGTTGAAGGGCTCCAACTGCCCTGCTATTTATCTACAGAAATAGATTCATGCCTTTCCCAAAAGTATAAGTGCAAAATGAACGTAAGTAGCCTTGACCGGAACTCGATCTCTGTTCGCCGATTCCGTTAATAGTTTAGCCGTTAATCGTTACGCCTCTCTGCACCTAGGATACCAACTTAGAGAAAGAAACGTCTGATCTATTGAAAGCCAGGTAAAAAGGACTTTGAAAGTAATTCCTGTTCTTCCTCAAAAGCATACGTTGTGAATTAGAGCAGAAAGCTTTGATGAGAATCGTTTTGCCCCGCTGAATTCGCATTTTATGTTGAAAAACTCGCAACAATTTACGGGATGCCCCAAAAGTAACTTCCTATTTGTGTTTGATAATCATTTTGAAGGTCGCTGGCTGGGACAATGGTGGGGAGCTGTCAAATGGTTATCGAAAACGCTTGACAGATTATCTTCCGTAGGGAGTCCTGAAGAACATTGCAGAATCTGGAAGGCATGGTAACGCAATTGCGCCGCTACGAGTCACACCTGCTCATAAGGAGGCATACATGATCAAAATAACGAATGACAAAGGAGTGCAGAGATCTAAATCAGGGGTTACTTCCTTTGTTTGAGAGGACACACGACAAAGATATATGCAAACAAACAAATTACAACTCCATTGTTTGCAGGTGCAAAATATAGAAGACTGTAATAAAAACAAAATACAGCTCACAAGAGAACATGCTGATGGGAAATATTAATATTAATATTAATGTTGATGTTAATGTTAATGTTAATGTTGAAAATTGAACATTTTTGTCAATGCTGGTTGATTTGTTCGAAATTTCAGTTAAAAACAATGCACAAAACTTGAGCCATAAACAAACTTTTAGCATAAGCAATTGGGAGTCACATTTGGTCAGAATTCTATGTTACGAGGCACAAAATTTGATTTTTTGCGCATCTGATATACTGTACAACTCCAGCCAACATACAAGAAAAACGCAGAAGAAAACCTTACATGAAACGCTTCACATATATCTGTACTTATGAGATCAGTAGTTGCATTAATAAAACTGTTTTTGAACAAATCGGCCGTTACTTTTGGGAGACCCTATATAAGAAGTATGAAATAAGTTTGAGTGTCATACAAAAGCAGCCGACAAACGGACGCGAGAAAGAAACGCAAACAGAATAAGATTGAAGCTTATAGTTTCAAACGTTTTATGGAATCGATATCATCATAAGGATTTAAATGAAATTGATAATCGTGTAATACTAGTTTTGAGTGTTTAAAAGTACAAGACTGGTCACTGTGGGCTTAGGGTGTAAAAGTTCAACTAAATTTCATTTAAGAAAAGCGTTTTTATCCAGTGAGCTGCAACACTTGATCCATAAAATCTCCTCATCGACTGCATATTCGGGTGCTTGTCATGCATATTTACACATACATACATACATAGACAAAAGATGCTGCTTGTTAAACATGGATGATATTATTAAACGGTAAATATGTCAGCCCTGAACACTTTATTTCAAGTGACCACAATAAGCAGAGTCCTTTAGATGCCATTCGCTTGATATTATCTGCCAAATGCGCATTAAATACACTTATACTAAAATATAATCGTATAACTCATTCATACTCGAAGATCCCGTCATTTTCTACGGTTACTATGCAAGTAATGAGGTTGATGATGACTAGGAGATATTTTTCGTCAGCAAATTTGTTACCTTTGAGTGGAAGTGTCCATTGTTACTGACGAAAAAAAAAACTAGAAAAAAATCAATCAGTTCATTAGATACGTACATTTTCTTTCAGTAGTATTTTCCTGATTCAATTGCAAAACAGGGACACGTTCGTGAGTCAGAAATGATACTTGATCAGCTACGGAAATAGGAGATAAGTCAGGCGTTGATATAGTGACAGATGATACGTAAATCTCATGTGTCGCGTGGTGTCAATGCTTTCAATGTACAACATGAGTCTTTCTCCACCTCTGTGTACGTCGTCAACAGCACATTTGACTATGGATTTTAATTTATAATCAATAAAAAAAAAGCCCGGTTTTATTGTTGAATGAATCAGTTTTCTAGACGAGCGAGGGACGGAGAGGCCGTGTAGAGAATGGACTCGGCTCGCTGAGTTCAAATTGCGACTGAGACAACTTGTGTACACTTCACACTGATGCTCTTGGGAAAGCCATGAATCTACCTCACCCGACCCAAGTTATGGATAAAATAGCACAGGGTGAAGTGAGTGATGCCATTTTGGATGCTTTTCGCTTTTATCATCATCATCAGTCTTTTAACGTCTGCCGTTGGGCATAGACCTTCCCCAGGATTCGCCACAATTCCTTATCATGGGCATCACAGAGCCAGTATTTCCTGAATCTGTCAAGTTCATCTCTATTTTGTGTTCTGTCGGCCTTGGTTTCGCATGTGATCTCTGGAGATCCGTGTTGTGAGACGTGATGTCCATCAGTTGTCTTTCATTCCTGCAACATGGCCTGCCCATTGCCATTTGAAATTTTTAATAGTTTCTTTGATGTCACGAACACCTGTTTTCTTCCTTATATACTGTGCTAAGTCTATTTCAAATATCACTAATGGGTGGAGTATGTAGTAATGTGATATGTGGAGTCCAAACAGGGACAGCTGAAGCCGTAGCCAGCGTAAGGGTACAGCTTACTTAATTACACTGTACACTTAAATATAGATTATCAGCATAGACTATTCTACTGTGTTAGCAATACATTGGCTTAAGCCCACTGAAACAGGCTACTGCTACAGTTTTTGAGCCAACAATCAGCCTACTCTCAGATCTTGCCAACATGGGTTTTTTCATCCAATGAATAAATATATCGTTGGCTTATATATGTCAACTCTCATCTGTATCTAACTATGATTGAAGAAATATCTGTACTGCGATTACTCGACAACTATTGATACATTTGTCAGCACACAAAGCAGTACAGTATCGAATGAGAAGTTTTTTTTTTCATCTGTAGTTCTCGAGAAATCAAACAGAAATAAATTAAAAAATCAAAGATTATAGAACTTTCATCTAATTCTAAAATTATGGATCTAAATTTTGATATAAAAATATATAAATTTACAAAACATCTAAATTCAGATATGGAATATCTAAATTGGCAAAACTGAAGAGAATTAATCGAAATACTTCGATGTCGTACTTCCATACGACGGACGGAAAATCATTTTACATAACTATTATGGCAGGCTGCCCCACACACCACAAAGTCCGACCCCTCCCAAACATGCTCCTTCGGAACGGGACCCCCCCCCCAGTTTAAGTAAAATATGCTTTACTCAGACGCAATCCTTAATGAAGGCTCGTAATGAGAAAGACAAAATTTAATTAATTTCATGACAGAGAATGTTTAGCTCAGTAATTGCACCGGAGCCCAGCGGACCGGGGGCAAGAGTTGAACTTAAGTCGGTACGATGTGTCCACGAATAGAATATGTTGACTCTATTGTTTACCGACGAACAGATATAGTAATGTCTAGCTAAAAGGGTTTTAGCAGATAAAAACAGGATGGCTAAAGGACGAGTTTATTTGTGCGATGTGTATAGAGGCGGTCGGGTGAAAATAGTTTTGCACCGGCTTTTGAAATTCTACTCGAAGGCCTTGGTCTCAGCGATTAACCCAGTATTTCCCAAAATACCCATCCCCTCTCTCTCTGTCTCTCTCTCTCTGTCTCTCTGTCTCTCTCTCTCTCTCTCTCTATATATATATAATATATATATATATATATATATATATATATATATATATATATATATATATATGGTCTGGAAAGCTTTACAGCTTCAAATACTAAATATTAAAAAACGTCTTCAAGAGACTTTTTGCGTCACTTTGGTCATCTATTTCGCAATATCTGTCAATGCAATTAATATCATTTTCTTCAGTGTTTTCCCCTGTTTGACAAATACTTTGTTATTATGATACAATGTATAGATTGTTTCACGTTGGGATCATCAGTTGTTCACCATGTAACCGTTTCGGGGATTTTAAAAATAAAACAGTTTTACATTAACATGGCCCCCAGCAGTGTTGATCGAACACCATTTCTCTTTCTTATCATATAGTTTATGTTGTACATACAGTTTGTCATTTCATGAAAGGTTTAATGTGTATTGTAGATTGATATTATTTTATACTACATATCTATTTTTGGAGCAGGATTTACCTATGTAGGTTGTCCAAAAAACGTTTTTAACGATGAGAGATCAGTAAGTATAACAACTGATATGACTCACTATTCGTATCATTCCTCTCTCTCTCTCTCTATATATATATATATATATATATATGTGTGTGTGTGTGTGTGTGTGTGTGCGAGCATGCACATGTGTGTGTGTGTGTTCATGTATGTATATTTTACCATATTTATTTCAACTGTGTAGAGCACTTTATGAAATAAACCCATCACACATTGGATATTGACTTACTGATTTGTACTTATATATATATATATATATATATATATATATATATATATATATATATATATATATATATATATGTATATATATATATATACATATATTTACATATATATATACATACATACATATATATATATATATTCTTTCTTTTTTATTCGGGGTATGTGGGTCAATTCATGTTTGTAATTATTGTAACATTTTTTATACATAACAAAATAAAAGTGTTGAATGACATATGCGATAAGATTTTGTAAGAGTGATTATGCGGTATTGATACCAAATATTCATACTTATAATTATCCAATTATAATTCTGCAACAAGATTTTTTTTCATGGCTAGTGAGTGTTATTTTCCAATCGTTTACGAGTAAAAGAATAGAAATGGCTATTATTAGCTTCAAACTTTGCTTTTGTGACCAGGACAGTGATGTTTTGAAATTTACCCATTCCCGATTGTGAAACAGGTGGATTTGAATACTTTTATTCACGTTTTTTTTTAATTGTGCTTCTTTTTTTTTTAAAGGAAAACGGCAACAAATAAATCTAAATTAAGATATATGTATACTAATGCGAAACAAAAGTGATCACAAAGATTTAGAAGGGAGTAGTTTTTCGAGATGCACGATTGTACTGTAATTTACTTACGCCAACCAGACCCGAACATCAATTCTCCTGCGACCTAATATATATTTCTTGGTTATGTCCTTTCAAGTACAGTATATCTTGATGGAAGACTTTGCGACTCCTCCGAATACGCTCAAATGATCTTGACTTTATCAAGATGAGTGACGAAGACACTGGCTTTGACCTTCGCATCAGAGATATATAAGCATAATTAAGAGAAAACTATCAAATATTCTTAAGAAAGAATGACTGGGAAACTTTAAATCACAACATTATTAGCCAACCCCTTGTTAGCCAGGCGATTATAGCGCGGGTCATTCTGCTCTCTTAGCGACCATTATTGAGACTTCTTAAAAGGGAGACGGGTTTTGCGTCTCTTTTTTCGTTTTGATTAATGACTTTTTACAACTCCGGTTGTTTGGAAACGATCTGCTATACTCCTACCAAACAACCAATTTGTCACCTAAGGAGCTGAAGCATTGAACTTAACTAAGATCCACGCAACGTATACATGAGAGGATCGTGTTAAACAACACATGGGAAGATCACGACAGCACATTATGTTAGAGAGCAAACAAAGACCCAAGATACCATAAGAAAAAAACATCAGAAAGTTCAAATGGTGATGGACGGGCTATGTTGCTAGAATGTCAGAAAATAACGGACATCACGACTCATAGCATTGGTTCTCGAGATAATATGCGGAATTGTTTAAATCTTTTTTCAAAGTTTTCGTTTGTTATAATGTATAAAACCCAGGAAATCTAAGTTTTTTTGCTGACGTATGTAGGCCAAGAATCAAACAGTGGGGATTCCCAAAAGACTGAATAGCATCACTGGAAAAAAAGCTATTGGTCACAGTATTGTGCAGAGGACAAAATGAAGATAAGGCGCACATTTCAAAAAAGGGAACGTTGTGTAATCAACATCTACTGGCACTTAACAGGTACAGTATCAAAAATGTTGATTAATGTTCTTCGGTGCCTAACGTGTTAATACCAGTTGTTTACTGTTACATTGTTAGTTATATAGATCGGTTCTGTTTTGGGTACCCTATGAGGATCAAATTCACTACTCAACGGTAATGATCTGCAAGAGAGCTTGTTAACCATTACGCAACTAAAACTATATTTACCGCAATGATGTCGACTAGTAAGACACAGAATCTTCCTCCTTGAAGAATAATACGGTCTGTTGGTACCTACACTGATGAGGGCCGCCCCTTGGGTTCATGGAGGCCCGGCACCAAAGCTGAACTTTGGTGCCTTCTAAAGTATTTTATAATCTTATTTTTATATTTGATTATTTGAAAACTCAACTCTCCCAACTTACCTTCCCTCCCAGGTCCCAGCTATTGTGGGCACTCTACCTCTCCAGACTAGCTAAGCCTAACTGAGCTTACCGTCGGTTATGAGTATTCCCTTTGTCAATAATTCCTCTTGCTTTCACAACAGAAACTATTCAAACATTAGATATTCCTCAACTTAGTAAGCATCGAATATATTCAGCTTCAGTATTTACAGTGTATATCTGCTAAAGTTAAGCTTAGTTTGACACAAGGCCACAAGAGTGGGGGGCCCAGGGTGGATCGAACTCATGACAGCAGTAATGATCAGTATCATAATCTTATTACTACAATGAATAAGAAACTAGCAATCTTACAAAATCACTAGTTTCACAATCTTAACGTAACATCAATGCTTTCAGCAAGTAGCAGGACATAATGCAACAATGTTTCTCTCTATATATATACGTATATACCTTTATCTGCTTATTGTTATGTTGCTACTGTGTTACGTCTATTTTTCTTTCTCGGGGAAGAATTAACTGGCTTGTTTTGTTTAGGCTTCTGTGTCTGTATGTGCGTGTGCGTGTGTTTGCGTGTGCCAGTGAAGTGCTTATATGTACGTGTAAATGCATGTATATTCATGTTTTAATTGAAATTTCAAAAGCATCTAAGTTATTTTTAATGTGACTGTGTGGTTAAGATGTCTAACGTTTAAATCATTTTTTGAACATTTTCAAAGAGAAGTATTCGCTTTTGTATGATTGAAAGACTTATGTAGAGCCGTGGTTTGAATAAATAAATCTTTTTTTTCTGGTATTGATGTAGGCATCACCTGTTATAACGCAGTTGTTGATGTTCAAGCAAGCAAACCGCGTTATAACCGAGCCGCGATAATTGCAAAGTGGGTATAGGCGATATTGAAGTGCGACTGATAGATGAAAGAAGACCAACATCGTCTTTCTTATAAAACGTAGGTGAGATTCGAAAAGATAAACAAAGACATTTTTCAATGTTTTTTTGTTTTTTTTTTCTTTTAGTAAATAATACAGCTAAAGTAAGAACGCACTCAGAAAGAGCATACGTCTGCCAACGCCATTATCTGGGCGGGGGGGGGGGTAATTATCGGCTATTATTCCCTTCAAACTTTGCTTTTGAGACCAGGATCATGATTTCCAATTGTATTAGGGGTATTTGCGTATTTTATTCACTTTAAAAAAGATATTGCATTTTCACCGGAAAAAAGGCAACATATGAATATAAATTAAGAAGAAAACACACTAGAGTTAATCAAAGGTAATCACAAAAGATTTATAAGTGAGTAATTTCTCGATTTTTACGACTGTAATGTAATTCATTTTCACGAACCAGACCCTAAATATAATTTTCCATCACGTTCTCAATATAATTTCCTTGGAAACGGCGTTCAAAGTCCAGAGTATCTTGGGAGAAGCGCTCACTTTGCTCTTCCGGATACGCTTCAATGTTCTCCAAGAATTTGTCAAGATGAGTGTCGAGATGGACTTTGAAGGACAATCTTCAACTCATTTTACCGTAGTTTTTCAATGTACTCTATAACAGCTCCACATAGTTTCTGGTCTTGTAAATACCAACGAAGCTCCTTTCTCCTTCCAAGTGAACTTTTTTGGGAATTACTTGCATTTCACGATCATTTTTATCTGTGGTCTGACGAAGACACCAGCTTTGACCTTTGTCTCAGAGAGTACTTTGCTAAGATGTGTGAGGCCTACCAGACATATTTCGGCTTGCACATCAGGAACAAAGACTAATTCTGGCTAATTCATTTTCCCGGCAACGCAACAGTCCCAATACCTTGCTAGATGCCCTGAAATATGATTACGGCTAGAGGCCATCGGAGACTTCAAAATAGAAGCATTTCTGATGGGTTTCCTAGTTTCCCTACTATCTTTGTCTTTGGAACCGCTTGGACCCCTTGGCGCACTACCAAAGGCGAGACTGGCCATAGCAACCCGAATTCTATGTGGGGATGGATATCATCACGTTGGGGCCACTGGTTGAACCCCGAAATGCTTTGATGCCACCATTGCACATAAAATTAGGCCTTATGAAAGGCCTTTGTCACGGCTGTAGATAAGGAATTTACAGTTTTTTAGAACCTTTCTTAAGCTGTCAGAGGCAAAATAGATAAATTACAAAACATTTGTCAAAACCGGTGTCTTCGTCACTCATCCTGATAAAGTCAAAATCATTGAGTCACGTTTGGGTTTGGTTTGAATTACAATACAATCGTAAACCATGAAAAACATCTCATTTCGATATCTTTTGTTTAACATAACCCTTATATGGATAAAAATGTTTGTATGCAACCACCCGCTTCATATCGGGAACCGCGCTATAACGTGCTGTATCGGAGGAAGCATGGCGGCCTAAAACATGGAAAACAAATTATTTTGAATCTTTTTTCTTTCCCGTACGTTAATGGACTATGTGTGTGTAGGGGGGTAATTTGAATTCTTGGATGATATTATCCTTTCTCTTCATTAGAAAATGAAAATTGAAAGATAAACATGAAAAGATAGAAAAGAAAATGTCCGAATGAAGAGGAATGAAGAAGAAAAATATGATGTGAAACAAAAGAGAGATCAATAAAAACAACAACATTTGAATGCTTCTGCAAAAAACAAAAAAAAGAAAAAAGAAAGATAATCACAATAGCTCAAATTACCAAGACCTCAACTTGTTAATTTATCAGACAAATCGAGTGAGTTGGGAGTAATTTAATCAAATCTGTTTGTAATTGAATCACTTATTTCCTCAATGATTAGAACAACTTTGGGGGAAAAAAACGAGTGACTCTAAGATTAAATTGCGAATCAATCATAAATCAAACTTTGAAAATGATTGATATACAAGATTAAAAAGAATAATAACAAACAGAATTGTTATTTAGATTCCAGGTGATGCAACATCAATAACACAATCAACAATAACAAAATATCAACAACAACAGCAACAACCCTACTAAAAAAACAAAGCTATACAAAAAATTAAAAAATAAAATATTTACACTTGCTTCCTTGTGTGCAACCTTGTGACGTACCAGCTATTAGTTGGCCAATGACCATTATATATATATATATGTATATATATGTATGTATAAAACTTTCTTCACCAAAATAGAAAAGTTTCATCGATTCTTATTTTTTTTTCTATAATAACTGACACTAAACTGATATGGACATCGAAGTACACACCAACGTGTTTTCATTTACTTATTTGTTTTCTGTCGCACCGACGGAAACCTATACATAAAATTAAGTGGATTCGAATTCTGGTACGGACCTTAGCAGGCTGAACCAATAAGTCTAGGGTACACTGATGGCACTGTGTTTAAATCTTTAGCATTGTCAGTAAGTCAGTCAGACGGTATATATTGGAGAAAGGGGACAATAACACATCAAAGCAGCTGACGGCCTCGATGGACAGAAATTAAAAACAAAACAAAAAAAGGCAAATGAAATTCTTTTTTTTTTTTTGACAGCACGGGTACACTAGTAGTTTTAATTTAATAATAGTCTACTGGTGTATTGAGGAGACTGATTCTCATTTCTCTATGTAATTCACCAGTTACTGCTGGTGTTATAACTCATTCGAAAAGCAGAAATGATGATGACGATGATGATTATTATGATGATGATGATGATCATCATCATCATCATCTTGATGATCATGATCATGATCATGATCGTAAACAATGAGAAGATCTGACAGACGGAGGTGAGTGAAAGATTGACCAGTGGGGAAATATCTGGGCCTAGGACGTGAAAGTAACAGTTGAACAGAAAGTTTGGAAAAGTTTCGAAGAGTTTTGCAAAAAAGTTTAGAAGGCTCGGAAACCCGGAGAGGAAGAATTGAAACCATCCAGATGACACTAGCATTTACTGAAATCAACTAGAATACTGAGGAAAGTGCTGGTACCGTTCCAACTTGATATCACGTATACATTAAAATGCATGCAAGACTCGCCCCCTGATTCTACAACGGTCGTGAAAACTTAGCCAATACAAATGATAGAAGTCATAGTACGGAGTCGATTTATCTTTCTTTCTTTTTTTATTTTTTTATTTATTGACCCTCATATTGCAATGACGCTTTATTTCTGAGCATTAAGAGTAACCAAACCAAAATACGAGAAAAAAAAAGCATTTTAAACAAAATAATTTACTTTAATCGTAAAATCAGTTTACTTGGTAGCGAAAAAAGAAAAGGAAAGAAAAACAAACGTTGATGTATGACTTTTAAAATAACAACATAATGTTGTCGAAAAATTTAAATAAGATGCAGTCACAGTATGAGTGTACTTGAAGTCGAAAAACAACATGACATACTTACTGCGTTCCAGGCAAGTGAGGGCGAAATGAAAATCCAAATTGACCGCGGCTGCAAATAATTCCAGTTTTTTAACGTATCTCTTAATACTTGTCACTTCACTGGTCTGAATATGTGTCTCCGCGTGCGCAAGTTTGTTATTTCCTCTTTAATTTTCTATAACTTGTCTTGGGTTTAAGCGAATCGATGTAGCTAGAAAAGAGAAATGCGAGGAACAAGTTTTCAAAAGAGACCTTTTAACTAACGATGCTGTCCCAAAAAGCGGAGGGAATGCGACAGAGTGATAATATTACTAACGATAATAACGACGGCGACAACGCGGCCACACAACCTGTCTATCGGTTGAGTCGTAAAAATGAGGAAGGGCGGAAGATTGCGTCGACCAGCTGGGACAACCTACGCAGACGACGCATAGGTACGCACGAGCGCAAGCACACACACACACACACACACACACGCACACACATGCTTTTTGTGAGTTAGATAAACAAAGAATCACTCTAAGTTGGCAAGCTTCAAAGACATACCTATTGAATCAGTGTGATTTTTATCTCTCTCTCTCTCTCTCTATCTATCTATCTATCTATCTATATCTATATCTATATCTATATATATGAATATATACATCTATCTATGTATGTGTGTGTGTGTGTGTGTGTGCGTGTTCATATATACCTATCTCTGTTTATACTCAGTTCATGTCTATCTATCTATCGTTTGGGAATGTCTTTAATAGTCTGTTCATGTCTCTCTCTCTCTCTCTCTCTCTCTCTCTCTCTCTATCTATCTATCTATCTATCTATCTATCTATCTCGGTCTGTTATCTATCTTTCTGTTTGTTCATATCCATCTATTGATCTATCTATCCCAGCCTGTTCATAATCTATCTGTCAGTTCATATCTATCAATCTGAGTCTGTTCATATCTATCTATCTATCTATCTATCTATCTATCACGGTCTGTTCATAATCAATCTTTCAGTCTGTTCATATCTATCCAAGCCTGTTCATATCTATCTATCATAATCTCTTCATAATCTATGTCTCTGTTCGTATCTATCTATTGCTTCATATCTATCTTTCTATCTCTCTGGACGCATTGACTATATGACGCGTATATTTCCCCATGCCTTTTTGTTTGTGTTTGCGGGGGCACGTGCGTGTATGTAATTTCGGAGATTACGCAACCATTTGTTGTGGTCTTTTATCAAACCAAGCAGACTTTTATTTTAGAAGACATTTTTTCCTTTCTTCCTTTCTTCCTTTCTCTTGGCACAACTTAGCGAAGATGGTCCCGTTTGAAATTCTACTGACGTCACATAGCAGGTGTAGATGTGAAAATTTCACACCTGCATGCATAAATAAATAAATAAATAAATAAAAGAATTCATGAAAGAAAAACTGTATATACAGGATTTATTGTTACTGCTCCGTTTCATAAATTTTCGACGTCTACATGATGTCACATGACGCCCCATCGCCGTGGAGAATTTGTTTGCAACTTAGTTTCGCAGACCATTACTACTGTAGTGGGTTCAATCCCCGTGGGTAACTCGATACTCGATATTTAACTCAGTAAATACCGGGTACCATAACGTGGGGCAACGGTTAGCAAGCTGGTCCTGCAGATTACTGCTATTGTAGTGAGCTTAAGCTCGCTTGGTGTTCCGCATTTCTGTCTAAGGAGGTCTAGTATTATCTAGAGCGTTGTTGCTTTGTGACGTATTTGGCGAAGTGACTCTTTTTTATTAACAATCCGTCAAGTTAAACTACGCTATACTACAAATTCCATTGTGAAAAGGGCCCAAACCTTTAACCCCTAGCTGTAAAAACAACCTTCGTTCATCCTGGGTCAATTCTGGCCTCCTGGCTACTGTGATGCCCTGACCTCCTGGTCTGTGACGCCTTCCATTTTTTATTATGACTAACATTGCGTTTGCCTCGTTATTTTCCTTTCGGGCGCTGAGACTTCTTACTTCCACACTCTACATTGCTCGCTTTCGATGCGATCACCTTGAGAGCCGTCGTTGGACGTAGACCTTCCCCAAGATTCACCAGACCTCCCTATCATGGGCGTCGCTGAGCCACTACTTTCTGAATTTGTCTAGCTCGTCACACAATATTACTCTCTATCGGCCACGATTTCGCATATGATCTCTGGAGATCCTTGTTGTGAGTCATGAAGTCCAGTGGTTGTCTGACATTCTTGTCCAGCCCATTGCCATTTGAGTTTTCAAATATTTTTAATGATATCTCGGACAACTGTTTTTTCTCTAATATACTGTGCGTATCATGATCTCTCCGTGTGAGGTTGAGCATGCTTCTCTCATGTGCACGTTGCATGGTTCTCAGTTTGAAGGTCAATCTTTTGGTTAGGTTCCATATATCTGCTTCATAGGTGACTATCGGAGGGTGCATTGACTGTATACCCTTCTTTTTAGGACTAGTAGGATTTTCTTATTCTTAAAATCCGAGCTTGCTCTACCAAAAGCTAGTCAACCTAGTTCAATTCTTTACTTGATCTCCTCTACTTTCGAGGATTTCATGGAGATTCGTTGTCCAAGGTAGATGTTGTGGTCTGCTTTCTTCATGATATTAGAAACTGTCAACAAAATCTGTCGTCAAAACTGTGAACACGGGTTTCTTCAGTTTTCAAGTTTGGCTGGCTGGCTGGTTATCTATGTATTTACCGCACGCACAGGCCACATCAAAGAAGCTAGAGGGCTCCTTATGTCTAGAAAAAACTATTTTTAAAATTCTGATTGCAGTATCATTGTCCTTAATATGTTTGTTGTACATGACCTTTGTTTTACTGAGAGCTTCTTTCTTGCTTTCTTCATTCAGTTTTTTTTAAAAACATTATTTGGAGATCATGAAATCTTTTCGCAAAAGAATGTCGTCAGAAAATCCGTGGTTACTTGTGTATTCGCCGTCTATTCTGATTCCTTTGTTTTTCCAGTCGAAGTTTCGGAAGATCATTTCAAGGCAGACTCTAAAGAGTTTGGCTGAGCTGGTATCACCTTGTCTCATTCCTCTTTTTTGTTGGAAGGGTCTTTATTTGGCCTGGTGGAAGAACTGCTGGGTCAGTAGATATGTTGCAGCGGTCTGTCAGATACGGGGTCTACGCCTCGTTGTACCATTGAGTCAATGACTTCGGGTATTTCCACTGAGCCGAAAGCCTTTCAAAGTCAACAAATGCTGCAGCGAGTGGCGTTCTATATTCTGCTACTTTCTATTTTAGTTGATTTATCGAATGGAGATGATCGATAGTCAGGTAGCTTTTTTCTGAAACCAGTTTGTTCCCGTGGTTGGTTTTCATCCAACATTTTTGATGATCACTTTAGTAAAGAGTTTGTAGATGCTGTTGAGTAGGTTAATTGGTCGGTAGTATTTGAGGTCTTTCGGATTTCTTTTCTTTTCTTTTTTTTTCTTTTTTTTTTTCAAGCCTGCAGGGGGTATATTTGTGGATGGTATATTTATCTTCGAGAGCTCTTTCCATTTTCTTCCTACCTTTACTGAATCTTTGTTCTCGGTAAAATCTGCCTTGTATTGAGACAACTATACCTATCAAAACATATTCATTTCGGTACACCTCAAAAATGTAGCTATGGCCCTTCGCTGCACAGTCTTGTGTTTTCTCTTCTATTCATGCTTCAATTTTTTTAGAGTTAGTGATTAATTAATGATCGTCTATCATTCTTTTCTTCATTGCTATTAATTGCTTCATTAACCTTTTCTTTCAGAGCAATCGTGCGTACCCATTTGTATTGTCATTTCCTTTCTTATCAAATATTTGTTAAAAGTGTCTACAAATATTTGCATTTGTTTTAATTCCTTGTTGGTTGGACTTTCTTACTTCGTGTGATTTTATTTCCAAAACGTGGTTTTGTCACTTATCCAAGATGGCTGACCAATAGACCAGCATAGTCCTGTTATCTTCAAAAATCCAAAGTGGTCATCCTTCCTCTTTTAACTTTCTTTCTCGTGACGTTGGGTATTTTTGGTGCCAACCGAGAAATATTCAACCACGTAGACACTAATTTTTCCTTGGCGCATAACATGTCAAGCTTTGATACGATAAACATAGGACTTTCATACATATGTTAGTAAATATGGATTTAAAGTGTATAACTTTAATTTCAGATATTAGCACCTTCAATTAAGATGGTCGGACAAAAGAGTATTCAGACGAAAACGAATAGTCTTTTTCTTATTTTATTTTCCTCTTATTTGTTTCTTTTCGTTATAAGTTTGTTTGCAAAGAAGGTGAAACTGATCCCGAACAAAAGTTTAATCTGAATTAAAGTTATGCTAAAGACAACGAAGATGAGAGAGCGAAAAACACGATGGCTCAGGAGGAAAAGTACAACGATTAATGTTTATTTAGTGGTGGTTATTTAGTTGAGTTAATTAAATTATTAATATCTGACATTAAAGACCTAACTATCTAACCAACTACTATTGAATTGTAATCTTATCCGGTACGAAGTGTGAAATCAGTAGTATTAGGTATCCGTATGAAGTTTTAGGCATGAAAAAGTAATCGTTTGAGGATGACTGCTGAAGATGGTCGCAGTTTATCCAGGAAAAGGATGAAAGGATTAACTCTTTGGAGAAAGAGAGAAAAAATATTAAACCCATTCTTCCTCTAATAGATGTAGGCATAAAAAAGGAAGGCAGCTAACCGCTCAGTGATATCGAATCAAAATATCATGTGGCAACGAATGAGAAGGGTGCATATAAAATTTGCATGCATTGGAATAAGATAAAGAACAAAGATTTGAACTAACAAAGAATCTATGCATATGTGAAATGTGTATAGAATATAATCATTCGATTGTA
This sequence comes from Thysanoteuthis rhombus, assembly GCA_963457665.1. Taxonomy (NCBI): domain Eukaryota; kingdom Metazoa; phylum Mollusca; class Cephalopoda; order Oegopsida; family Thysanoteuthidae; genus Thysanoteuthis; species Thysanoteuthis major. The sequence goes on from OY735201.1 coordinate 32,479,298, forward strand.
ATGCTCATCAGAAGAAGTAAGAAGAGAATGTGCTCTCAAAATTGTTCTGCTACTTGAATAATCTTGTTAATAGCTCAATGAAGATATAAGTGCATGGTATTCATATCTAGTTAAGAATGGTCATAGGCGTATGAAGGAAGTAAAGGAACTCAAGTGTCGGTTTGTATGTTATAGTGTGCATGGTGCATACGTACAGAAGTTAAATGGTTGTTGCACCAAGTATTTGGAATAGCCCATCTCCTTATTTTCTTACCTGACTTAGCATTGTACCAAACGGTATATTCATGTGAGTTTTAATAAACTGATTAGGGAGGAAAATGTGTGGTCAGGTAAATGTGTTATTGTTTTAACTGTGCGGAGATAACAACCCATGATAGTTTACAATTATCTAGAACTGCTTTGCCTTGAATGTAAAAATTCGTTGAACTTTATTTATTTTTGGACCAGAGAGTGGAGGAGGAATTCGCCTACCAGTAATCATAATTTTCAACGTCTTGAATACGTTTATTCATAAATTATCAGAAGAGGTATTAAGAATAAAAATAAAACTTAAAAGCTAAGAAAGCCAAAAAGCGAAATGATTATCTCCAGGCGGTGAAGATAAAAAAGGGCACAATGTAGAGAAGGTGGTCCCGAGTGTAAAGTTTCACCTCCTCGACCATCCAATGTTAAAAATGGTGAACATATAAAAACAATTTAAGAATTTCATCAAAGCAATAACAATATAATTTATGTATTCATGTACATAGATATGAACATCTGGTGATAGATAGATGGTGATGTTTAGCATTTTTCAGAAATCAATTGAAAAAGTTCTGTTTCAAGAAAAGAAATTCTGCTCATAAGACAGCTAGAAAATATAATTGTTGAATACAATTAAAATGATCAATATTTATTAATCGTAAAAAGAGGAAAAACAAAAACAATGAAACTAGTTTTGTTGGTTCTCACACCGTCTTCTGTCGCTCTTCTAATAACATTAGAATAAAATATATGGTAATTTTCAAAGTAGCAAACACCTTACACCATCTCCACGAAGCATTTTCTCCCTGTGAAAGAAATAATCTCATCTGATGTCGCTCAAGTGACATTTTATTATTACGTCATCAGTTCATGGAGTTCTATGGTATCACGTCAGAAGGGAAACGAGTCAGTTGCATAAGTTAAATTCTGTTTTTCTACTATATTAGCACGACTGAAGACATCTGCACGTTGGTAATTATCATATATGTTGATTAATTTTGTCTACTATCTACCTTCATCTTCATTTTTAGATACGCCAATATCTCTAGTACCGATTACACTCATTGACAGACTGACCAACAAACTGAAACTGAATTTTCTGATGTAGCTCTGTTGGAGAATTCAACCCCTTCAGCCATTGACTGACGGACACACCAGAACGAAATTTATAGAAGAAAGGGGCTTTCAAAGAAAGAGGTTGTTAAATGAAGATGCTTTCAAAGAAAAGGACTTTAAAGGTATGAGCTTTGAAATGAATGGACTTCTAAAGATCGAACTAGTGCATCTACGGTCTGACTTCCAGGCTTGTTGCAGAAGAAGGTACAAAAATCCCTCAGTTATCTGTCTTAGCAGCGCTTAACGAATTATTTCTAGCATCAGAAGGATCTGTTGTTTAAAAAATATTTGGAAAACTAGAAACCAAGTTCAGATTGAACATGAAATTCTAGAGCAAACACAGAATACCAATCATTAGCTACAATACATTAGAGCACTTGAATGGTTTGAAATTAAGTAAAACTAGAAAAAGCACCCAAAGAGTGCATACTTCTACCAACGTCATTGTTATAATTTTGCATGGATCCGCCCCAGAATTTTATCAATTTTTCTGTAGCCTATTGCCCACTCTCATAAAATTCAATTGAAATTTATTGAGCATTGCAGGAAATATCGTGTGGGCAAACATGAAATTTTGTCTATGATATGATGGTTTGGATTTATAACTACGACGTAGGGGGGTTAAATATGCATGAATCTGCTCTAAAATCCGGTAGGTTCTTTCGTAGCCTATTGTCAGCCACACCATAGGTTTTCATTGAAATTCATTGAGATATCATGTGGACAGTCATGAGTGTATACATAAATATATGGGAAAAAAAAACAGAAAAAATATCTCACAATGGAAAAAAATTCTTGGGTCCGCTCAAAAATTTAACCACGTCATCCTTACCCCATTGCTCACTTACCAAAAAAATTGATCTAAATTTATCGGGTCCTTTCTGGGATATCGTGTGGATAGACAAACAGAAGGACACGACCAAATACACATACCTCTCCAACTTCGTGGGCATAAGTAAATCAAGTTAAACGTTAAAGGGAGGAAACTCTATCATACTTGTTGCTTTTCACAGAACCTACTCACTCGCGCGAATATTGCGAACAACAATTAAGTTTCAATTTTTTGTTGTTGTTGGATTGTAAATGTATATGTTCATGTAAGTCAACTTTACCTTCTCTATTCGAAAAAATAATCATCAACTTTGATCGTCATGTAAGAACAAAGCTATGAATAACTGAATAAATAATGATCGCAACTTTTTGTGGTATCACTTTTCTGTGATAATAACTTTGATTCGAAAACTGTTCGTTACTACAATGAATGGGTATACGCACACACACACATTAATAGAGCGTGTCTGTCTGTTTCTGTTTCTCTCTCTCTCTCTCTCTCTCTCTCTATATATATATATATATATATATATATATATATATATATATATATGTGTGTGTGTGTGTGTGTGTGTGGTGTGTGTGCGTGTATGTGTGTGTGTATGTGTATGTGTGTGTGAATTTACATTTATGAACACTATCAGGCTTTATTAGGTTGACACAGAAGTTTCCAGCATTCAAATTGTATCTTTTATTCATGTGATTTGATGGTATTATCTGGTCATCAAACTAGTCCTCTAGGAATTTACGCAACCTTTCAGCTAAATTGTTTATTCTGTCCCATTGCACTAAGGGACACTTGCAAGAATTGGCGCTTGGGGGTGCTCTCCTTATTCCCATGTTAAAACGACTTCATGTGACATCTTGTCCTTGTGAGAAGACAAGTAGATAGGACACACCACAACATAACATTTCCCCCCCCACACACACACCATCATTTGGGTACTTTCATGTAGTTTCATCATCTTCCCAAACATTTTTCGCCCTGTTGCTCCGAGGAAGGCTGCTAATTCCCGGGCAAAACATAAGCAGTTAGATTTAATAAAGAATTTGAGATATATGGTGATTTTAATAGACAATATGGAATCTACAAAACTAGGGAAAATGGATTGTATTTATTTCATTATCATTGTTCTCAATTTTTACTGGTGAAAAAAAGGAATCATATTCGTGTTAGAGTTCAACTGAGTTGTGTATACACATGTGCAGACATACAGCCCTCAACAGGTTTGTACAAAAATCAAATTACATATAATCGACATATTTCTAAATTCAGAAAAAAAATTGAAAAAAAATACCATATACTACCGACACCCTTCAAAAATCTTAGATTACCCACACACAAATATCCAATGCAGACATATTCTCCTAAGAACACACCCACCACAAATCCACACACGAAAACACATGAATCACCAACACACAACGTCATACACTGATATACGCTGCATACCAACTTACAATTTTCCTCAATAACACAGTCACTTGATCCTCCTACACACACACATACAATACTTCTCATTTTGACTTTTCATGCACAAATTAGTTGAACTCTGATACCAACATGATTCTTTTTTTCGCCAGTAAGAGATAAGAATTGAGGGCAATAATAATAGTAACAACGCATCATCTACCTCCAATTTTTTTCAAACCTTGTTATTAGCATATTTTATCATCTTTCCCAGTTGAAACCACTTTCTGGAACATGTTACGAAAATAGATACAATCCATTTTTTTGTAAATTTCGAGCTTTCGTATGGTTTATTAAATTCACCATCATTTTGGATAACTCTCATTCATTTTCCCACTATATATATATATATATATATATATATATATATATAAGTCTGTTTCTTGCAGAGTATTATTCTTCAGTTCCAGAAGTGTTTGGGGGTTTGTTTCCGTGAAGTCTTTCTTTAAGATAACCTCATAGGAGAAAAATCGAGAGCCGTCAAATCTGGCAAACATGATGGCCAATTAATTTCTGATCCACGTGAAATCAATTTGCGAAGCTGAAAATGGAAGGCATTTGAGGAATGTTATATTCCACAATTAGTTCAAAATAACTTTCAAGGCCAAAATTAGATACATCTAAAGGGAAAATCTATTTGCGTATATATATATATATATATATATATATATATATATATATATATTAGTGGACACTCACTAGAAGTGATACGGAAAACGAGTTATGTTTGTTGCTATAGTTAGTGAAAATAACACAGTACATGTAGAATTACATGAGCTATATATAAAATCATAACTGACGAGGTTGTGGTGTTTGATCAACACTGCCGGGGGCCATAGCTGTTTTTAGATTTCCGAAATGGTTAGATGGTAAACAACTGATGATCCCAACAAGAAAAATTCATACCTGGCACCACGATATCAAATTCTGTGTAAAACATAAAAACACTGCAGAAAATTATATAAATTATATTAACAGATATTAGCAAATAACTGACTGAAATTAATTTTTTGGAAAAATTGTGTTTTTTTTACATATATTTAGTGTTCAAAACTGTAAAGCTTTCTAGAATGTATATATATATATATATATATATATATATATATATATATATATATATATATATACTGTTTTTAGGTGTTGCCTCATATATTGTGGTGTTGCTCAATATTTTAAGGTAGAGCGGAAATAGATAGATACACAGGAGTAGGATTGTAAGGTGGTAGGCGAGGAATGATATATAGTATGTAAAAATCGGGGAAGAATGCCAATGTGGTAGAGATAAGCAGAAATTAAGTTTGTAAAGGGGGTGACAGGAGGAGGGGAGAGCCACCCGAGTCTCTCCTTTAAAGGAGGAAAAATTCTCAAATTGACAGCAGAGGAGGAGTAAGGTAGAAGGACGGGAGGTGATTATTGGCTTTAAATGGGTGGCTACAGAGAGAAAGTCTGAACTTATACTAAGTTATAACCTAATAAGCAGACACGGTTTGTTTGGGGCTTTGATGAGGGAAGGGGATTAACTCAGACCCGGACCATATTCTGTATAGGCTGCTACACTATCGGGCTACTCTCCCGATGGGGGTGGCGGACAATCAGCGCACATCTGCTCAGGTGCAGCAGATTCCTATAGCTAGCTCGGGCATCTGCTAGGAGAAAGGAAACCCCTGTCCAACCTCCAACCTAGGGGCCCTGCTCCTATCGGTACTACCTCAGTAGACCATAGGATGCAAACCCTTGGTTTGAAGGGTGGGGTTGTCCCTGTGCACGTCGCACTTAAAACTTAAAGGCACCATCAAATTCCATTACGCGGATGGGAGGATTATTTAGTGTCCAGGGGTGGCGCTAGGATTTGCCCCCGACACGCGTCTGGGGGTAATTTTGAATTCCACAGGCTCTAAAATTGTTATCGAAAAGTTCTCTTCCCTCACAATATTAATTTTATGGAAGATGACCATGGCACAATCTGTGATGAAAAAATGACCGGCAACTTTGCTGTTTCAAAGTGTTCAATCTCCATACTGGACTAATACAAGATTGTCCCGCATTCCATAAGAAATATTCAATTCTGAATCTGTGGCTGTCTTATTTTTCAAGACCGAAATTGTCCTTTCACTTTTGGTAATATGAGCAGGAAAAAAATGACCGTCTCTTCAAAATACTATTGGACATCACAAAGGGCACCCCTTGGGTCCTACCACAATACAAAACCAGTCTTTCTTGTATAAAACACATTGGTTTGACACTATAACTACAACTGCAAGACATGGTTTCGTCTTCCACTCAAGAATCAAAAATGAATTTTACAGCAAATTTTCAATGTTTATACAGCGGCAAACACGATCTTGCTGATTTTTTTACCGCGCGTGAAACGAAGTGCTTTAGAAAATGTATTTGGGGGATTAAATATTTTCATTAAACCGATTGGAGTTAGTAAGGGAATCAATTCTCTTCATTTTCGTACAAAATTCAAGCGTATCCACACCGTCGAAATATTTTAAAGATACATTTAAAAACTGCTATCTGAAATTTTCATACCTTTTACATGATGATAAACTCCTGAGTGATATCAAAATAAAGCACAAAAGTGCTCTATTCAATGACATTTGTTCCGTCTCCGTATTACGAGTCGAGAGATTCTCCACTGTCTTTGAAATCAGAGACTATTCCCAGCTTTCTACTAAAAGTATTCGTAAAAATTCTTGGAAATTGAAAGTAAAATGGAAGTAAAAGTGGAAACTGTCTGCTAAGGCAAGGGAAGGTAATTCCATTTTCAATATACATAAAATAATCCTCTAAATACTACGTCAACTTCGAATACGGAGAGGATATAGAAGACCACATCAACCAAATAAAATACGATGGTCGAGATACACAATCTAGCCGTTGATTTTATTACTGTTAATTTTAGGATTTTTCTACAGATGTATTTGCAGATTTTCGGGGATATTTTTCGGGGAATTAATTTGTCATGCTTGTAAAATCTGTGATTGGCGCGTCTCAAAATGTTCAAGGATCAAAGTTACGAACTTTTTCATTGGTTAATGTTTAACCTATGAGAAGCCCTAAAAAAGTAACGTGACCGATCACTAGCAGCTAGCACCGAATTCAAACTCGGTGTCTTTTTTCAACTGACATAAAAGCAAGCAAAGGTGCTTGTTAGGGCAGCCAAAATTGCCCAGTCACCTTTGATTATATAAGCAGAAAAAAATGACCGTCTCTTCAAAATACTACAGGGCACTGCAAAGGGCATCTGGTGGGTCTTACCACAATACAAAACCAATCTTTCTCGTATTAAGCATATCGGTTTGACACTATAACAACCGCAAGACATAATTTCGTCTACCACTCAAGAAACATTACAAACCAAATTTATCACACTTCTAGATATCCAGAATTCTACTTTAAACAGATAAGTCCCAGCAAATTGGACTTCATCATAATACAAATGAAATTAGTCATGTAAGAAAATGTTTCATTAGGAGATATCAGATGAAACAATTTGCTGGAATGTACAAGTTAGATATTCCTCAACCCTTTATCTACAGCAACAAGTACGTTTAGATGTGTGTTTTAAAAATAGCCCCATCCATGACATAAAGTCTGGAAAAGGTAAATTTCTTTTTAGAGATAATTAGTGGTAAGATTTTGATATGCATCATCCCAGGAATCAATGAATTTTGAATCTCACACCCCAACTTTTACCCTCTTCTATCAAATAGGCGAACACAACTCGATATTTGTCCAGTTCTCACTCTATGCCAAGCAGAATGTAAACTGTTCCAAATACTTTGCGCAATAACCATTTCACTTATGTACGTATGCTTTCAAACGCACACTAACATACAAACCAACACTTTATCTTCTCTACTTTCTGCATATGCATATGCCCATTCTTTATTACATAATGAATATCAAGCACTTATATCTACATTGAACTATTCATAACATTATTCTAACAAGTAGCAAAACAATTCTATTCTTACTTCTACAATCGAATCATTATATTATATACACATTTCAATAAATGCATTCTTTGTTATTTTAAAACTTTGTTCTTCATTCTATTCCATACATCTTATATGCGCCCTTCACAATGCATTACAACTTGCATTCACTAGTCTGACCGGTCAAGTGTCTTCTGTCTTCATATTTTATTCCTACAGCTATTAAGGAAAGAAAAGGTCTAATCTTTCTTTTCTCTCCTCTATAGATTTAACCCTCTCTACCTTTTTCTAAACGGATGGCTACCATCAGCAGCCGCCAGCCTCAGGTAATAACTTTTCGGGGATAAATACTATAAGTGATTCTACTAATCATATTGATCACAATTTCATGGTAGTTGGTTAAAGGTTAAGGCATTTAATTGGAGTCAGATACTAATGATTTAATTGACTCAGCGAAATAACCATTTCAATATATATCGGAAGGATGGATGTTGCTCCTCCCTATATTTTACAATTAATCTTGATTCACATTATTCATGCCGTTCCATCATTCAAATCTAAAAGCATAAATGATATCTCCCATTATCGACGATTGACACATACTTGGAGAGCTTGTAAATGTCATCCAGGATAATAACTTACAATAATGAAAGAACTCCAGGCGTACTAAGCTAGGCTTTCATTAGTAAAAATTGAAATATAAGACACAAACGTGAAATACAAGAAAAAATACCCTTTCCCGGGCAAATGAAAAGTAAAGCATGTGAATTAAAAATACAGTAACGAAATTGAAAACTATTGCAACCAAATTTTGAAATACGCCGAACGAATCAAAAATTACGATCTTCATAATTGAAAAACAATGTAACCAAATTATAAAATACGTCAAGCAAATTAAAAACGACAAACAAACTGAATTGTAGCGTGGATTTTAAATTTGTTCGGCGTGTTTTGAAATTTGGTTGCTATTTTTTTTTTTTCAATTTGAGTGTCGTAGTTTTTAATTTGCTTGGCGTATTTTGAAATTTGGTCGCCGTTTTTTTTTAATTTAGCTGCTGTGGTTTTTAATTTGCTTACTTTACATTCTAATTTGGCCGGGGAAAAATTGACCTCATACTAATAGCAAGACAAGTACTATTCATCTCAGTCCTTGAAAGAAACTACAAGCTAATATTTAACCAGAGCATTTAAGAGATTTATTCTGGTATGAAAAAGTATACAAATTGAATATACAAGCTCACATCATAACAATCATATTTACACAATATCTAGGACCTCAAAAATTAGCACTGGTGTCATAAACATTACGATTCTTTTAAAAATCATTTACATCTGTTGATAGCACTACATACTCCGGTAATCTATTCCATAGTCCTACCACTCAGAGATCTCAAGGTGAATTTACATTAGTGCTGAGTTAGAGGACTAAACAATTTATAAACATATGTGAAACAAAAATTATTTGGCTGTATTGTCATTTCGTTTGTTTCTTTCTGAAGAGACAAATTTACAGGGTATCCCAAATGTGAATTTTCATAAGCATTGGACGTGACTGGGCTTCACTATATACAAATTGGTGGGTCATTCCAATTTACATTTGGCTTTAAATAGCTTATGCAGTATCTCCCAAGAGAAATGCCCAATTTATCTCAATACTTTTTTAAGTTCTAAGGGAAGTAACTATTTAATGTAGTATTCAGCACGCCAGTACGCCAAAATCTACAAGTAAAATCTAAGATCTTCGCGAAGTAAGTTTTGTTCAGACTTATTCGGGGAGACGAAGCAAGTGTCCAACATTATCACAGTTTGTAGCTATAAATGCGTCTCCAGCGGCACGGTGAATTGCTAACTCATCTCTCGAGCCAATTCGGTAGTGAGCCCGATGCTCAAATAGGCCTCACAACTGGGAGACTTGTGCCAGAATAAATCAAGACTAATAAACCGCCATCAGTGACGCATGACTTGAAATCCAGGTGTTTGATCTGTTAACTAAGAAAATAGGTCTGGTTAGTCACTCTGTAGACCAATTTAATGTGATCAATTTCTTTTGGCAGCATGCTGTGCTGTGGGAGATCAATTAACGAATTGAAAAAAGGGAGTGATCAATGGATAATCAAGCATGAATGCAACTGGGCACAAACTGAGGGGTCGATTTAGCATAAATTTATATTGTAAGTTTTTACATACTCACTAAATACATATATCAGGTGGGGGCATTGTTTAGATTTTCAACCTTCTAGTTCCATTGGTGCGGTCTATATGCGCGACACATACATAGATGGCCAGCCAGCCAGACTCATTTGAAAACTAAAGAAACATATGTTGATAGTTTTAGTGACATTTGTTGGTAGTTTCTGATATAAGAATGGCTTTACGGTTGAGCAATCTGCACTATTATTCCGTTCCCATAAATATATGGTGGAGATTTAAGTGCATTTTTTTTCTTTATTTCAAACTATTTTCTTCCTTTAATGAAACGTTTCCATCCATACGTGAAGAAAAGGGGATATACACCTATAATTAGCAAGGATCTCAATCTGTGATAAAAAATTTTTAAAAAATGTTACGTTGTGGGAAATAAATAAGACAAGAGATACAAGCGAGTATTCAGTTAGAAAACATGTTTAATACTCTATTGTGGATTAGTAACTGACGTCACAGTAAAGGTAGGTAATTGTTTCTTTGCAATAGTATTATTAGATGTTGTTAATAGCAGCAGCTTTTATCGGTTAGTCAGAGAAATAATATGATTATACAACAGTGTCTACTCAGCTTGCGAATAAAGTATATGTTGCAGTAAGATTGTGAAACTAGTGATTTCGTAAAATCTCTGGGGATTTTGTGGAATTTCAGTAATTTCATGAAATTCCTGGTTTCACAATCCGTGTAGTAATGGTTAAGAAGCTTGTGATGCTGACCATTAATGAGTTCAGTCCTCATTGGGTGCCCCACTACTGTGGTCAAGCGAAGCTGGATATGCACTGTAAAATACTAAAGCAGAATATACAAAGTTTAGCTTAGTTTGACTCAAGGCCACAGTGAGTACAGCTGGCTCTCGGTGAGGATCGAACTCATTGTGGTAGGAATGGTCAGTGTCACAAGTTTGTTAATCGATACTCCACTGATTGCAAAACTAAGAATTTCATTAAATAACTGAAAGGTTTAGGGATTTTGCGATATCACTAGTTCCACAATCTTTCTTTAACATGTGTATGTATGACTGAATGCCATGTTATAGAATCGACCTGATTCAACCTGAGTCTTCAAGTGCACCCAAGGGGCGATAGCACCCTCTTCGGAAATCACTGGATTACGTAAACAGCTGATATGCTTTATTTTACTGTGGAATGATTATTGCAATCAATTTCCATTGAATACTTCCACTGTGCCAACAGAAGGAATAAGTTTAACAAGATTTCTTCTCCCAAAGATCAGATCCATATTTCATGATAAATGCTTTCAAGGATCATTGGTCATCACGTCAATTTAACTCGATTTATCCGTCACGAATTTTATAAGTTCAGCATTATCTATGGAAGAGTAAGAACCCTTTGTAATCATTTTGAAATCAGATTTCGTTCTGATTTGAAATAAACTATTTTCCTAAATAGTAGTAATTAGCCTCATTCGTCAACTTTGCATCGGGAATAGTTGATTTGCTATAGTACGGATTTTTTAATGCTTGAGGAAACAAGACAGATCGTTGGATTCGAAATCCCGGGCATTACAATTTTCGCCCTAAGAATATACCCTCTCACTCTATTACTACTACTTCTGATTCTTAAACATAGCTCAATGGTTGAGTATAGAACTATTAGCCAGAAGTTATGAGTTCCTCTGTCGATTAAATCTCACCGAGAAACTGGAAAATTCCGATTTCAAGCTCTAGGCAGACCAGGATCAATTTGGTTGACGTCCTGTTTCTGAGGTTTTTTTCCGAGTATGCTTATGGCGTTAGAGAGGTCAGTTACGATGTTGGTGCTGGTCTGAGGTCTGATGTCGCTGGAGTTGTCAATTTGTTGGAGCAGGGCCGAATTTTCAATTTTATGAAAGTCGAATCAGCGTCACCAGTTTGTGGAGTTAGATCAAGGTGACAAGGTTATCAGGCTGTAGTTGGCTGGCAAGATACTGACGCGACTGGCTACTTGGGGACAGTGATCAGAAACGCTCCCTTAAAAAGTAGTATCATGGTAAGTATAGAAATTAGTTGTCGGACAAGAGTGGAGGGGGTTGAATGCAGTTAGTGACACTGGGCTTCTGAAGGAAAAAGATCAAATAGTAATAAGAACAACGATGAAAAATTTATTACTCGTTCGACGAACTGAAATGAAAGTTTCAATAATGAAGAGGTTCGTGACGGTTTTGAATAAAGTTGCCTTGTAGTTATGTTAATGTTGAGATGTGTAGGGCATTGAAAATTCACTGCATGAGTAGTGATTTTTTTCATTATCACTGCATTGCTGCACGTGAATAGTTGGTAAGAAGTGTTGATGTGTGTGTGTGTGACTATGAATGACACGAGGAAATCAGTTAAACTTGGAATCCATTAACCAATAACAATTACTGTACAGAGGAAAAGTACAATAGTGAAAAAGTTCATAATAATTTAAATGGGTTTTCACTGTAATCGATTTGGAGGGTTCATCAGCCGTTGTAGTCATGCTGGTATTGAGTTGTGTAATGCGTTCAAGATTTGTTGCGTGAGTGGCGAGTATTTGTACTGTCGCATTGGTGTGTATTGGGGATTTCGTAAGTACCGTCGATGTGCGTGTGTGAGTTGCAAGATTGTGAGTGGTGAGAGGAATATTTCCATCTCAGAGACAGGGGCGTAGCTGAGGTGGGTGGCCATTTGAAAAATATCCCTGGAACCTTACTGTAGGGGGCTTTTCATAACTTGTTCGTCTATTGCTTTTCTAACGACAGATCTCACTAAAAGTTGAAGAGGGCCTCTCAAGGGATCGAGACTCCCGCCCCGAAAAAATATCTAGCTACGCCTCTGCTCAGACACCATTGTTGAGTTGGGAGATTTGTGTGAGTATGGGCGTGTAAATGGTGGGGGGAAATATGTTAAAGGCTCATACAGGCTCGAGACTTGGTTCTGGAAAATAGTCTTCGGCGTGTTTCGATTTTCACTCTCTCTACTATTTCTACAAGCTATTGGAAGATGTTGTTTCGATCCTATCTCAGAAACGGGGCATTTGCCCTACTCCACAGGTTATGAAAGGTCGCAGCTTAGACACTCTCTGGTCTTTTACCTAATAACTAACATCCGGTCATATCTTTTTGACCCCATCCCCAGAAATATACATTCCTATAGCCCTCCGTGGAAAATTGGCCGCGGACTTCCACATTTATGTCATTTTATTTCTGGTCTTCAAAGAGAGATGACGGTCACTACAGAGATGTGGGTTGATAAAGGTACTGAATATACTTCATAAACAAAGGAGAAGAGTCTATTAAGAGTTTGCCTCCGTCTGAATAAAGATACTGTTACATGCCTCAATCAAACACTTGTTAACCAACCTTCGTTAACTGATTCTCCAGTCTTTGTTCTACTGCTAAGAAAAGACGTGCGTTAGTAGAAATTAGTGAAATGCGTAAAGAGTGAAGAAGTAGTCTGATTTCATCTCTGCCAACGAAGATAGGGAAGTACAAGATATTTGGTTGCGTCTTTCCGTCTTTCCATCTTTCTTCTTCTCTAACTGCCTGTCCACACGATATCTCCGAGAGTTCCCAATGGATTTCCATGAGATTTTGTGAAAGGGTGGACAATGGAGTATGGAAGGGTTAATTTGGGGGTGGATCCAGGAATTTATTTAGATTGTGAGACATTTCTCCTTTTTATTCCAAACACATATGTATACCCTCATGTCTGTTCACACGATATCTCCAAGAGTTCTCAATGAATTCCAATGGATATTTATATAAGGGTGGGTAATAGGCTACGGAAGAAGTGATTTAATTTCGATGTGGATCCACCCTAAACTACTACCCCTGACAATAGTCGTGGCAGAGAAATACGCTCTCCGAGTGCTTTCTACTTCCTTCTGTACTTTACACGTGGTAACACTGCCTGATCATAACCGAAGGAAAAATTTATGGAGTTCTTAATTCTAAACGTTAGAATCATGTATACTCACCTTGCTAAGAAGAGATTCTAAAAATCAATTGACACCAAGAAGTATTAAATGAAATTAATCGGAAATATACTTTATCTATAACTGTTTCTGGTGACGAATAGAAAATTTTGTATCTTCCGTTTATTTTTCTATGTTGTTTTCTAATCTATTTCAATCTATTGATACTCAACCTCTCACTCATAAGTATAACCAGCAACGGTTTCTTATTTAAAAATCAAATGACCACAAGTCTCCCCAGATCTCTAGCACCTTTGGTCTACTAGAGATATGAATTCGAAAGAAATCCTTTCTTATTAAATAATGTTTCTTCTGAGAGATGATACAAAACTTGAAAAATTCTGACCGGCCACACTGATAGACAATGACAAAGTTATTGCGAAAAAAAAAAGGATTTTTCTAGACTTAAATACAGGGCCATCTAGAATTAGACCACACAGATCACAATCTAAAACGATAATCTAGTTGTCAGTCAAGGGCATGTTTTTCAACAGACAAAATGTCATTCACCGGGAAACCCTAGTGACACTTCGATTAGAGATAAGTAAATTTCATATAAAGCCTATTATTCCCCGAATAGATATAAAATCAAATGTTCAGTCTAAGTGAGCGCTCGTGACGCTCGTGGAAGTCTTCTCTTAAAGTAAAACTCCAGGGAACGATAAAAAATCTGCAATGAATAGGTCAGTCAAGTCTATGAGGGCATTTGAGATTGGATAGATAATGTGCCCCGTTTTGCTTTGTTTTTTTTTTTAGATATCAGCAAAAGTTCAGTCACACCTAATGAGTACAGTGGTCCTCGCCAAGTAATATGAAGCTGGGTGCCCCTCTAATGGGTCGGTCATAAGACGTTAAGAAATGAAAACACCCTTTTGCTAATGATGTGAGGTCCTCAACTAATCAAATTGCATGGTAGGAGTAAAAAGAGTATATTTTCTTGATTCCACAGAATTGCATTAGGGTAAGTTAATTATCCAGACTGGGCATTGATTATCCCTCTAAAACTTCCCCTGTTCGAAATTCCCCGATCAATAGACCCGAAAATGTGCCTTTTAGTCGGTTCCCCAACAGATTGCTACCCGACGCGCTGCCTCTACGCAACTCCCCTGTGACAACCCGACTCAAAAGATACCGGCTTAAAGTTGACCAATTTCCTGACAAAGTCTGTAGCTGAAGTCCCAAGATAGCTTCCTTTTCTGAGACCAGCCATGTCTTTGTCCCTGCTACACATTCTTAGAGCAAACGTTCGTTAAAATGGCCTGACCAGTAGTGGTTCTTAAGTCAAAGGGAAGGATTAACTTGAGTCTGCAACTCTGTTATTCATAAACCTTCTGGTTCTTACTAGAGCACCATTATCTCATCATTTGAAACGTTCATTCGTCCTGTGTTCGCAACAAGCATCTCCCACCAAAGTGGACACGAAAGTCAGAGACGAGATCAAAGATAAAACGTTACAGCTGGAACTGTGGAAAATTCGTCTGCAATATTTTGTATCCGTCTTTTGAATTCTCCATATGTTTTTTTCTGTTTTCATTTTTCTCTCCTTGTTCGCTGCTCCTTCGTTTGCTACGTTTTTGTTGTTGTTGTTGTTGTTGTTGTTGTTCATTGCACTGCTTCACTATTTGCTTGTACATACTTTTCTTATCCTGATTTGGCCTTTTGGACACAGTCTTCTATGTTGATGACCTCTACTGCCTTATTTCCTCTTTACGAACAGTCTAACTGTGTCGTCTCTGGGATATCAAGCGCATAAGCTTTCTTGTTCGCTGTTCCATTGATTGGAGTTCTTCCTTTGTCCATCCAATGAATGGTCCTGTGTATCTTACTACCGATACTGTCCGTGTGTTCATTCATTTTATCAGATTCCTGCTATTCAGTTTGGTCTCTAGTATTTTTTTTTATCCCCCTTAGGCATTCTCTTCTTATTTTCTCTTTCCTTTCTCTCCGTTTTATCGAGTCACATTCGAGAACTCCCGGGTATCTATATCGGTCCTGTGTGGTCAATGCTATGATTTTTTTGTTGGCTGGTAATTCGATTCCTTCTGCTGCTGCTGCTGCTGCTGCTGCTGCTGCTGCTGCTGCAAGCCTTCCGTTGTGCATTACCATTGTTGCACAATTTTCTATTTCGAACTTCATCCCAGTGTCAGAAGTGATTAACTTTTCCCTTTGTTTAAGAGAATTGGTATCCTTTGCTGTTTTTTTCGGGATTCTGTTGAGTGGTATCATGGTTAGAATAAATAGTAGTGGGGACAGAGAGTCTCCTTGCAAGATTCCCCTTTTTATACTTATCTCTACTAAGTTTTCTCCTGCAGCTGTCAAGCCTACTGTCCAGTTTTTCATAGAGTTGGCTATGAATCTCACCACTGGTTCACTGATCTTGAATATCATGAGACATTTGAGTATCCAGCTGTGTAGAATCATGTCATATGCTTTTTTTTATTGTTTATCCATCTCATTGCAACATTATTATTATTATTATTATTATTATTATTATTATTATTGTTATTGTTGTTGTTGTTGTTGTTGTTGTTTACTTTTGATAGTTGTCTATATTCCCGTGGTTTACAACAACAATAACTTATTTTTTAGGCTTCAGGCTTGTGAGGGGGAGGTGTAAAGTAAAGGTTGTTGGGGAGGGATACCGTTCTCTTCCATTCTTACCCTTGTTCATTGAATTGCAAGGGTGCGGAGAGAGAAAAAAAGATGATAGATATGGGGATGAATCATAATCAGAAAGCGTAACGGTCGTAGATACAAACGAGCAGAATAATCGTATTTTTATTTTATATCCTTTGCACCCAAAGCGTCTGGGTGATCGAGAAAATTCCCCTTCGTCTTCAGCATTTTCCTCGGTATTCTCAACAACCGGAGTCCTGCTTTGGTCGTCGGAGTATTTTCAGTCCTTCCTCTAATCTCTTACTCTTCCAAACTCTGTGCGATTGTTTTGGAGCCGCTCCCATTGTACCACTGATTAAGGGCATGGCCTTTACTCTTATGTTGATCAGGATTTTTGCAGTAGCTACTCGAGCCAGCTGTTGACACCTTTTCTCTATATTTCTTTTTTCTTTCATTCTTTTTTTTATTTGCTAATTTTACGGCTTGGTCCCCTTGTTTGAATAGGGTGGTTCGTTTTAAACTTCCAGTCCAGATAAAAATTCATTCATTTTTTTTCATTTTTTTTTTTTTCATTTTCAAGAACAGCTTCCGGATTGAGAGGGGTGCAGGGCTTACATTGTATCCAAGCCCGAGGGTCCAAAATGAGCCCAGAACCCAAACGGAGCCCAGGAATTTCCAGAGATTTCAGAAAAAGTCAACAGATAAAAACGGAATGACTGATTGAGAAGGGGGAGCCCCCCCCCCCCAACCGAAGAAAAAACTTCACACCCTCTGGTAAAATTCATCTCAGCTACGTGTGCTCACACCATTTGTTTTCCAGTGATTCATTGCATCCCATTCAGTCGTTTGTATTTGGGACAAAGTCGAGCTGAATCGATGATGCTGTTTTTTCAAACATTTCCCTCACTTGTTATTTTCTTGAAAACTGTCCTTTTCAACAAACATACGTACTTTTATCTATATCTGCCAACGAAGTTGTAAGAGGTATATGAATTCACTCGTGTCTGTTTGTTCACACTATACTCCTAGAGGTTCTCAATAAATTTCGATTACATTTTGTAGAAGGGTTGTCTATGGGGTCCCGGAAGAAGTAATTAAATTTAGGGGCGGATCTACGCAGTTGTTTTCGATACTCCAAGGCACCAGAAAACACTTCAATGTTATCATGGGAGACTTCAACGCACAAGTAGGACAAGGAAATGAACATTGCGTCGGCAAATTTGGATACAAAATACGCAACGAGAGAGGAGAAGATCTTGTAAACTTTGCGACGGCTAATGGATTCAAAATCATGAACACCTTCTTCAAGAAGGGACCCAGTAGGAAATGGACTTGGAGGAGCCCCAATCACGAAACAAGAAACGAAATAGATTACATCCTAACGGACAAAAACGATATCGTCAAGGACATCCAAGTCCTAAATCAAGTCAATGTAGGCAGCGACCACAGAATGGTACGATGTAAAGTACAAATAAACACCAATAAAGAACGCAGGAAAATGTTCCATACAAAACCTCAGCCTCTAAACATACCAAAAGAGCACGTTCAATCTTTCAAGCTCGAATTGAAGAACAGATTCAGAATTCTTACTGAACAAGACAGCACCAACATCAACGAACTAAGCAGCAAAATGACAACGTCAATAATTGAAGTAGCCTCTACATTCAAGCCAATGGGCAAACAACCCATTAGCAAAATCTCGGATGAGACTAAAAATCTCATGGAAAAACGCAGAAACCTCAAGCCACCGACAACAACGAGGGAGAAAATTGAAGAGGCTGAACTAAACAAATTAATCAAGAAGAAACGAAGAGAAGACAGAAGGAGATACACAACGGCAGTCATTGAATCAACTCTTGAAAAAGGTCGGGGCTTCAAAGCTATAAACAAACTCCTCAACTCGGGACGAAGGCAAATAACTAGCATACTCGAGGAAAATGGAAACCTAACAACAGACAGAGACAGGATTGTCGAACGCGCCAAAGAATTCTACCAAAAACTTTATTCGTCCAAACAAGGACTGCAAAACAATGAGCAAGATACGCAGGACACGGGCAAACAACTAGAGGACTTCCCAAAAGTAACCCCGTGGGAGGTGAAGGAAGCCATTAAACAGACAAAGAAAGGAACTGCCCCTGGACCAGACAACATCACCATCGACCTACTCCGAAAAGCAGGTAAAACCATCAATAGGAAACTGGCCGTCCTCTTCAACCTGTGTCTAAAACACAGTAAAGTCCCAGACGATTGGAATACTGCTATAATAATGCTATTATATAAAAAAGGAAACCCGAAAGACCTCAACAACTATAGGCCTATAAGCCTACTCAACTGTGTATATAAACTTTTCACAAAGATCATCACCAACCGAATCACAAAAACACTCGATGAAAACCAGCCACGTGAACAGGCTGGCTTTAGAAGAAGCTACTCGACCATGGACCACCTGCACTCGATAAATCAACTGAAAGAAAAAGCAGCAGAATATAGACTACCACTTGCCGTAGCATTTATCGACTTCAAAAAGGCGTTCGACTCAGTAGAAATCCCTAAGGTCATGGAGGCCATCAGTCGGCAAGGTGTAGATCCAGTATATGTTGAAGTGTTGAAACATATATACAATCACGGCAGCTCATTTATCAGGCTACATAAAGACTCGGACCCCTTCCAGCTCCAGAAAGGAGTAAGACAAGGTGATACCAGCTCACCTAAACTCTTCACAGCCTGCCTCGAGATGATCTTCAGAAGGCTAGACTGGGAGAGTAAAGGAATTAAAATAGACGGCGAGTATCTGAGCAACCTCAGATTCGCAGACGACATAGCCCTTTTTGCAGAGAACCTACACGACCTCCAACTAATGATAGATGAACTAAATGAGGAGAGCAAGAAAGTCGGCCTGCACATGAACTTCAGCAAGACGAAGATCATGTGCAACAACCACATTGGAGATAAGAACACTAAGATCGAAATCGAGGACACAGAACTCGAGAAAGTAGACCACTACATCTACCTAGGGCAACGAATCTCCATGAGACCCTCTAAAGAAGAAGAAATCAAGCGAAGAATCACACTAGGATGGCAAGCCTTTGGCAGAGCTAGCTCAACCTTCAAAAATAATAAGATCCCATTAATCCTAAAGAGAAGGGTGTATAACCAATGCATCCTCCCAATAGTCACTTATGGAGCTGAAACATGGAACTTAACCAAGAAACAGACCCGTAAGCTGAGAACCATGCAACGTGCACATGAAAGAATAATGCTGGGCCTCACATGGAGAGACCACAAAACAGCACAACACATCCGGGAAAAGACAAGAGTTAGAGACATCATAGAAGCCATAAAAAATCTCAAATGGCGGTGGGCTGGCCATGTTGCAAGAATGGCTGACAATCGATGGACATCACGACTCACAACATGGATTCCCCGAGACCATATGCGCAACCGAGGCCGGCAAAATATTAGATGGAGAGATGAACTAGACAGGTTCAGGAAGTACTGGCTCCGTGACGCCCATGATAGAGAAGTGTGGCAAATCCTGGGGAAGGTCTATGTCCAACGACGGACGCTAAAAGACTGATGATGATGATGATGATGATTATTATGGAGGAGGAGAAAGAGTTACTATCAAAAAGTTGATAAATCGGCTAAATTTTAATTTCAAGAGAATATTTTATTTCAACACAAGTTTAGTCAGTGGACAGCGTTTGCCAATGTATGCGCTCTCTGGGTGCTCTTTAGTTCTGTAAAACTGTGAGAATCCAAGGGGTTCAGTGTATAATTTTGTTTTCAGTTTATTCTCTAAGCTAGAGAAGTAAAACATTGATTAAGGTATTTGAAATGAAGTATGGTTTATGACTGCGAGAAAATCGTATTCACTTATAGACTACATAACATATCTCTTAAACTGAATTGATTGTTTTTTTTTCACTAGAGTATACCCAGGAATAAATCAATAAACACATAATAAAAATCTAGCCATCTCGCGAGACGGATTCGAACCATCGACCTAAGGATTGCTACACAAATAATCCACTACAGTCCTCCGCTCTGCCAACTGAGCTATCGCGAGCCAGGCTTGCCATCTGCAGGTAATTTACAATTATATATAATCACTTGTATAGATAGCAGATTTATTTAAATAATACTGTTCAGTATCTTTTAACTGAAACAATAAATATGAGATTATTCAAAAGCAATATGGACCATTCCCTTTTTAGCGCTCAGTTTATTCGACGAACGATGCAACAACAAGCTACAGAGACGAAATAAACGTACTTCCACCCACGTGCTTGGATTTCATTCCTAGTAGTGATGGATGGTCTTGAGTAAATCGTTTCTTTCTTTGTTATAGCATGGTGTGGATCTGGATATGTGATTTAGTTCAACTATTTGCAAATATTTATCATACATAGGCTGGCAGTACATTTGGTCATTAAAAAGACAGAACCTTTTTGTAAAATAAGACAAAAAAAAACAGAGTTATCAGTCGATACGAAATACAGTTTACAGGACTGTCGTCTCGGTTACTCTTATGACTTCTTGGTACTTGCAAGATTTATTTATTTACTCACGGCCAGAGGAAATCCGGTCTGAGAAGAGTTGCGATAGAAAAGCAACACAATGTTAAGGTGAAGGTAAATAAATCGTGGCATAAAAATAATTTTTTTAAAAATGGTCATGATGATTTACTTTAGAAGAAGCTTTATTTGATTTACGGACTTACTTCATTTTTAGGGTCAAAGTAGAGTGTGAACTTGTCAGTGGGCATCCTGGCCAGTGGACAAATCTTTTCCGTATTTTTTGTGATTTTGGTTCATTAGACTAGTGGTTCCGAAACTGGGGTTAATGACGCCCCCTGGGGGTCCATCAAATAATGCTTGGGGGCCGCAGCAGCGTTCCCTCTGAACCTGACATAGCGAATCTTGTGGCAGAGAAACAACATCATTGAACATTATTATTGTACACAAACCACTACCAGATGTTTGAATTCGAATAAATGTAATCCATTTATAGTCTTCTCAAGGTCAAAAATTGTTTTCTATTGTAGTTCAATAATTGAAAGTATAAGAAGCCAAGTGTTAAAAAAAAGGGTCCGTCACACTATTTCCTCTAGTGAAGGGGTCCTTGAGTTTTCAAAGCTCTGGAATCACTGCATTCTATCATTAGATCCTTGCGACCTTCTGGAATCTGCAAGTTTTTACAAAAAGGATATTTAATCTTTCAGGTTTTAAGAGGAGGGTTCTGTTTAAGAAGCAACCGTAGAGGTAAATTCGGCAGCTTATTTCCGTCCGCCGTAGAGAACTGATACCCCAAAGCGTGCATTTACTTTCACAGAAAACGGTCAATTATTAAATTTCTGCAAGAAGGGTTTCAAGCAGTGCTACAGGTAGTAGCCCCCCTCCCCACGTACTGGCGAATTCGTATTTCTTTCTGATTTGTGGTTAACGAAAGCAGCTCAGAATTACGGAACCACTTTTAAAATATTCTACACTCTATTTTAAAAACACGGTTGGAAAAATGGGTGGGAGTCTCATCACATAAATAAAGTTTTTTTTCCCCTCGGAATTTCGAATGGAAACTTCTTAAAAGAAAAAAGACAACTTCAGTTCATTACAAATGTAAACATATTTTCCATTCGGAGTCGATTCGTTCCAATCACGGTTTTCAGTTATCGCCTGCACCCAACATTCCCATTTTTTCCTCCTTGTCTGGAAAAAGGGGGAAGAACAATCTTTCCTTTCCCATCAAGATATAGTTTGAGTAACCAGCTGTATCACAACAGGCATATTTCATCAAGTTTCATCAATTTATGACAAATTTCTCTTCGCACATAACCTTCTGGCACAGTGGTCGCAACCACTTACAATGGCCGCGAGGGTTTGTTTCCACCCAGTGCCTGCTGCTAGGGGTATTTTCTAAAGCCTATCGAATCGGTCCATTTGTCACTGTCGGTATGAAAACGTCATCGACTTACTCAAAAAGCGAATAATATTATCTCCCTATTTGCAACCAGGAAGGACTTTGAGAGTGCCTACCTTTGCAGTAAAAATTGTAGGGAGGGTAATAGTAAAAAAAAAAATTCTGAATCGGCCCCAAAATGTATTTAATGAATTATTCTTTAGCCCATCATGTCCTACCCTTCGACAAAATGTCATTGGAAATAGGAATTCATTGCGAACGTCTGGATATATTGTATTAATCAATATAAATAAATAAAGGGAAAAAATTCTCAATCGAAAAAAAAATCCAGAATTTAATAAATTATTCCTTATCCTAGGGTAATTTCAGTAATTGAAATTCATTGAGAACCTTTATTGTGTGGACTGGACATAATGACAGTGTACGACAGGAGTGTAATTTTCAAATAAAATAAAAACACTCCCGGATTCGCCCTCAAAATGAATCACTTCTTCCAGAGCCGAACTTTCAAGAAAATTTCTTTGAAATTCATGGAAAACTCTTGAAGATATCGTGCTTTATGGACATATAGCTACAATGTAGGAGGGTCAAATGTGCATGGGTCCACCAAAATGTTTAATCATTTCATTCGTAACCCGTATTGTCCACCTTTCCACAAAATTTAATTGGAATTCATTGAGAACTTCTGGAGATATCGAGCGAACAGACAGACAGACGGACGGACAGAAGGATACGGGGTCGGGGTAATACATATACCTTGTCTAACTTTGTTAGCAGAGGTAAACAATCATCTAGGAATAATTACATATGGATGGAAATATCATGCCATAGTTAATCAGATTAAAAGCTTCGTTCATGAATTCAAATCATGCCATTGGGTATACGAACACCATGGAAGGCAACTGGCCCAGCATTATAACTAAGGATACTACCAGAGTGGGTTTAGTACTGTATGGCGTGGGCGTTCTGGCATGGGCGTTTGGGTACAAATCTATTTTGTCGTTTGACTATACTGACGTTTAAGTGTTGATTAATTCATCATTACACATGGGTGAAACTTTAAAAGGCCTTAAAACAGTAAATTTAGCTGTATTGAAAAAAAAAATGAGCTGTACAGTAGATGAAACTAAACGACGATATTTTTTTTCAGTTTATTCTCAAATTTGTGAGGAGTAAATTAAAACAGTAAAGCGTTCAGTAATTGCCTACGATTTAATTGAAAACCGAAACTAATTTGCTTTGGATTTTTCATTAAGATTCAATCGACTTTTCATTTAACTAAAAAACGAAACAAAACATAAATAACAAATTTTGAGCAATTTTACCTTAAAATCGTTAATTTGTGATATTTGATTAATAGACTTATACTATTTTTTTTGCGGGGGAGGGGGTCTTTCAAAGCTGATCCTCCTTACTTGTTTGCTCATCTCATCGATCCGCGATGAAGGATTATACAATCTCTACTGCGGAAAAGAGATATATTTCAAAGTTATCCTACGCAGCAATTAATTGGGGATTTTTATTTTATTGGATCTGTTCAGTCGAGCAATGATGAAACTAACTTTTGAGATTTTAATTACTTTAATTGTAAGCGTGAATTATTTTGATACATCATTTCATTACGGGATTTTAAGATATTGAAAATTAAAAAAAAAAAACAAAAAAAAAACCTGTCGACAAAATGGCGTCAACATTATTGATTTATCGATTAAAAAGTAAACATTGATTTTTAAAAGTTCGTTGTCATTCATAAATAAAAATTTGTTTTTCTTTTTTTTTACAATAATTTATACTTTTCTCTTCACTGCAAAAACAAGAGAACGTTTAAGAACAGTATTTGAAGAAGAATCGATTACGAGGTCGAAGATTTCATAAGTTGCGTGATTAAAGAAAGTCATACGATTTTTTTAGATTTCAACGCTAACTTCATTGCGTTGAATGTGTATTTCTTACTATTGACTCATCCAGCGATGTTACTAGCATAGAGCAGCAGCATCCCAGTTATGCATAGTAAGTAATAAAACTAATAAAAACACTATTGATCCGTCAAGCCGTTGAGTGATCTAGTAGTAAACAGATATGTGCAGTGTGAGTCACAGGTCTGCTACAAGGTACTTCGCAAATATACCAGATGCTTGGACCCAAAACGTACCGAATAGTCCGTAAATGTACCAAGTAAAAAAAAGAGATATTTTATTTATCTTTATAAAGTAAGATAGATAGTAATCCTTTTTTTTTTAAATTTCATTAGATGAAGTATTATAAACCATTATTAATTTTTTGCCTCTATTTACCTTTATCTTAATTGTTGTTGCTTTTTATCGCAACTTAACTCGGCCTGGTTTCTCTTCAGTATTGAGTAAATAAGTCAACAGCGCAGATCGGAATAAAGACCAAGTAACTGGTCAGGAGATTCGAACTTCCGAAACTCTGTGCCGGAGGGTAGATCGCTCAACGCGTTAATGAGCTATTTAAGTATTTACTTACTGCTGAAAGGAAACAAGCCTGAGTTCTGTTTTGATGAAAAGCAAAAAAAAAAACAAAAAAACAAAAAAAAAAAATTAAGATAAATAATTTATAGTGGCAAAAAATTAATCATAATATAGTTATGAATGCTTTCCTTTGTGCAAGTGAAACCTAACATATTTCAATATTTCGCTCAACTATCATATTTTCAACATTTCAATAAAAATAATTTTTGAATGAAAATAGATGTCCAAGAACACTGACTCAAAAATAAAAATTATTTCCATTTTCATAATTTATTCACAATTGAGTAAAATACAAATTTGATAGGAAATTGCTAAAACGTACCAAATGATATGGATATAGTACCAAACTGGTCTTATAACATAGATTTGGTACGACCGTACCAAAAGTGGTGAGTCATTCCTCAGTTCCTAACCCCCTTCTTCCTTCCTTCCTTCCTTCCTTGACTCTCCAGTCTGGAAGAGGTAGAAACAGTCTACAACACAACCCTGACCACGTGGTATTGATGGCGTTATTTATTGACACTTGTTACAGCACTGTGTATTAGATGATTCATTGCGATTTATAGTTAGGTGTTGTTCTTCTTATCATTATCATCATCATTTTTATTATTATTACTAATGTGACGAGTTAGTTGAATAATCCAAGTGTCATTTAGCCAGAGGTATTATTGCCGTTGGATAAATTGTAAACACGCTGCCCTCGATTTCTCTGATGGACAATGGAATGAACTATTTGGTCAATTTGCAAGAAGATATGCAAGGTCATTTTTACTAAACCTTTTTTTCACTTTTTAATCTTTACGCATTTATTGTGGTTGTAGTTTTGCTTCCGAAATATTGCAGTTGTTGTAATGACAATATCGGTCAGCTACAACAAAATACGAACGGACTAAGCAAGATACCAAATTTAATAAAACAACTTTTCAGAGTCAATTTTTCTATTGTATCGTCAATTTTTTTTACGATACTATTATTATTTTTCATTCGTACAATTTATTCCGAATGATAACGTCAGCTTTCAAAACTAAATTATTAGTTTGTGTGCTCTCGACTACTTGGTAAATTGAAAATAAATGCACCTATGGAGTTTAACTGAAATAGCTGGTGGAATGTTTTATTTTTATTTCACTACACTTTGTTTTTATTGGATTCGATATTAATATTTTCCAGTAACTGACCGTCGGGTGCCGTCACAACAACAACAGTGATAATTTGGAAGGCTAAACATTTTAAACAACGAAATCGCCTTTATTGATTTTTGTAAACATAATTTGTTTTGATGATGCTCTCCCTACAACAACAATGTCGTCATCATTGTTTTTAAATTCTTCTTTTTTTTTTAGTTTATTTTTGCTCTGAGCTTGGTCTGTCTAGATCCGCTTTGTTGTTGTCCGATTACTGGCGGAAAGTAAATGTCCTGCTTTTGTTTGGCAAACTAGTTAAGTTACAGTGTAAATACACCCCCCCCCATAACTTTTTTCAAAACTGACAAATTTTCTGAGAAAACGAAAGTCTTATTGATAGATTATAAAACGGGACCTGTAGTTCTAAATCACTGCGGGCTGCGGTTATCGATTTTATTGCTGAGTTCATCTTGTTTTGTGCTACTCCATTTGAGTTATCAGATGGACGGATATTGACGAGGGTACGACTGAACGATGATGACTCATCTGAGAAAATCTCTTTTTGTGTTTTGTATATTGTGTCAGCTGTTGTTGGTGTATTTAGCTTTTTGTATTTGGCTTTGTAATAAACAAAAAAGTGCAATTATCTGTATGAAAAATTTGTTTTGTTTCAAAGTCATGTTTTCTTTCTTTTTTTTTTTTGTTACGACTGAGATTCCGAACTTCTTTAGAAGTACAAATTTATTGTGTGTAATAACCGAAATCATTCTCTCCTGTTTCAAATTATTTTGCATTCAGTCATTTAGATAGTCATAACATCAACCTTAGCTGGAAACGGGGGAGAGGGGCTAATTTAAACGCCTCCAGGTCTCAAATGGAGGGGGACTGCAAAAGCTTTATAAATGGTCTTAGTCCGTCTACTCGACTACTACTGCATTTCTACTAATATATCTCACTAAATGCTCTAGTATGTACTCTAAGAAGCTAAGCTCTACTACTCCGGCCTCTAATCTAATTCTGTGGCTTCCCCCCTGAACATTAGTCTCTCTTATGCACATTAAAAATGGACTAGGCCTTTCTCACCCAGGGTGTAAGGGTTTGAAAGTTAAAACCTTATTGACAGCAATTTCACACTGTTTTAATAAGTATAAAACTGCAAGTTTATACTGGATAAAAAAAATTCGATAAGTTTTAGTCATTCCATCGATTTTTTTTTTTCTTTGTGTTTTTGTTTGCAAACTTCAGGCTGCTAAGGTCAAGTCACAAAACAAAGTTGTAGGAAAAAAAATTTCAACGAAATAGTATTTTGATTTGATTTATACGAATCAAATAATCTGATTTGTTGGTTTTGTTTGTATTTATAAACTTGAATAAAGGTTTTTTTCTTATTTGTATATCATTTTTTGCCTTGATTTAATTTCTTTTTGAATTTAGAATGAAGAAAGGATCATCTTTCTCAAAATATGTTGATATTTCTCTGTATCTGTTTGCTAAATGCACGTAGCTATGATTTATATCATGGCTTGACATATGTTTTTTTTTTTATCGCAAACTATTTGATTAAATTAAATTTCTTCATGTTTTTATTTTTTTTTTTCCCCAGGTAGTGATGGTTTACTTCGAAGAGTGGCTGGTGCAGGACCTGCATCTCGGGGAAACCTTGCCTCTCGAGAAGAACCAGAATTGGATAGCCGGGCACGCAGAGGTAAGCTTCCTCATTCTAATATATATATATATATGGTATAGGGCCAGTGTAGACCAGAAAACCCAAAGTCAAGTGGGCTCTAAATTCTATTGGTATTTCTGGAAGCCATTTTTAAGTGATCATAAAACCATTTTTAACTGATCATAAATCTGGCCTGCCTTGTTCTGTCTGGGTTAAACAGAAAGAAGTGGTCAATGCATTACAAAATGTCACAATCTGGGTCTTTCTAGCTTTTCTAAATCTTGAGATATAAAGTCTCAAAAATGGCCAAACTGTATCATTTTTTAACAAAAACCAGTTTAAAAATGCCTATGACTAATTTTTTTTTCAACTTCGTCTATTTTAAAATTCTGTCTGTATAGACCATCAGCTGCTTTGATGTATTGTCTCTTCTCCCCAATGTATACAACCTGACTGACACGCTTATTGCTTATAATTTCAACACCATGTCATAAGTGTACGTTTGGCCTATCGATAAGTCATCAGACAGCTAAGATGGTAGTTCCACTTAATTTTATGCATCAATTCCCTTCAGCATGCCAGAAAACAAATTACCAAAATTATTAAAAACTCATTAAGTAATAGTATAATAGTGTTTTTGAACTTTTGTGTTATAAACGTAAACTGTAGAGACTAGAGAAAGTAATCCTGTCATCACTTTTTAATCAATTTCAGAAAGCAAACTTTGTTCACTATTTAGTTTTCTTATAACTCCAGCTACATGAAGCCTTTTTGAAATAATTGGTTGATGTTTATCTGAAAATGCATCTTATAGAACTGAAAATTTAACCACCATTAAGTCAAAGTTCTTGAGAAACTCATTATTCGAGTTGGCCAAACTAAATTTGACTTTTTCCCTTTGCCCAACAAATTATTTATCAATTTTGAATTTCCTGGGATTTTTAAAGAGAAAATTGTTCATTGGTTAACTCTCAATTTTTGCATACCAGAAGCATTGGAAAAACATCAATTTTGAATTTGAGCGTGTCTGGAGTCAGGTTCAATAACAATTTCTTGAGGCTAGGCTTTGTCCCCAGACTTAATTTCCAAATTTGATGCTATTCCAATATCTGTGTTGGATAAGTTATGTAGATGAAGCTCAGATTATCTCTTCTTCTGGCCAAATCTTGCAACCCTGCTGCAGGAACTATTTGTCTATTATGATATTCTTGTCCACTTTGAACTTTTCTGAAGAAATTGTATTTGATAGTGTGTTTCACACTTGAGTATTGATACACTATAAAACAGAACTTATTGATTTCAGATGGTTTAGGGTTTGATTGCTTCTTTTTTTTTCCTCTCCTTAGTATGTGATAAATTTTCGGAGAACTTACACATCATTGCTAATGAACCGTCATTAGCATTTTACCGAATCCAAGAACATGTGAGGAAATCCCTGCCCCAACTTGTGGATCAGAAGGTAAGGAATGACTGTGGCTTGTTTGTAATTGACATCTGCATTGTTCAAGCTCCATAGCACATATCTGATTGTAAATATAACTAGAATTAGTTGTAGAGATGAGAAATATCATTGATGTTTTTACTCTGTGATAAACTGTCATTCAATACAAATAGATTATAAATGTAAGGTTGTGAAACTTGTGATTTTGTGAAATCCCAGAACGTTTTAGTTGAAGAAAATCCTAAGTAGCTTGTCAAACTAAGCTAAGCTTAATAATCATTAAGAATATTCTGCTTCAGTATTTGCAGTGTATATACTGCTCAGTTAGAGATAATATTGCTGTAGTGAAGCACCCTTTGAGGATTGAACTCATTACATTAGTAATGGTTAGCATCACAAGCTTGTTAACCATTACTACATTAAATGTGAAACTTAGGATTTCATTGAATTACTTATTTTGTTTTAGCTCACATTCATCTTGATTCAATAAATTTCCAAATTATCATTATTATATTTTTTTGCTGAAGTTTTCAAGTTCTCTCTTGAGTTTAAGTTTTATTGTTCATTTTTAGATTATTCGTAAGAGTTACTTCCCATTACCTATACTAGATTGTATCCGATTAATGCAAAAGTTACCAGCGCTATCTTTGGCACAATGTGAAAGAAATCTTAGAAGTATCTTTGAAGCTCACCTAGCTCTTTGTTGCTTGTGAAATCAGTCAACTGCAGTTGATCATTTACAAACCAAAGGAAAATCTGGAAGCTTAGAAAATGGTTTCCTTATGGAACTGTAGAAATGGAACATCAAACAGCATGTAAACACTTGACTTCCTGTTCTTGCTAGACACTGAAATAATTTGTTTTTGGACAAGATAATCACAGCAATGGAAAATTGATATGTTGCAAGAACCCCAAATGAGACTGTAGCTTGATCCAGAACAGTCTTAAACATTTCAACCTAAATGGAATCCAATGGGGAAAAAGTTCTGTTTGGTAGAATTCAAAGGAAATTATTTAAAACAGATTATTGGGAATTGGATAAACAGTTGACCCAATTATGCCTAAACTCAAATTTTTTAGCTGATTTTAGTATAATTCGAAATATGGAATAAATGAGAATATATTAGCAAATTTATTTGTAAAAAAAACTTGGAGCATGTTTCTCATCTTGAACATTCAAGTAGTTTGATCCACTTTCTATCATAAATATATTTTATGGCAGTCTAAATATAGGTCTATAGGCATATATGGGTTGATATGCAATGCTACAGTGAGCAATTGGTCTGTTTGAATGATGATTAGAAGAGAAAAGAGCTTTTTCTAGGCAAGTAAATTGACCAATGTTGTGGGGGGGGGGGCTTTTTTTTCTTTTTCTTTTTTTTTTGCTGCATGGCCACATTCATCTTTTAGTTGGAAATGTGCTTCAACAATCATGAAGATAGAAGTTGTTCCATGTGTAGCATAATCTCCAGTCTTGTCACCTTCAGACTATCACTGGTTTCACTCCCTGAAATAGTCTTGGTTGCTCAGTGTTTTTTAAAAGTTCTAGACATCAAAAATTCCTCGAAGAATTCACTGAATCATAACTGGAATCGTTCTTTTATGATGGAATGCATACTTTGCCTGTTGGGTGGCATGAAGTTATTGAAAGTCAAAGAGAATGCTTTACTGACTGATTAATGCAAGTGCGTGCTGGAATCTTTTGCAAAAATCTAATACCATTCTTTATTATGAAATAACTAATTAAAGAAAAAAAATTATTTCTATCTTCATTTCATTGGTTCTTAGAGATTGCACTATGATAGATGGATTATAATACTTGAGTGAAATGGAATGCTTGTCTTAATTATTTTGTTATCACTGATTTCAGTCCAGGTTGGCCATCAGTATAGATGCTTTGTCTGCTAAAATGATATTTGAAGATAGCTCATATTTGTAAATAATTAACCATTTGCTTTAAAATTAGATAAGAGTAAATATTGAATCAAAAGTTATGCTAATAAAAATGTGGATCAATATTGTTTCATATGGCTGTCTGTTTTATAATTCAACTAAAATCACATATTGATGAAAGAATTGAATAAATAAATAGATGCAAAACAGCAGTAGAGCTACTAAGAAAGCCTTTAGGTGTTTGGGCTTTGTAGGTTCTTGATCAGTGCAGGAGTGCCTGATCCATACTGATGCAGCCTCTGCCTGATCTTGGAGCCTCTTGATACATATATCCTTTTCTAGTGATGATAATCTGAGTCTAGTCTGGTATTTCAAGGCAGAGTTGGCAACAAATGATCAGCAACCTAATTCAATAGGAAATTGTCCAGCAATTACTCATACATTGATCTCGTAAATCTTTATACTTTCTCAGCTTGCATTGATGTTCCCAGTCTATATTTCCCCAAAGGAAACCATTAATTCAACAACATGAATTCTTTCTGAATTAATGGACCAGATCAGGATGCTGTTTAGTTGATGTGATCACAGCTGGAAATTCCAAATCTACTGCAATGCTCCAGTCCATGCAAGCATCAAACATTTCTTTTTCAGAATTATTTTCTTACTCTGGTTGTAGAAGAAATATACCATAATTGATGGCATATAAGGACCCCCTTGTTACTGAAGATATTGTATCTCTGTTCTTTCTAGATTGTAACTCGAATTTGAACACTAAAGATTATATAGCTGAAAAAATATGTCTATCTTAATTATCAATTTTTTTTCCCCAGCATGTAGTTGCTTCAATTCAACAAAAAGTCCAAGGAGCCTGTTTTGATGCAGAATATGCCAAAAAGTAAGGATGATGCCTAAAATTTTATTTGTCATTTTGCTGCTACAGGATTACCAAATTTGGCCAAAAGGAAGATAACCGGAGCTTTATACCTGAGACTTAACCAACATAGGAGGCAGGTTCAATAAAGGCCTCAAGAGGCCGGTATTGAACCTTTGCCTCCAGACTTGCTCAATTTCCAAATTCAGCATTATTCCAATGCCAGTGTTGGGTAACTCTCCAAGATAAACCTTGGATTATCACTCCTTCTGGCCAGATCTGGCAGCCCACTGCTGCAAGTGTATATTTGATTTTTGTTGTGCATATTCATGATATGCTTTGTTGTTCAAGTGTTCTCAGCATTCAAGTTGTCACGTTTGTTTTAAATGCAAAATATGTTGTGTATACAAGAATATAGTTTGTTGTGTGGAAATGAAGTGATCCAGCAATCTTGGTAATTTGACAATTGGAAGGTGAAGAGTAATTTAAAAGAAAAAATAGGTGTTACATCTCAAAGATTTTTTTCAATTTTTAAAAAAATTATCCCATGGACATGTTCTGATGCATTTCAATGGCTGCCAACCAACCTTTTCAAAATATTTACTGTGATTGCAGAGAAAACTGTATGCTGTTTACATGTTTGAGATTTGAGGAATGAAATGAAGAGATTTGAATGTTGTTCGTGTTTAATGGGGAAGGTGTTAGTGTTGATGAGAAGTTTGGTCTGAAATAAAACTGCTTTGGAGAGGAGGGGTCAAGAGGTGTTCTAATCTGTGTCTGTGGATATCAGGTTGGTCTGAAATAAGGGACAGTGAGATGAGGGGTCAGTGATGAGGATGGTCAGTTTTCAGGAATGTTTATGTGGATATGGGATTTTTTAGAATGAGGCACAGGTGTCTGGCATTCAATACAAATAGCATTTGACCCCTCCTCTCACAGACTCTTCTTATTGGTTGGCAACTGTCAAAATGCATCAAAACATCCCCACATAATGATAAAAAAAAATTTGAGATATAACACCTTTTTTTTTTTCTCTTGAATTTCTCTCCACCTTTCAATTGTTCCTTCGCTCGATGTTATGACATTTATCATTATCTGGAAGACCTTGTCCCAGAGTTATATCAATAAGTAGCTTATATATATATATATATATATATATATATATATACCTTTTTTTTTTTTTTTTTTTTAAATATTGAGTGCTATTACGATAAATACAGCCACCCCTAAAAATAGCACACACACACACACATATATATATACATACATATACATACTGATACAGGGTATCACCATTGTAAATCTGTTTTGTGTCAAGGGAAGTAACTAAATTTAACTTTATTGAAAATGATTGTTTATCAAATAGAGTAGAATTCGTGTGAACAAGTGTACGGGAAACAACTCCACTCGGTTTATGCTTACATTATAGTGCTCACAACTGGAAAATAGGGACGTATATCTGGGACAACTTGTTAATCTCTGTATGTATATATAATGTATATGTGTAAAATTAATGTGAGAGTATCATTAACTCAACTCCGATGTTCCCTTTTCTTTCTTTTTTTTTTTCTAAATTTTATATATGAAGTAAGTTGTG
This sequence comes from Thysanoteuthis rhombus, assembly GCA_963457665.1. Lineage (NCBI taxonomy): Eukaryota > Metazoa > Mollusca > Cephalopoda > Oegopsida > Thysanoteuthidae > Thysanoteuthis > Thysanoteuthis major. Next base: position 32,512,659 of record OY735201.1, read on the forward strand.
ACCAATAAAGAAGCTATATATTAGTCACCATTGCTTTTTCTGAAGAAAAATAACCTGTTTTCATCCTTACATGTTGCACATCAAAAGAAGCATCTAGAATGGGTTGTCCAAAGTGTATCATCAGAAACAACACTAAGATTGACTCAAATAATCTGAAAAACTCTTCGAATGACAACTGTAGACAATAGTAGAGAAGTTATTTTGATAATTATTGTGTGAATGAATTCTAGTATGATTTTAATAAAAATGTGCTTCCAGCACAAGATTAGATGTCTGAAAGTATTTCAAATTGTTTTTAATTTTTTCATATTACAGTGCAGTTAATGCTATGCAGAGCAGCAGTGTTCACTTCCAGAATATTCAAGACCTGCTGAAGAATGCAATGTTCATGAAACAACAAATTGAATATGAAGAGAACAGAAAGTGAGTTGCTTTCATTGTTTTGTGTTAAAGCTGTTCAGCTTTTAAAGCTTCTCTTTCTTCATTGGTTATTAAAATTATTCATTGGCTGGAAATGGTTTTGCTTTCGGGTGATACATTGCAAAAAAGCCTAGTCATTCTTTGTGAATTAGTTTATGTATTTTTATTCACTCCAATGATTATATATATATAATCATATGTTAGATACACCAGTAAGATCACTAAAGATTGGTCATTACAAAGAAAGGTAACCAGCTAGGAATATCCAGTGCTGTATGTAGCAACAAGATTGTGGTGCTGCATGTAGCAACAAGATTGTTCTGTGGTCGTCTCAGCATGTGCTTTGCCACTGATTAACAGAGCGTCTTGCCAAGCCAGAACCGAACTGTGCGTCCAGTCTTTTCTCATGCAATAGCTGCTCCGTGGAGGACACATAACAGGGAATTCTCCTCGGAGCTGCCGTACTCCTTGCAATGGCTGTGATTCACAGTGAATACTAAAAGTATATGTAGGAAGTTAGATTTGAAAATGAAGATAAATGAGAAAATACTGAAAGTTCTTTTTGAAGAACTATATTCAAATGATGCTCATGCATAGAATCTCAGAAATGCTCTGCATACATGGATATATTGTACATGAATATTAACCTATTATCTTTGAGAAGTTCTATAGAATATACAAATTATTTTGAATAACATTGCTTTTAGTAATGGCTTTGAAAATTGGTATTTGAATGGTCTTCCTTCAACTCTAAACCTTGGTTAAATAATGGCTTTAGATGGTAAAACTAATAAGTAATGCTCTGATGTACATACCATATATACAGAAATTCAAGTATTTTTTTCATATTACACTGTAGTATTTGATTCGGGTACAGTTATTGTAAGATCATCAAAGATAAGCATTGTCAAGCCTGATCATTACCTAGATGGGTAACAGTCTGGAAATACCAGGTGCTGTAAGCAATCGGGGATCAATTCCTGGCTGAGTCATACCAAAGGGGCACTGAATGCCTCTGCTAAAAAGAGTAGCATTGAGGATTTCATCTGTCTTCAGAAAAAACAGCTGATGTAGTCCAAAGGAAAGCAGAGCATGAAACCTTTGGTATCAGCTTGGCTGCTGGAGATACCTGAACAATATCAAATTTGACATCCAACCACCTTTAAGGGGGCTCCACTACCTGGTTTGGAATCATTTGTCTTTCTCCTAGACTGGTTGCCCTCCCAATTCTAGAGAGCCCAGTCTGCCCTGCTGTTTACCCATAGCTGGGAGTAGAGGAGATGGATTCATGTTTTGTATCTCAAATACTATTAACTTGAACTGACATAACCATCTAAACTTCTCAATATTGAAAGGAGTGATATTCTATATTTTTGACTGGGAATCAATGTCAGTATGTTGGAACAAAGGCCAAGAAAAGAATAATTTGCTATCGCACTTTGATACATTTTCTTTTAAATTTACCGAACAATTGTATGTTTGTGTAATAACAAATGTTGAAAGGTTTTGATATCCAAAAATCCTTGGTCCAAAACATTTAAATGATGTCTAATCTCCCTTTCCTGTTATCTGCGGGTAGCCCTCTAGACTAGCTTTTCTCAACCAGGGTTCTGTAAAAGGTTCCAAGAGGTTCTGCAAACATGTTAAACATGCATGACTTGAATTTTTGTTCATATTGCTAATAAATTTGCAAATTTTATTTTCATTACTCAAGACTCTTTCTTTCAAAAACTGTGTTTTTCTTTGTATTAAACTAATTTGATAATTTTGTTGTATGATTGCCTTCTGAGTTCTTATATTTCTTATATAAGTATATAAACTTTATGAAAAACATTAATTCTATGAAAGGTAAGCTAACCATATCAGTATTATTTCAAGGAAACTGATTTCTATTTTAAACTTTTTATATTAAAATCTTTGTTGGGTGAGAGGGGGCCTCGAGAAAAAAAAAGTAATGTTCACCAAAATGAATATATATGTAGAAAACTATCTTCCTGCACACTGTAGTATACTGATGCTTACTTTAGATTATGAAACACAAATTTTTGAACACACTGATGTGTCGTGAGCCCTACACATATTTTTATACCGAGTTTCTCTGGGATATGAAAGTTATTTTAAGGGTTCCTCCAGTCTAAAAGGTTGAGAAAGGCTGGTCTAGACTGTGTGTATATGCCTAAGAAAGGTTGGATTACTGACAGCCATGTTGGTTCAACGAATACTAAAGAGATTTTGAGTTTGTGTTGTATAAAATGGTACTGCTCAAATAATTGATTCCTCATCTTATTGTTATCTTGCTGTCCTGGACTGAAGGTTGCAGGAGAAACGTCATCCAAGTATGTACACTGCCCACAGTACAAATGGGTCCCAGGGGGCTGATGATTCCCTGGGGAGTGTCAGCTTCCTTAGCGACAGTGTGAGTGGCAGTGGTGAGGTACCCATGGACATCAGCTGTACTGACATAAGTACTGATAGCTCTTTCACTCGCAGTGGAGGTTCAGGGCACTTTGGGTAGGTGAAATAATATACTCAGCTCCTATGTGCTCTGTGCATAAATATCTATAATTTCATATGCAATACTGTGTATTTTATTAATTTTCTTTGTCCTTCTTGCCTATCAAGCATTCACTGGTTGCATATTTCTTTTAATGTTGTATTTTTTATTTCTGAAATTTTATCTATACATATTTATCTTATGATGATGCCTTTTTAAATATCATACAAGATTTCACGTGCAAATTGAAGATAGGCAGCCGTATTACTTTTTTCCAAAATACTGTATATGTCGGTATGTAAGATGGACAATTGGGTTTTTTTTTGGCTTTTTTTGAGACATACAAATATCACACTACATCCAGTGTGCTGATATTATGAATGGGAGCCATCTACCAAATCTCGATAGACAATTAGGGTTTAAGAAAGTTGCATTGAGTGATTGTCCTCCAAATACCTTTTTAAACCATTTATCTTATTGTCCGGCATATATGGTAAGTGAAAAATTATATTATTATTATCTAATATTAGGAAAATTCAAATTCTCTGAAAGTAATGGTATCTTTTATGATATAGTTACCGTTTTTACAAAGTGTATGTCAGGTTTTATTTTTTCCTTTATATGATTGAGAACAGATTACTCACTTTTGACTGATAATTTTACTTATTGATATATACAGTGGAACCTCAATATATGAACACACCGCTATTCAAACCAATCGGTATACAAACAACTTTTTCAAGAAAATTGTCTTTGTGTGCAAACCATTCACTTATATCCAAATCGAAGGAAGATGGTCAGTTTCTCTTCTCCTAATATAAATAGACTTAATTAACTAGAATTAAAGGAAATGTATTTTATGTTTTAAGAATATTATATGTCTTTTCTTGGGTATAAACAGACTGTCAAAAAAGGAAAGTGAGAAGTATTTCAAGTGTTTTTATAATATCATATATTCTTTTTCTAATGTAAATAGGCTGTAACAAAAGGAAAAGGAAATGTATTTTAAATGTTTTTTAAATATCCCATGTTTTGAAAATTTCAAATAGACTAATATGAGATGTGGGAAATACAATATTTCAAATGAATTTAAAATGTATCTGTTTTTGCTTTTTTTAATGTAAGTAAAATATAACGAAAGGTGAGAAATCTTATAGTATGTGCTTTTTATGTAAGGAAAAGGTTAAATCATCCAATATTTTTATTTAAAAATATTTTGTAAGGGGTAACTTTTGGGGGTCAGGAATGAAGTAATTCCTTTTGCATTATTTTTTATGGGAAAAATTGATTCAATATACGGACAATATGATATCTGAACAACCCTCAACGGATTAAGTTTGTATACTGAACTTCCACTGTATGTGTGTTTAAAAACAAAGATTATTAAAGAAACAAAAAAAAAAAGGTTCTTGTCTCTCATTTTCAACCAAATCTTCATAAGATATATATTAGTTCTGTTCCATTATTGCTGAAGCTGAAATTCTGTGAATGGAATCTTATGCGATTGTCAGAGGCATAGCTAGATATTTGGTGGCCCTGGAACTTCACTCCTTGAGGGGCCCCCTACAACATTTAGTGAGATTTTTTTTTTTGTTTGGTAGAAATGCAGTAGATGAACTACTGCTTATAAAACTTTTTGCCCCCTTCCCCCATTAGGGGTCAGGAGGGCGTTTTCAAATCCTCCCCGCTCATCTATGCCTCTGGTGATTTTGTTAGTTACTGCTATTATTGTCTGCAATTGTCTATTATGTTATCATTATTAACTGTTTGAGCTTTTCATTTCATTGGCTACATCATTTCTCTTTTTTTTGTGGCTTGCTTTTTCTCTATTTTATTTATTTGATGTTGTTGAACATGCAGTGGCTGTTGTTGTTGTCTTGCCTCCATTTTTCAGTTGCATGTTTTTCTTGATTAGGAATGCATCACATATGAAAGAAGCTTCTTCAGAGAGATGGTAAATATCTCGAGAAATTATTTGTATTGGTATCTGATTGAATATTTTCATTTTGTTCCCATCTTAATCATATAAAATAACAATCAGCTCTATTGCAAACCGATTACTTCAGTGTATGTGCATCCATACATTTGCGATACAAATCCAAAGTTGCTATTTACCAGAACCCTCATGAGGATGTGACACAAGGTCAGTTTAACATCGGGGAATTCCACCAGCAAATGGGTAGGGAGGATCTTCTTTAAAAAATTCTCTTTAATTCTAGCAACTATAGTTCGGAGGTTATAAGAGCCCTTGACTTGGTCACAAGGCAAACCCTGATCCTTCTAATCCAAACTATAGAGGAGCAAAGCCAAAGGCAGCACATCCGCATTCATCTGGACTGAAGTGATCTTCCGAAATACATATCCAAAACTTTCCCGTTCCCGTTTGTCTTTCTTTCTTATTAGTATTTGCTCAGAATCTGTTTTGTTTATCCTAAATTTAGACTTCACAAATATAAAAAGATTTGAATATCAAAATATGAATAATTTTGATGCCTTTTGCTAAACTTTTGAAAAACTTCCAGGCTTTCATGAATTTATTCATGCTTACTCATGTATGAGGGTGGATCAGTAAGTCCATAGTGTGGAACAGTTATTTGCTAGATTTTGATCTGAAATCTTCACTCGGTAATAATTAACTTGCAAATTATTTTCACCTCTGAACGAGGTCCATTGACAAGGAAGGAGATTGCTGAATCAATATTTGTTGTGTATTGACTTACCTTCATACTAGGATATATTTTCCCATTTAGTCATAACTTGCTAAATATTGAGCTACTTATTGTATTTTCAAGAATGTAATTTGATATAACTAAACTAGTGGTGGCCTTAGCTTAATTCCTATTCTTCTGAGAATAATTTTAGTATTGTGATAGATATATGATGAATGTATACCATATGACATTGGATGAGCAAGCTACAAGTGAAATGGGAAGGAAAAAAAATCCTTGTTCAATCAATTAATAGTTTTCAATTTTACTTGTAATTTTGATTTTTTTTTTTTTTTTTTTTTTTTTTTTTTTTTCATGCCTCCTATTTTACTTGTAATTTTTTTTATTACTGGTTTGCTGACCATTACATTAGTTACCTCCCTTAGAACTGGCAGCCCGCCTAAGACAAATCAGGTGTTACTTTTGGGACACCTTGTATATTCATGTTCTGTGATTTTTGCGCCCCCAAATTATGTACATGTAAATTTTCCAATTTTATATTAAAATCCTGAAAGATGAAAAATAATTTTATTCTATCCCTAAGTCTCTACTTTGTCAACCAATTGTACATAAACTTTTCCAATGAAAACTTAAAAAATGAGTGTACCATTTCTAAATTTCTTCTTCTTAGATTTGACATAATTCGTATGGACAAGAAACAAAATTTGTTCAGTTCTGATTCTGTAACTATCATCTGAGATTGAAAAATTGATGAATTGTTTGTTCTTTTATTGCCATGTGTTGATATATGAAATTCGAAGACAAATCTGCTTTTAAATCATCTCAGCAACTTTCTAATTCATGAAAATAAAATATTAGATTTAAAATTGATTAATGCATGAATACCATATTTGCTGATATATAAGAATTGATTGGAGAAAAACAAAAACGCTCTGCTAATATTACCTTGCATCCAATATGCTGGTATTGCAACTGGGGGAGGGTATCTATCAAAGCTCGATATGGACAGTTATGGGGCTTACATGAGTTGCTGTCAGTAGCAATCCCCTAAATATACTTGTAAACCATTCACCTTATAGTCTGCCATGTACAGTACCTAAGGGTATTCATCATAAATTTTTCAAAATAACCATATAAAAAATCTAACCAACATTGTGCCGTCTGTATGACGTATCTGAAAATATTTTTCTTTCAAGTTTTCTCATGGGATTAGCTGAATCTCAAATTACTGGAAATTGTATACAAATGATTTGTTTTATTCCTTTTAATTGATCAAGAATTTTCATTTGTGATTAATGACCCTCATATCTTGATTATAGTATAACAATTGTTCCAAGTCTAGTCAAAATCCTACAGAACGAAGATTTTACTTTTTTCTGCTTTTAAAAAGGGTACAGCAATGGTCCCCATTGTTTCTTGTGATTGCTTTTCATTTATTCTTTTTATTTTAATCTTTAAAACATTTGGTTTCTATTTAAATTTTCCTCCTTACAGAATATTGCTTTTTATGATGGCCCAATTTTCTATTGTGTTTCAATATGAATAAGTTTGAATTCTCAAAATTTTGTTGAAATCTAACTAAGCACAAGATAAAGTGTTTTTTATATTCTGAAAATTCAAAACTTTTTAACAAAAGTCATTAAATTTTGAAAAAAAATCATAACTGTATTAAAAAAACGCCGAAGGTGGGATAACTTTCGTTTTCTTTCTAAAGGTTATCTCCCCAGAGATTTTTTTTTTTTTTTTTTTTTTTCCCCTCAAGCATATCTTGAAATTCCATGGTGAATTTTCAGTTATTACTATTTGTTTATTTGTTTTTGACCTGTATTCGAGAGAGTACAAATTTAAGAAAGTAATCATACTAGAGCATTCTTTATTTCACTCAGTCTCTTGACCATGTGAAACTAATGTGACCTGAGAAACTAATCGACACAATTTTGGTATTTGGCAATCAAAGAAAATGTGTTGCATTTATAATTTTTTTCCTATTTCTTGGTTCTTGTTTGACAATTGCTTGCATCAGTAACATCAAAATAAATAGATAATGACTGAATCAAATGAATTTCTACATTTTCTATCATATAAGCGTACATAAATTCCTTTTTACATGTTTCCATACATACACGCAATCATTCATAGAGATTCTTATCACCATGCATTTCATTATCGATGCTTGTTTATGAACTGATGTCTACTGTGAGTCTACTGCTGTTATTCAAGAAAGAGTCTCTCCAAACGCCAGATTTCAGGTACCAAATCGCATGGGAGGCACACTCTACCATGCAATATTCTTTTGTGACTAATGCCATATAATCTTTATACAGGTATACCTTGATTAGTGTGATTAATTCATTCTTAAAAAACACTATGTTCAAGGTCTTATAATTTAATGTTGTTTTGTTTTTGTTTTTTTTTTCAGTTTACATACATTAATTTGTTCAGTAACACATAACCCTGCTACATCAAAATTCACACAAATCAAAATCGCACTGTTCAAGGTATTGCAGTTTATGTATTTTCCAGAGAGTTAAAATCAAGATATATAGGTTAGACTTCAGTTCTTAAATTGTTGTTTTTTAAAAATTTCAGTTCCACCACAGAAAATCTGCCATCTCCAGAACCCCAAGCACCAAAGGAAGAGACAGTCTCTACAGAATGAAACCCTCCAAATTCCTGCTGAAAACCTCATAAAGCCTCTAGCATTTGTTTGTGCTGTACTAAAACAGAGGGGGGGGTGGAAAAGATTCTGTCTGGTTGTTAAGGTGCTGCTGCTGCTGTCTCAAGTTTTTTTCTTCCGATGGACTGCTCATTTTTGGTACCTTTGTCCCTTTGACTGCCTAGAAGAGGAGAATAAGAATTTCCCGCTCTTTTTCTGCTTTCTTTGTCTACTGTATTTGACCACCGTCCACTGACCTTTCTGCTTGGTGCCTCATTAATTGGATAAAGCTGGGTTGCCAGATTTGGCCAGAAAGGGAGATAGTTCAAGCTTGATCTCGGAGACTTACTCAACGTGGGCATTGGAATAGCATCAAATTTGGAGATAGACCAAGTCTGGAGGTAGGTATTTAATACAAGCTTATTGATTTCCAAATTCGGCACTATTCCAATGCCAGTGCTGGGTAAGTCTGAGAAAATGCTCAGATTGTCTCCCTTCTGGCCAAATCTGGCAACCCTAATTTGAAGCCTTGTCATGATTTTCTTTTCACTGAAAAAAAAAATCGAACAAAAAAAAAGAATTGAGGGGGTAAGTTTATTGAATCTCAATTGGATAACTCAGTGCAAAAGCATAAAGCATTTTTTTTTTTATTATTATTATTTTTATGTTCAACTTTCCTGATCATTGATAGATTTTCTTTCATTCAGAATTTTCGCAATAAAAAGCTACCAAAAAAATTTAGTCTGAAAGAAGATGCTTGTCAGAAATTAATAATGGTTGATAATGCTTCATGCTATAAAAAATTAGTCAGGATATTGTTTCTACTATAACTAGTGTACTGAAAAACAATAGCAAATACAGTGCCGCATGGTTGGGGTCAGATTTGATCTCTTTCCTGGCTTTTATCTGGGCTCAAAATACCAACAGCTAGCACCAGTGGCAAATATGCAACTACCTCAGTCATGAGGCATGTCTCTTCTACTTCAACATTCATAGTTTTTCAATTCAATTTTATTTCTGAGAATTTATTTACTTTACTGACATTGTTGGATTTATCAATTAATATTGCAATTTTATTTCTCTAGATACTGTTTATTTAAGGTCTGTCTGGAAAGTACCAAGCCATTTGATATCATTAAAGAAACAGCCTGCCTAGGGGAATGGTACCTTAGTCCCCCTTCGAAGCACTCCTCTTGGTACCTCATACACATATCTAGGCATCCTCTCCATTTTTTCAAAACAGTCTGCATAAGTTTTCTTTCAGGATCGCCATCAACTGCCTCGTTATATTCTCCTTAATCTCGTCCATGGTCTGAGGAAAAGCCAGAAGTCACAGGGTGCCAATTCTGAACTGTGGTGGGTACTGACAGACCAAGGTGATGCAACGTTTTGCCAAAAACCACTGCATGAAGCACAGAGAATGACGTGCTGGGTCATTGAATGCAACGGTCACCAAGTGCACAAGCTCACTATGGTCTCACTACCAAATGAGTAACCCCATAGGAGAGTCTGTTTACACCACCTGATTTGTTGGTAAGTTGCATCTAAGCTGTGACACCAGTTCACGCACAAGGTTCAGAATGGCTGGATACTTTTCAGACAGACCTTGTCTGCTCTTGTAGTCAAATAGCATATCAACCTAGAGTTATGACAGAAAGCAATATAATAGAGTAAAATAGATCAATAAAATACTAGTAGCTTCTTGATTCCATATATAATACTTTCTTTTCACTGTGAACTGCCCGTCCTGTTTGGTCTTTGCATGTTACAAAAGAAGATCATGACAATATTGCCGAATTCGCTCTCATTCAAGAAGAAAAAAGTAGATGAGATGTAACTTATGCTGTGTTCCATTTCTGATGTGCTGCAAAGTGGAAACACCTGATATGAAATAGAATGCTCAATAAATGTGCCTGTTATAAACTCGAACTGTTTATTTATGTTTTGCAAACCAAAATGGTACAAAATCGTTTATTTTCTTCTGCCCCTTGTATTCCTTCATATTGTTGATGATCTCAAAGTTAGTTTCCACGTATCTCTGGTGTATTTGCATTACAAATAAAATACTTGATACTACTATAGTAAATTTTAATTCCCAATGTTTTTTTTTTGTTTTTTTTTGTTTTTTTTTTTTTGAGAATTTAAGAAAAAAAAATACCCAACTTATAATTCATTGAGTTTATTTTCCGTTCCCTCTTAACCAACATTTATTTTGATCAGATATCGAACCTCTGTTTCCGAATCTGATGCCAGACCTGTATTAGAGACGGAAGATAAAACTCTGATTATCTCCCTTTCTGGCCAAATCATGCAACCCCATTCTACATATCTTGTAACTACAAGATTTTAACCTATTCACTGCCATTGACAAGATTATTTGGCCTACCAAGTTGTCAATCCAGTACTAGGGTTGAGATGACTCATTTTATAATAGTGTATTATTCATAAGAGTGCCATGGACAAGATAATTAGAGATAATGTTATATTGTGGAAAAAACTTCAGCATTTCCTCGTGCAAACCAAGGAAATTTGCATATTTATTTTCTTGATATGAGAACTAGTGGATGGAGCCCTTTTTTTTTCTTTTTTCTTTTTTTTCCATCACTTTTTATATGGAAAACCTAGCATTGGAATTTAAACATTAAAAAATATACTTGGCAGTTAACAGGTTAAAGATGTTTTCTGGTATAAATCATAAAAACACTAAAAGTTCCTGAGCTATGATAATTTAATAGAATATCTAATCACAACTAGAAATAAACCTTAAATGAGATCAAGTATGGTTTCTATCACAATAGCAAAATTTAGTCAATGGAATTGGATTTAGATGGAAATAATTTTGTTTTGCCTGAAATAGGAACATTTTACAGAGAAGACTTTGATCAAAAAAAAAAAAAGAAAGTTGATTGACTATATAGTTAAACTCTTCAAAATGTCCATTTTGAATAATTCTTTTAATTAATAAAGAATATGATCTGTGGTGAAGGGAAGTGCGGTCTAAAGTTGAAGTAGCAAATGAAGCTATCTACAACTTGAATCACTTAATGCTAACCACCTCAGAACTAAAATCCAAGCGTACACACAGAGGAAGAGAACTTAGTCAATGGCATGATGAATTACCATGCCCTATCCAAACACCAGTGGTTTCGATATTATCACTGTTACTTGATGAAATATTCAGAGAAAAAAGGGTCAAGAAAATATATGTATTAACGTGGCAACATAAATCAGCTGCTGTTTTCACTTTTAATTATAAGGGGAGGGGGATGCTATTAACATTACAGGTATTATCTTGGAAAAATATATGCTGACAATATGGGTTTTATTTATTCACTAGCATATAATTGTCAAAAATGGATTTATTCATGTATAAATCAGCACTGAGGAGCAGAGAGCTATTTTATTGGGTAATTTGTTTTTAATAATTCAAGCATGAATTTTTCTGGCTTGTGACCAAATTATAAGCATGGATAACTCAAATACTTGTTCCTCCAAAGCTAAACAGTGAATCCTCGTATTAACTAGAAGAAAAAGATTCATATGTTGGAAGTAAACTGACCAATATTCCTATCCATGAAACACTGGTCACTTTCTTTCTATTGAGCATATTATGCAGGACAGACTCATCAATTCTCAATCTTCTGTCTTCTATACTCTTGGATGAAAATACTATAAGTACTCCTTGAGAACTTCCATCAGGAAGATTAGCAAAAGAAGCATCTGGATTGCATTCAAGTGAATATAATTCAGTCAACTTTAGCTTAGGGAAGAACAGTTTTGTATTATCATTAGTCATTCAGGTCACTGATTTATTCAACTTCAGCAAATTGCCAACAGTTGCTCTGATGTAAAGTACACTCAATTCATGTCTTTTGAATGCAATGTTAGGTCTGGTTTTGGTATTTTGATAGCCAATCCAGCTGACCAATCAGAGCTTGGTAATCAACTTTTTCTGATTCAGAATATTCACTTGTCTTCTGCACAGCACACTGACAGCTGATAACTAGGAGATAAAGATGATGCATACTGAAATTGGTCTATGGTTAGGTCATCACAGGTTGAGATAATGTTATGGCCATCATACCTAAAGGATGTAGATACCGATGCCGAACTTCCAATCAAAAACATACTCAACTTATCAATAACACATTTTTTAAAAGAATCAGTACCAGCCTAAAGGAAGTCAATATAAATGCAAATAATTTCTTCAAAACAACTATTGTTGTACCACAAAAATAATGAATTATCCAAAGAGGACACTTTAACAGATATTGAGAAGATAGTTAATCTCTAACATGGACATACCAAACACTATCAGCATCACACAAACCATTCACTGTTTTCCTCAATTTCTACAGCTTGCCATAGAAGAATTCAGGTGGATGTCACGAAAAAATGTCTCATTCAATTTCATTACCCTGCAAGTATACAGTTTTAACATTCAGTGTGACAAACATATTGATTAGATGAAGCCAGGAAAAGTGCGAAGTGTACAGCGTCTTCTGAACATTGTAGAAAATCCATATGTAGACCGGCCATTTTCCTCAAATCCACAAGCTATCAGTCTAGCTTTAATAATAGCATTGGTGTTCTTTATCTTTTCAGTGATAACACATCTCACAGACAACATTTTGACTTTATTCTTCAACTTCTTCATGCACATTACTATCCTTCCAGTTCTTGATTTCAATCTCCTTTATGGCCATAAGTTCATCACTATTAAACATCACAATCAGGCATAACAGACCAATTACTAAGTTTGATGAAATCAACCCAACCAGTACTGCTATCAGAATCATAATCAACATTTAAGTTGTGTTTATATTTGTTAGTGGCTTTCTCCACTCAATATCCTGTCAGAATTTCTTCTTTGAAAACGTCCAACAGCCACTTTCTTTTCCTTTAACTATTCTGTTGCAACACAAAGATCTTGCTCTTCAATGTCTTCAATTTGAACATTTTCGTTATTACATCATATTATTGTTATCATTAAAATCATCACAGGCCACTATCTTTATTGTCGAAAGGAGGATAATTGTTGCTATTATTAAGTTGTCCTTGATCATGTGCTTCTGAATTAATCCCTCTGCATTTGTGATTTGATATCTTTGTTAGACAGAAATCAACGTGTACATAGATACCACCATGACACAACAATTTTTGCTTTCCATCCCATCCAATGACAATATCTGGCCAATGCCATTCATGACTGTTATTCCTCTTCAATTCCATTGCAAATTTTCCATGTTTTCCGGGTACTGCTCCCTAGCATGCTTCTGATTCTCTTGTCGGATTCAAGCTTTAAAAAATTCTTGCTGGGACATGTCCAATGCATTTAAATTTTTTCCCCGCTATAGTAGACAGTTGCAAGTTCCGAAGTAGGAGGATTATTATGGAAGATCTCAGAACCAACTGATTTGGGGAAACAAGTGCATTGCAAGCACTAACCTACCAAGTTAGTATCTGCAATAATTTTTCTCTATGTTACCAATAACAGTATCAAGGCTTCTGCATATGCCGTTGCTCCAAGAAATTTATAGTGCTGTTGTCATGACTGTCGCCAAGGTCTTCCATCTCACTGTTGTTAAATTCACAACCGTAGTCAGAAAAATTAATCCAACTATTAGAAAAAGAACTAAAAAAAAACAAAACAACTTTATCAATAGTAAAAGCCAGATCCACAATCACCAGAATGTAACTTCTGCCTCATATCTTCATATCCAAAGCAACAATTTCATTAAATTTATTTACCATAAGGAGACTGATTAGTCTAGGAATGTGCTTTTTTTCTTTTTCTTTTTTAAACGCAAATTTCACACTGTGCCATTACAGAATTAATTTCATGATTATTGATATCTGCATTATGAATTGACTTGATAAGCATTTAGGGATTATGGTGACTGAACTGTTTATCTAATTCACATAAGTGAATCTCAGGAATCCTCATCTAGTCATCGATAGAGAGGTGAGGAATAATGACCTGAAGTAGTTGATTGCAATTTTATAATTTTCCTTCTCAAAATTCAAGACCATTTTTGCTTTTCTGGGGGCACTCACTTAACATTAAGTATCCTCATTTCAATTTTTCTTTTCAAGTCTGAAATCAACTCAACCTGTTTTAAGGTTTAATCAGACAAAGTCTTAAGAGTTTCTATGATGTAATCTTTGTTTTGTCACAAGACCATCTCATTTTTTCAACCCTCTGATAGTTTTATTAACTATGTTATCCAATATTACATGGACCGATCCATTGTAAGTTTTAGGTTATAACAAGAATAGGACTGGACCACCATAAAACCAATTATACATACTAATTTGAACGTGGCTTTAGCATGGCTTGATTTTTTTTTTCTCATTCAATCAAAAAATGGTGACAGAACAAATCAATTTGATTTTAACATTTGATCTTCTAGCATGAACATTCCTTCATCCTTGAATTCAAGCACTCTTGACATTGGAAAACAAACGCTAATCTTGCGAATCGATGAAAGTGTAAGTAGTGCCTTTGCGCTGGCTATGGTTTCAGCTGTTCCCTACTATGGCTCCACGTATCACATCACTACTTACTCGGCCTAATTGCAACACTGGGAAATAAAAGCAACAAGCACTGGATGTCACTTCACTCTCAGCTATTTTACCCATAGCTGGTGGGGGTTGGGTTGATGGATTCATGCCTTTCCCAAGGACATTAGTGTGAAGTGAAGTTTCAACCAGTTTGAATTCTCCATGCCAATAGCCATGGCATTGAGTGCTCAAAAAAAAAAAAAAAAAAAAAAAAAAGGGTTTGTCCAACTATTACTAAAAAACTTAGGCTTATAAAGTTTAAACTCCAAAAGATTTTAAAACAAGGTTGAGAGAGCATGATAGGAAAACTGATCCGCTCTTCAGTGCCATATCAGAGGCAGTAATCATTTGTCCTGACAGTACAAAAACTATGCCCAGTAAATATCACTAGGTCCTTGTTAAAATGAATATTCTAGATTCAATTATTGTATCAAGAACCATATCTTGAACAAATATCTGTGATCAGATATTACTACTACATAACAATAATTCAATCAAGTAGCCTCACCCAAAATTTAATTTCTGCAGAAATATCTAGTTTGTTAGTGCAGAATACAACTTGAGTGAAACTGAGGAGTAAAATCAGTGGGAAGCAATAAGAAAAAGCAGAAACATTGTCTAAGTATACTGGGTTCAAAATAGTCTGAGACAAAATCTGACTCCTATCACCAGAATTTGCAGTGTCACTATTTGTAATCATTAGTTTGAATGAAAGTATATTTATGTAATATATCTTACCTTTTTGCTTGCTTCATTAAGCGTAGTCTAGAGATGAATCTTCCTAAGAAAGACACTGATTGGATTGTCACAGGAGGCTCTCTACACGATCCCAAGTGGCTTACAGGACCTGGTATTCCCAGACAGTCATCTATCAAAGTATAGACCAGACTTAGCATTGTTTAACTTGAGCGATAGCCTGAGAATCCTTGTACCATGTGATTTGACCATAGCCAATCAATCTCTGTGATTACGTCTTCCATTGAGCCAATTCTAACGTCTTTTCATGAGCTTGTCAAAGCAGACAAACAAACGCCTTAGCTGGAATGCTCAGTTCTTTAAAGACCAGACTCGCATAGATGTCCAGGAGCAGGGGTGGGGAGACAAAAACAAAAAAACACAGAAACAAGTCACTTGGTAGGCTAGGAAGAGTATTGCTCACTTAAAGCTATATGGATGTTTCATTCATGATATTTAGTGAACTTAGCTTAGTCTGGTACAAGGCCGAATGCAATTGGAATGGGAAACAAGATTTGTGCTAAAACTTTCAAGTGGTGACAGTCTGTCTGTCTTGAGAAGCAGCATTCAAAATCTAAGCTCAGACACTGACAACTGGCCCCAGTGGCAACTATACAACTATCTTAATCACAAAATAGAGTCCTGGATAATTCATGCTCGATATTTACTCTAGCTGAGTTTAGTATGGCACAAAGTCAAATGAGAGGAAATGAGATTTTGGAAGATTGTGTTGCAGACAGTCTGCTTGCCTTTAAAATTACCAGATGAACTGGGGATGTTCCTTATACACCCAGAAGTCATACATGCTAATCAAATATAATAACTTATCCATCACTTGTTGCTATCATAAACAGTATTATAGGTTAAATGATGAGGCCATTTTTCAAAAAATGCTCATCAGACAGAATACCTAAAATGGCTTTGGAAGCTCTATCAGCTCTTGAATTTTGAACTGCTATTCATTAATGTGCCTTTGTTAAGTGAAATCTATGAGGTTGAAAAGCACAGATTTTGCATACAAAAATTACTATTAGTAATTGATTAAAGACACAGGCTACATTACATATGCACAAAACGAAGCTCAATTACAAACAAGAAAAATCCTATAATGTGAAGAAACTAACAGTACAAGTAGGGAGGAATAGACACATCCTCACAGTATGAACTGATAAAATGAGCCATATTACAAAGTTTTAGAATTTGATTCTTTTTTTTTTTAAATTACACGTAATTATAAGTCTATAAGTGGTCTTTCTCAAAATGAATTATCTTTTGCAAGAACTTGAGGGCGGGGGATAGAAAGTAAGAATTAAACAAAGGTGAAAACTTTTTTTTTTTTTTTTTTTTTAATGATAATTTTTATTTCACGGTATTTAATATATCACATAAATGACAGGTCATCCAAAAGAAGGGAAAAGGTTGCAAGAAAAATGAACAACATAAAATATAACTGAAAAATGATAATAATGAATTATAAATTTAAGAAAAAATAAGTCATGTCAAATTCAAGCACTTGAACTAAATGGATTGTATTTAATGTCAGTCAATATTTTCCCTTCTTTCACAAATTAAAAAACAAATTAAAAAAAAAAAAAAAATCTAAATATAAAAGATTATACTCTCTAGTGAAATAAACTACAGAGAGTTAGAAAAATGTTTACTTTAAGTCATCTTACAAGTAGATTAAAACTTTAAAAAAAAGGTTTTTATTCACACAATCCACCAAAGAATTTCAAGGAAATAAATTCCAAGATTACGGTAAGAATTGTGAAATCTCATTTTCATACACACTCTTTATATTTATATATATATATATATATATATATATATATATATATAAACACAGAATCAATATCACCAAGATTTTAGTGTGTGTACTTGTGATCACACAGGTACACATACAAATACAAAGTAAGATGCTTCTGTTACCAAAACCAATGAAGTCACGCAGTAAATTGAAGGATTTTGAGTCTTTAAATTTCAACTAGAGAATAATCATTATTTTCAATTTAATCAAGAATAACCACCACTGAAATAGATTTGAGAAGTTCTTATTACATCATGCTCATTAATTATTCTTTATGATGCTTTGAGTTTTCTAAATGCATCAAAATATTCAGGTAAAAAAATGCATGATAGCAAATCACTTAAAATTATTTTTAAAACTATTTCAATTAATATACCATGCTTTTTTACTTGGGGAAATAATTATAATAAAATGAAGGTGCTATTAAGATCTAAGTGATTTGGTGTACATACACATAACAGGTGTATACAGATTTACATTCATGGCATAACACTTTTAGTACATATTGTCTGTTTGCATTTTTAGGTAGGAATTTGTTTCTTTAAGAAAGTGTGGGTTCCAATGTTTCAAACCACTCCAAGAAGAAATATAATTTAAAATTTTGTGTTGATCATTTAATGTTGCATGATACAACTACTGTATTATTAATTATGGAAAAAAAATCCACTTTTTTTGTTCATCTGAAGTTATATTTATTGAAAGAATAAAGAATATAAATGATATGTGGGAGAAATATAATTTTTTACATAATGATACAAAGCAAAAAGTTAATTTCAGTGTTTAACTAAGATTCACCTTATATATATATATATATATATATATATATATATATACAAACCCTGATTTGAGCAATTAAAAGAGCATAAGATTATCAGGATTTCCTAGCAAAGTAGATTAAATAATTATTAAGGAGAAGAAATTTAAACTTAGATGTTTAAAAATATTTCTTTTCCTTAATCATGATTTAATTCACTTTGTTGAATCACCCTTGAATGACATTTTAAAATAACAATGGAATAAATGGACAGAGAGAAAGCATGATTAGGAAAGTTTTAGAAACAATGGTTCCTCAAAAATTAGTAAAAGAGGAAGTGAGAAGGAATAACTGATATATGCTGAAGAGTTGAACTACAGGTTAGGAACTGGCCCTTCAAAATGCAGGCAGGCTCTTCAATTAATTTTGCCTGTCACAACTGTTATTCATTTGCCATCCAACATTTGCAGGGTTTTTGCACTTCACTTAGGTATATTTCTAAGATTCTGGTAGACCAATGCCTCCATCCGCACCATAGTTTGGTTTGGTTTCTTGACTGAGAACTGTGGTTTCTGTTACATTGCCAGTAGCCTCCTCAGTTCCAGGTTCTTCGCTTGGTTGACCACTTGACATTGGCTGGGCAGTGACAGGTGAAGTTTCTGCAGACTCACTACTCATTTCTTCCTGTAAATATAAAACACAAAAACATGAATAATTTTGTTCTTGCACACTAATATACATACATGAAATTTATTAAAAAAATACAATAAAAATTTAAATGCTCGATAAAACTGAGGTCACCAGTGATGTAAACTAGTCTTGGAGTCAATAGAATTCTGTGCTCTTTCAAAATGTTTCATTGGTTAGTTTTTAGCTGTTTTTTTTCTAAATATTTACAACAATGTTAATGATATAGACTTATACTTGACACCATCACTGATTCTTACATCTCTTAGAAGTCATTAAAGTTAAAAGTATGCAAAATAGGGTAAGAACCTTACAAACTTGAGATCAGCTGTGGACCCCCATATGAACTAGTTTGGAAATAGTAAGAATTTCAATGCACTCTAGTAAATTTGTCAGGACATCAGTTACAGGAATATCAGTAGTATACCTGTAATAATTTGCAAACACTCACCATAAAGGGAAAATATTTAAGACTGGACATATACAAATTGTAAAATAGACATAATTGCTCATGTTACAGCACTGCAAGCAGAAGCAAGAGTGTACACAGCACTGTGCATATATAAGGAAAAACATTTGACTAGCACCTTTCTCTTACAGTTATTAATTTCTTCTTCCCAAACATGCATTTCTTCATCTTCAATTACATGGTAGCAAAATGTAGGTGTGGAGAAATGATAACCTTACGACTGTTAATGATACCAGAGCATGGAAAATAATGAATGAGGTGAACGGTATGAATAAGATGTTCATGATATAGATACAAACGACAAAAACTTTCTCAAGATAATCAGTTCATTTTTAGTTTGTTCTGATATATATCTGAAACAGAGCTTATAAATCAATGGAATGGTGTCTTATCTTCCTATGATATCTATTCACAAAAACACCCAAACTAAAGTCTGAGAATTTTAATCACCTACATGAATGAAAAGTAATTTCTTTCATCATGCAAATTATTAACCTTTAAATTTTGGCTTTAGTTAATAAAGAATGGAGTACAATATTAGTGGATGGACTTGAAACCTAAAAGCAATTCTTTTTCAAATCTATTTCCTTGTACAGCTTTGAAGATATGAAATGTATTACAGAATATGTACATAAAAATGGTATATAAATGTATACAAAATGTATTATATGAAATATTACTTTGGCTTCTTTTGTCTCATCTTTTTGATTGATGACAGCTACTTCTATTCATTATTTCAGGGGTATTTAATTCTCCAAATGCATTTCTAATAGTCTTGGAGCAAAAATAAGTCTATGCTAATAGTAGGTCCAGACATTTCATCAACAGATGTTTCATCAGGTAGACGTTCTGTTGAAAAGTCTTTTGCCGAACAGATGTTTCATCAAAAAATTATAGCTTAGTTACATATATAGACATATAACCATATATCAATTAAACTTAATCATAAGGAAGGTTTTAAATGCATTAAAGTTTACATCTATCAACAAAGTACTTTGGTTGTGTTATGGCAGGATTCTTAATAATAAAAATTAAGTCGATGAAATTTGTTTTTCATTCCTTCACAAAAAAAAAAAAAAAAAAAATGGGTTTTCCTTCCTAGCATAGGCAAGAAAATACTTTTAATTACGTATTTAATATAGGGTGTATATTTCTTGCCAGATATTTCTAAATCAGTGATAGATTTTATTCTACAAAATTTGTTTTAAATCATCATACTGTACTTCTGATGTTGAAATCATTACTTATAGCTAGCTTTTTTTTATGAGTATTTTGAGACTAAGTGTGGAGATTCAAAAGTAATAAAAGAACCCCCACCGACAGTTTTTGGCGAGATATCAATTCAGCAAGAAAATTTTTGGCAAAATGTCCGCCCAGTTTTTGGCAAAACATCTATGGACAAAAAGTCCAAGAACAGTACATATGGTGATTTTTTTTCTATTTTTTCTCAGTCTTTGAAGAGTCTTTTTCGAGATTCTGCAGGTAACTGGCTGAAATAACATACCATGGGATTTATTTTGAAGACCATATAACATCTATTGTAAACCCAAACCTGTACACTGAAAAGATTCAAACATCTTCACTATTTCAAGACAAAAATAGCAAAAAATGAATAAAACAAAAATAAGAGTAATAAACAAAATGTCCAATTAGAACATAAACTAATAACTTAGATTATCCCATTTTCTTATATTTTCATACTGTCAAGATGGGGTACAAGTAAAGTTTTAATGATTGTTGCTTATTGCTTCATATACGAATCAATCATGAGAAAAATGAAATGTTGCAACACAGCTGAAGTATCAACAAAGACAATCCCATCTCTATCATGTATTTTACATGGCCCAACACTCTCTCTCAGTATAGTAATTTTATGCCATTAGTATGATTTCTGTGACAAGAAAAAGGATAAGACAACATTTTGTAAAATTTCAGAGCATCATCAAACCTAAAAACCGAGTTTGAGGCTCTTTACCACAAGGTGCAGGGTAAGGACATCTTTGCAATAGGAGCCAAGTACCATGCATCATGCAGAAACCTTCTACACTGAGTACCAAAAACAGATGAGCAGAGGAGAGAGAGAGAGAAGGCAGAAGAATGCACAGACAGTTTGAAAAGAGATTACACCTCACATGTACTTGACATCTCCAAGATACTACTCTGCAGTTGAATTGTGCTACACCTCATCTCAAGCATTAGTGTAGCTGACAGACTAGCTTCAAGATGCATCCCTAACCTGTTCTCTCATGAAAGAACAGTCATGCCCCCCCCCTGACTGAATACTGAAGATGGAGGAGCAGCTCCCAGAGAAATCATGGACTTGGTGCTTACAGGAGAAAAGGGTGTGAAAACTTAGAAGCCGGTCTATTATGGTCTATTTTATTCAAGTTGTATGTTGAGCTGCAACAAATGGCAAGTGGAAACTCCTAAAGCATATCCCTCTGTGCAATAGTTCACCACATCTTCTAAATCTTTCATACAGCTAACAGTTGAAATTATATAAAATTCTTATTCCATTACAATTCTGTAACTTAACTTCACTATTAGGGTCAAGATATACAAGTTTTTCATAAGCAAACAACAATTCCAGGTTCCATTTAGATGGTCATTGCTTAACTGCAATTGCGATACAGGTATTTGATACCAAGATTTTTAATAAAGCTTATGACTCTTTGCAGACTTGGACACTCAGAGACAGACGAATTCAGTCTCAAGCTTGAAAAAGCAAAAGGCCAAGGCTCAAGAGGAGATAGCCATCAACCTGACCACTCAAATCATCACCAGCGAGGGAAACAGTTTTTCACATAGATTGGAACAACCTGAATAGAATCACAATCAATGTACATAGCTAAAATGTTGTAAACAGCACTGGGAGTATCAGGATTCTAAAGTTGAAGGAGGGTCATCAGAGTAACAATGAAAAGATCTTTTCACTCTATGAGAGGTCATCCGTAATGAGAAACCACAAGATCAAGCCTTTGGAGATGCTATTAGAGCCGGCATTCAAGAGAGCTGGTCCCAAATTTTTCAAAGGATGTCAGCTTCACCCCTCCTGCTGATAACCAGAGGTTATATGATGCCTCAATGTTGGAGTGCAATATCTATCTCCTCTACAGACATTCAATCAGCAAGGGCAAGCAGCATGGTGGCTTTATTTTGAGCACAGGAAAAATGCTATTTACAGTTGACTCTCACATACCCATCAACCAGCCTATTACAGACAATGCAGTGGTGTATGAACTTCTCAATAGGTTGGAGGCACCAATAGAGGAGACTGAGCAGCCATACACTATCAACATGTTTGACCTTGGGATAGTCATGATTGCCTAATGCCAGTTGGTCTTCTCTATAAATTGCAACCAGCCCTAATTATCAAGGACCAGAGAAGGCAGGTTATGGAAGATAAGAACTCAGACTGTGAATGAGGAGGGTGGAAAGTATAAAGAAAAAAGAGGAAGAAGAGATATTATTAAAAAGATCAAAGTCTTAGTAGTTTAGGGCACAGAAGACTTGATTGACTGTCAAATTGACAAAGCTGAGAGGATTAGAAGACGAAGAGTTCATGTCTAATATTTCAACCTTTTTTTGCTTTTTCTTCCTAAAATAGTCAAGATGTGTTTGAATCCTAATAGCCATTTCGGTAAACACTTTGGATCGAAATTTGAGAAAAATATGTCTCGTGTCTTTATACGTATTTTACTTTGAAAGTTATGTAATTTTCCATTATTCTTTTGGAGTACAGATTTGGGTTGGCAATAGATGCAATATAGGGTTAAAAATGAACCCAATGAGACATTATTTAAGCCTGTTACCAAGCAGAATATTAGAACAAAGACTTCAAAGAATAAGAATTTTCCTCCTTGAAAGTTATCAAAATCCAGAAAATTATTGTAGTATGAAAAAGATTAAATTTGAGCAAACAGATAATGGTTGGGGTTTTTTTTTGCCTTGAGTGATATACAAATGCTCCCACTTGGTAAAACAATACAAAAATAAGTGTGAGGACAAAGATATTTACCTTAGAAACAAAAAAAACATTTGATTTTTCTTTTCTTCAAATTCCAGGTCATTTATATGGATTTTTAACTCAAAAAATGTTCTTACAAGAAGAAAACATACGTTCAGTTGTACTGAGACACACACTATATATATATATTATATATACACACAAGTATCTATACATATATATATATATCTACACACACACACATTTATATATATATATATATATATATACATATGCACACACACATATATATGGACAATACATAAGCGAACACACACACTACATATATATAGACAACATATATATATATATATATATATATATATGAGAGAGATAGAGAGAGACAATATATATACACACACACTACACATATAGACAATGTACACACACACTATATATATATATATATATATATACATACATACACACAGACAATATACACACACAATATATATATATATATATATATATACACACACACATACACACAGACAATATACACACACTATATATATATATAGACAATATATATAAACGTACGCACACTATAGACAATATATATAAGTACACACATTATATATAAACAATATATAGCCTATTGTGTTTTGTGAGTATATAGAGATTATATACATCCACACACAATACGTATATACATAGACAATATATATATACACCCACACACTGTATACATACACACCATGCATACATATATACACGCACGCACACTACACATATATATATATACATATATATACGCACACACTATACACATATATATACGCACACACCCACAAACTATTGCATCTAGAATTTGAAAGGCTACATATCTGCCAGTTGAGAATGAACAAGTAAAGTGCCTTTCTTTTTCTTCAGAGTTAGTGCCTAACCAAATTTATTCAAAGATGTTTTCCGCATGTTTTTTCTTCATGAAATATCATAACTAAAAAAAAGTCACTCTAATGATATTATATATATGCATTTATATCACAAAAAATAAAATGATCAGGATTATTGATCATATTCTTAATTTGAATTATCTTAAACATCTTTTCTTTTAATAATTCTTACACTTCACAGAATACAAAAGCTGTTTCAACCTGAAATATTGATCAGTTAAATGGAACTATTTTTTTTTTTTCAAACAGTTTTATTTTAACACACGACTACTATTATAGAAGATTGCCAAAATAGGCTTCCAGTATTGAAATTGTAATATGCAATCAATATCCTTTTGCTCTTGTGAATGGATAAGTATTCTAAATGGCTGCATAATTTGTCTCTTCGCTTACTCTTTTGGAAATGAAAGCTTATATAAGTGCAAAATCTCTTCATAGTACGGACGTAGCATAGTACAATACACTTAATTGATAAGTTAATGTCAGATTTTCATTGAAGTTATTTATATCCAATCTTTCTAATATTAATTCATTTTTTTCAAAAAACCTTAGGAATTTTATAAGGCAATACAAAGCTAGAAATTAGCTAATTCAGTAGAAATTATCCATATTATCGCTCAATTCAGTTAAAAATCTAAACAGAAAAAACAATCGTTTCAAGTTACTGGAAATCGTAAATCATATTCAAATTTAACAATGTTCATAAAAATTTAGAAAATACTGAAAAAGCAAAAAGGTTAAAAAGGAAAGTTGAAAATATACAATTACTAAAGCTCAAGAAAAAGCAAACACTATAATATTGAAAACAAATTTCAATGTTTTGGGATTAGATATCAACAGATCAAAGGTCTGATTGACAAAGAAAAATTTAATTAATTTTGAAAGAAATTGAGAGCAAGATGCAGAGTAAAGTTAGATAATTTGTAAGTGTATATATGATTATGTGTATCTACAAAAATGTGTGCAATGGGTTTCTGGAAAAGTCTGGACTGTCATCGACCAAACGTGCATAATCCATTTATTAATCTAGCTTCTCAAAGGGTTGGTGGAAAAAAAATAACAATTAGTAAAGTGCTTATTTATGATATGCAGTTTCTAATTTGTATGTATAAAATATTGATATGTGTCTTGAAATTGGAGGGAAGAGGGGACAGAACTGTGTACTGTGGGAAAATGAGAAGTTATGATGTAGTACTGTGGATGTATGCATCAATAAATGTCATTTTGAGTGAGTGTACAGGCTTAAATATGAGCCTGGCTTGAAAAAAAAAAGTTAATATGAAATGGTCAAAGTTCTAGTTAAAGCTTGCTGGATGTGATGTAATAAGAAAAATGCTGAGTGAAAGAGAGAGAGAGAGAGCAAGAGGAAAAGTTTATAAAAATTAGTCAATAGAAGTATCAATAAAAATTAACTGCTTTTCACCTAGTAACACGAGTACTCAATACTTGCCTCAAAATATACATAAAAATGATAGGATAAACTGTGTCTACCTCACTGAAAACCTATACACATTAAAAAAAAAACTTGCTTTCAAAACAGAGTATGTATGTATGTATGTATGCATACATATTCATATTACCAGAAAACACACTTGGCCTATGATAAAATAACACATCTGTGACCCTTCACATTTAAAATGACAATACATGACATATTTTTCTAAATTAATTGGTGGGATAGTATGATAAAACGAATTTACATTTGAATTTGTAACCCCTAAAAATACATAGATAGTTTATGAACCATGAATACTAAAATAATGGCCCCTGGTATGGGAAGGGAAAAAAAAAAAAAAAAAAAAATTTTGATAGTCAAGAGCTTTTATGATAAATATTTCTGCTTTCTTAAAATGTAAACCTTTTTTGAAAATAATTTTGGAAGTTCATAGTTGAAAAGGGAGACGAGCAAAGAAACTTCTTGTTCCGGCCATGTCAAGGATATTTTCGAAGAAAGAAATAATGAAAAAAAGAGAATAGTAATGATAGATGAAATAAAGACTTGAATTGCCAACATATCAAACACATATGAACACAAAGTATACAGCCTGCCACTAAGACCCCACTCCCCAAATTTGATTTTCACCATCCATTTTTCTCTCTTGAATGTGGGTGAACTAAGTTTAGTGTGATTTCTAGATTTTTCAAAATATTTCAAGTAAATAATATGATATAAACCTATGAAAGTCTAACCCAAGTTACATCTAAGTTGTGATAATTTATGAGTTTACAGCTTTACTTATGATACATTTTCTTCTCAGTTTAAAATAATTCATATTTATTTTTTTTTTTTATATATATAAATAATTTAGCATTTCTATACAAGTGTCATCATCTTGAGGGTCATATTTGGATCATTTTGGCTGCCGTACTTTCCAACCTTCTTCAGGTGTCCCGTCATATTCGTAGAAATTTTAAACAGAGTCCATTATTTAAGTCACAAAAGGTAGATCGTTTGAATTCCATTGTCCACGCCAGGGGATATCTTTGCAACATTGCTCGTCTGCCTCTCCACCGAACCGAAGTGTATGACTTTTTTGCACTACCCGACCCAGGAACTGAACACAAACATCTGCCAAGATACCCTTGACCAAAGCTTTTGTCCCACAAAACAATCCAGTAGTCGAAGCTTTGACCCTTAAATCCAATGTCGCTTGTATCAAAAAGTGGAATTATAGTCTCAAGTATGTGTACCTATTTGCCTTATCTTCCAGTGTTCTCTATTATTATGGCACCATTCCAACAAGATTGGCACCCAGGGACATGATCAGCCATGCCTGATTTCATCATCTTTCTTTAAAGGGGTAGAACTGTTTCTGAATACTGCTCTGATGTCGAATGGACCTGATCTAAATCTTTACCAAAATACCTGGATGTAAGGTAGACAGACCATGGTAGGTTCTTAACTATTGTCCTTGACTCATCTCTGTTTGTGGATGCTGATGTTATGGTTGTAGGGTAATTGTTAATCTGAAAGGTGTTCCTAATAGGTTGATTACTAGAGAAAGACATACTCTGATTAACTGATACAATATATCTCCTGGCATGGATAATGGGATGGGAACAATCTATTCCTGAGGATTGAATAAAGGCATCTATTCAAAATTCCCAGACGGTTACCATCTAAGACAAACACTTGAAAAAGGCTGGAGGGTACAATGGTTGAAATGTGATAACAACAATTGAAATAAGTCACTAGTCCAAGTAAATCAGTGTATAATAACGATAATTCCTCATCTCAGAAATTCAGACAAATTTCTCAAACTATTTCTATACTTGAGAAATGCTAATTCCTTACAGAAAGCTTACTTGAAATCAGTTAAGCATTCTAATAATGAGCATATGCTTTCATTCTTATATAATTAATATTATGTAACTTACATTAATGCTGTTAATAAAGGTGGCATACTTGTTGCTACAAAATCCTTTAATTGATTATCAATTTGATAGTTCAATTTAAAAATCACTACAGAAAATGGTATATTAGCAATTTAGATTGTTAAAACAGCATTTTATTTTAAAAGCCATCATGCTAGACAAAAATTAATTTGAGAAATCTATTTTTTTATTTTCATGCTCATCTAGTTGAAGGCAATATTTAGGAACATTAAAAAGTAAAAATGTTAACTTAGAGAGAAAATATGGTCGATTTTTGATAAGTTGTTTTCAGGTAGTTAAATAATGATAAAGCAAAAATGTGACTATTTCCAAGTATTAACAGGAAAAAATGCAAAAAACATTCTCAAATAATTAATTTATATCAAGGAATTATTATCTAAAAAGGTATTACATTGACTCATTCAAATATTATTTTTATACTTTATAGATGTTAACATAGATTTAAAACAAAAAAAACAAAACAACTTTTTGAGATCCACGGTTCTCCAATATTTTTTTTTCCATTCAATCTTCAGTGCTTTCAATCCATTAGACCACCAAACCAACTTGAAAATTTTTTTCCTTCCAAATGGGAGGTGGAAGGTAGGTTCTTTTCACAATATAACTATAATGTTTAGGTAGGCATTAACTCTGGGCCATTCTTACAGAAGTAAGGCTTACATGAATTTTCTAAGCTGCAGTCCAGAAAAAAAATTCCAAAATTTGAGTGTCAGGGTTGATGTTATTAAAAAAGTAACCAGAAGAGATATTCATGTAAGTCATACGGCCATAAATAATGGCAGAAAAAAAAGTACCCATTTTAGTATTGTAGTTACATTGTAAATTCATAAGAATAAAAAATTTTAGAACCCTAAAAAAAATTAAAAAAAAAAAAAAATTCATAATGAATGAATAAATTTCCAGTTGATTTTAGGATCTAACAGATTGAAAGCACCTAAAATTGGAAAAAGAAAAAAAGAAAAAAAAAAAAAAAAAATCTCCCCTAGGAGGACTGCATGTCTCAAAAAACTGAATCTTAACCAAAATTTGAAATGTGAAGATTTTGAACACCAAAAGATTTTCAATCCAAAATGTTTGTGAGAGAGGAAATTAAAAAAAAAAAAAAAATCACATTTTGCTATTTTCATTTTTTAATGTGTTATAAGATGGTAGAAAGAAACAAAAGATTTAAGCCAAAAAAGATAAACAAACGATCACATAACTAAGCAGAATGTTCCATAACCAAAAACTGAACCAAACAAAAGTATACAAACCGATTTTACTCGTTCTCCCTAGAGAGAAAGAAAACAAAGATGAATCAAACTAAAACAAACATAATCTGTCTCGGATTATTATTTCATTAGAACATAATACATGCAAGTTGGCATTTTTTCTCCAGTACATATAGCAGATTAATTCACCAATTCCAAATAGCTATTAGTTCTTTTTAACATGTTTCTGCCATTGTACCAAAAGGGTGTCTTCATATAGATGTCAAACTAGGTGGGATGTTGGCATGAAGGGCCTCCTTTGAAGCATGCAAGAGAATGTCCCCATTCCGCTATCTATATCTGGGTGGGAGGCTTACAACATCCACCTGACGAAGGACATAGTGTACCCGAGTCACATTGTTGTGTTAAAAAGAAGAACCACCAAGATGAGGACAGCAGTCCAAAAAAATCTATACGTCTATTGAGGATCTCTCATCCCCAAAATTCAAACATAAAATAGTAACTATTGTTAGAGGTTTGGGAATTTGACATTTCCATCGGTTGACTATTTGAACAACAAAAAACAAGCAGTCAGATAGCATGAAATATCTCACAACGGAGACCTCTTCGTCAATAAGTTAATCCACTATACCTTACAAGTGATCATAATTGTAGATTTCAGCAGTTATTTAAGACTTGAACTAAGAAAATCAGTATAAAAACACCAGCTTTTATAAAAAAAAAAATTTTTAAATATCAACTAACCCCTAAAAACAAAGTATGTTTTCGCAATCAGCATTTAGGAGGTACAGCTCATCACACATCTTACTAAAAACTACAAGACAGCTTCATTCTCATAACAGATCACTTGATCATCAAGTAATTAAAATGGTTACAATATGGCAGTTTTTCTAGCAAATAAAAAGCCAAGTATACATGGAATCCCCATTGAAAGTGTTTTTAAATTCTAATCAGTAACCATTTCAACAAAGGTTTTTTTTTCTTCTTATTCATTCTATAAGGTATATAACCATACAATATTGCAATTATTAATATTAAGAATATAAATAAGAAGTACAAAGACAAGACAAAAACAGCTAACAAGGAACAATAACAATATCTGTTTCTTATCCAGATGCTCAAGATCTTGAACATTTCTTAATGATAAATAATTCAATGAGATTTAATATGAATCACACCAAAGTTATCAAATTATATTTGATTCCATAACATGAATGCCAATCTATCTTTAAATTTACTATAAGATAAAATACATCACTAGTGAAAAAAAAACATTTTTTCTTTGCAAATAGATTGTTGAATTAGTTGAAAGGTGATTTTTAGCCTTTTTTCTCCAATGAAAATCATTTTGAATAAAGTCAAATTTTTACGAAGTAACTTAAAGTGCGTTTTTAGGGTATAAGATCACGATAATCATGTTTTACCTGATATAGTAAATTATACAAGTAGAAGATGTGAGTTATTAAAACTGATGAACCTAATCATATGACAGATTAAGATAATGCAGCAATGAACTTCCAGCTGATCATCAAGACCAACAATTATATATGCTTTAATTTTTTTTTTTTTTTTTTTTTTTAAATTCAAGTTAGAAAAAAAGTCTACAATATTCACAAGGTAAATATTTGGATACTACTGTATTGTAAAAAAAACTTTTTATGTCTATTTTTTTACATCATTAAATAACTTTCATTAAATAATTTCAAGATATTAAGTTTTTACTAATAATAGATAGAAAGAAAAAGTTTTCAGTTTAGGTTAATTTTGAGATATACCGTAGCATGTCAGAAGATATCAGTCTAACAGACTTTATCAAAATTTGTTCTTAGCTTGAAATACTAGTATAACATTCTTTTAGAGATGTGAAGTTTCAAAGTTTTATGTATAAAGTTTGATTAAGGATGTGCATTTTAGAGAGAATGTAAGATAGAAAAAGAAGGTAATGCCAATTACATATAATATTTGCAACCCAATGTACAGAGGCAGACTGTACGAGTGTTGATGAAAAAGTGATGATGAGGATGATGAGGAGAGTGTAGAGGAAAATAGGAACAGGCAGAGAGCTCTCAGGAGTAAGGACCCCAAAAAATGGATATGAAGCTACTCATGGGGGAGAGGGGTTTAATAATTGGTACAGAATTCTTGAAAGATTTTAATAGCAAATAAATAGTATAGACACCAGAAAAATATCTGAATTACATCAGAACAAATACATGGCTAGTCATAGGTAAAATTGTTTAGCATTTAGAAAGAAACAAAAAATACTTTTTTTTTAAAAATGTAACTGATTTGAATGTTTGTAACTGACAAAAATATCAAAAAACAGCAGAGCTTTTAAAGCAACTTAATATAATTAAAGCAATTTTCCACAAATTATCCCACAACAAACTGATCAGAAAAAAAAAGGTAATTCTAAGAAAAATATGACAGACTAAAAACAAAATTATAACAAAAAGGCACTTTTTGAAAACAGAATTTTGCTGAAGTTATTTAAGAAAAATTTCTTTATTTCAAGACCAGTACTAACAAAAGTACATAATTTTGATAAAATTCAAGTACATTAAGATATCAATTTGAATTAAATTACACACAAAAAAAGATTGAATAAGCAATTTTTAATGTTCATTTTTATGTTTATAATCTTATTTCTTATTCTAGTCTTTCAGATTTGTACAAAAAGATCAGGCAAATCAGACAATAAATAATGAATAACTAAACAAACAGAAAATGTTTGAATACAGTGAAAACTGCTTAAAAATTAAAAACAAAACAAAAAAAATTCAATAGCTAGAAATATTGCCCAAGATTAGAGTTAAATGTGATAGAAAAGTACCATTGCTAAAAATAAATTTGATAGTTGAAAAAAAAAAAAAAACAATTTTAAAACAATACTGATAGGACTTGAAGAACTTTTAAATTAAAGAAGCAACCATTAATATAAAAGGTAATGCAATTTCACAACTAAGTCCGACTATCAATATAATACAAGCAATACAAAAACCATAGATGCTTCAAGTTAACTACCCTAATTATTTTTTTTTTTCAAACTTTGAAATAAATAATGAAAAAAATTCTAAAATCATTTTCAAAATATGCTATATTGTATTAAGAGCACAAAATGCATACCACCTTAATAACTTTTTATAATTTCATGCCAAGCCAATTTCCAAAGAGGCTACACAGAAAATCTACTAATGGAAAATTCCAGCAATTCAGAATGAAGAGTTAATAAACACGAGACTATTTCAACATCCTATTTTATCTGACAAGATTTGTCATCACTACAAGACAAAAGTTAGACAATTACTTCCAATTGCAGCACTCAAATTTAGCAAAACTTGCAAAAGCTAATAAGCCAACATAACTATCGAATTTTGATTGTTATTAACTTTTTTTTTTTTAAATCAACATAAAAACGAAAGTTTTAAAATAGTCTACATCCAAAAAAAATAGACAACTAACTAAAAATAATTTTCATATTTCAATTACTGATGGTTGAAAATTATAATAAAAATAAAATTAAAAATCAATTCTCTAATTATTAGGCTAAAATGTTTTGTATATTTTTCAAGTGAATTAATTTTAACAATGATTAGTGTAGAACATTAAATCTGCTATGCAGTGAACATAAGGACCATGCAGGATTCATATAGTGTTGGAGGCAATTAGAGCCCTCCAATGGTGTTAGCAAATCTTACCGGTGGATGATCAGAGTCCCCTTTGACAGGCTCCCTCTGTAACAACAAAAACTAAGGGTACTAAATCTGATGTCAGAAAAGGTTAAAAAAGTCAACATATTTACCTTCAATTACTAATTAACTTCAAATAGTAAAGTATGAATTTTCTTTTGGTAATTAAATACATGGTTCACTGATTTTCCGGCACAAGTCTTCCCAGCGCCAACATCTCAGAGAACAACTGTTAGAGGCAAGGATAACTTGGTACATGATAACTTTGCTCTTACATAGAGATGCACTAAATAGAACAAACAATTTTTGAAGAGCCATTATCATTCCAACTTAAGAAAAAAAATAAAAAAGAAAGAGAGAGAGAGACAACACTGTCTTAGAAGTACTGAATACGATTAATACATATAGCTACATATACAGACTATCTTCGGACACAAAAAGTTTTGATTTTTGTAATAAATTGTTCAAACTATAAACTGTAAAGTTAGTTAAACTCATTCTGCTATAAAAATGTAGTCTGTACCGTGAGGTAAAAATAATTTTAATATTTTGTAATAAATTATTTTATGGTATGTTTTCAAACTCATTCACCCATACTGCGAAATAATTTAATAAATCATCTACTAAAATTCTCCTTGAAAAATAATTTTGATTCTTTCTATCTCAATAAATTGCTTTAATTCTATAGTTTGTTTTTGTTGGTTCTCGTGCTGAGATGTGCTAATTCATCATGTGCCAAGTTATCCTTGTGCCTAACAGTAGTGTGCATGAGAAGTCTGCACCTAGATGTTGGCACTGGGAAGACCAGCGCATACACACCCCCTTACAGGCAGAAAATCCGGTATTCACACACAAAGCAGAAAGTTCTCTTTAAGATAAATTTCAAATAGGAATTATTCACTACTTTATGGAAGTTTATATGAAAACAAAAGGTATTTTTTTTTTAAATTTTCAAATTTCAACTTTGAAAGCAAGAAAAGTTTGAAAGTTCATTGTATGTCAAGAAAGTCAATAAGTGAATAATATTCCAACTGTTGATTTAAAAGAAGCAGAAACTAGATTTTTTCAACAAACTAAGTTTTGGAGCTTATAATCAGATTCAATTACACCTGACATTTTACATACCAGACAACTTTTATATGACGAATACTTTTTCAATTATCCTCAAGGAGGTAATATAGACAAAGTGTGTCTATATATGGTATGTGTGAGTATATATAAATATTTATATACCCACACACACATGTGGTATGTGTCTGCATGTATAGTGCATATATCTGTGCCTGTGAGTATGTATGTGTGTGTGTGTGCATGTGTATACAGCATGTGTGTTTGTGGCGCGTATGTGTGTGCTCATGTGTATGTGGCATGTGTGTAAGTGAATATGTAGTGTGTAGCATGTGTCTGTATGTAATGAGTACATGGCATATGTGTGTGTATGCAAGTATTTAGTTCACTAATTTTATTTTGCTGCTGATGAATTGTTAGCAAAGAATGTCCCGTAATTCAACGGTAATATTAATGCCATGTTTGTATGTTAGTTTGAGGAAACATGAATAAAATAAATCTACTATTGCAAAGATTAAGTATTCTATTATCCAATAATCTTAAATTTTTGAACAGTCAATGAGAAAGTATTATTCTTCAGGTTGAAACAGAACTCGACATGAATATACAGAAAAAGTAGGCTTTATTGATCTTTTAGTAGATCATATTGACTAGCATAAAACCCGTCAAAGAAATTACAGGTAACATTTTTGATATAACAAACTAATATATAGAATTTGGATCTTCAGGGAAACTCAAACCAGTTGGCATTCAATTTACCCAAATCTGATCAGTCAATTCAGAATTGCCTGAAAATCAAAGGAAGACAACTTGACGGCTTTTGTTTCATACTTTATCATTTACAAAAACACCATCCGACTTCTAAAATCAATGTGATAGGAGTACATTCACAACTTATAAAATAAAGAATCTTGTTAGGAGAGCATCTATTGTAAAAATATTATTGATTTATGATCACATTTAGTACTTGTACCTATGCACGTATAGTCATATATAAAGAAAAATTTAAAAAAAAAAAAAAAATCTAATTTGAACAATCCACTGTTGGGAAATGTCTGCTCAAGAAACCAGGTTCTTTCTGCTTATGTATTTTTTAGGAATCTTTCGAACCAATCTAAATTGAGCATTTACATTTTTTTTTTTTTTTTTTTAAAGATAAAAGTTTGATTGTTTTCAAAGAAGTACAAAAATTGTAAACTTTTGGTTATTTCAAGATTTTCTCCAAGTCCACAAGAAAAAAAAGATTTTTGGTAGACTTAATTTTGAATTAGCAAATGTGTCTGATGCTGCTCCTTTTCTAGGTTTTTTTTCACACAATGTATTTACAATTTTTTTTTTTTCTATACAAATAAAATACATTTTGATTTTGATCAAAACTACACATTTTTTTTTACAAAAAAAAAAAAAAAAAAAAAATAGTGATTTGTGGAGAAAGAAAAGTTTCATTTCTTGATTTTTGCATAAACATTTAACTTTGCTTCTCACCATACACATAGTTTTATGTATTCATTTCTTCCTTTAAAGAGAAAAATTTTTTATAGCAATTTTTTTTCAAAATATAAACTGGGTTCTTTCTGCTTACATATATAAAAAAAATGTTTACGTAAAAATAAGAAAACAAACAAGAACAAAACAATATTGAAAAAAAAAAAGGAAGAAGAAATTATTTGCGCATACTTATTCACATGGATTTCTTTTTTGAAAAAAATAATCATAAAAGAGAACATCATTGAATGCAACTGGTCCAAGATTAAGAAAAAGTATTTGGCGATTGTTCCATTCAACACTCATTTTCAGCATAATTTGAATTCAACATAAACAAAGTATGGGGTAGTGTTTTTACTCTTGATTTTAGGGTTAGTTGATTTATTACCCTTCAACTGATACCAGTTAGTAGATGTACATACTGGAAGCTGAAAATGATCACTGAATTTAATTTAGCACAGGAAAGATAACAATCACCTACTATTCAATATGATATTACTACTACAGTGGATAAAAATGAGATATCTAAAGAGTAAAATTCATGAAAAATAATTATCAGCTACATTTTGATAGATAGTTTTTTTTCTGAATGAATGGAGAATCTAAAATATCAGGTCTATAATTTTAAGATTCTTTTTACTTCCCATTACAAGTAAAATTTGCTATTTCTTTATGAATGGAGATATTTAAAATGAATTTCATTTTTTGCAAAAAGTGAATGAATACATAACTTAAATTGGGTCAATATATTTTTCATGAAAAAGTAAATACGTAAGCACAAAGAACCCAGTTTCTAAAAGCAGGAGGCATTTATGATTATGATCCTCAATGTCAGAAACCGCCAATCTTTTGAATTGGATTT
The DNA here is from genome assembly GCA_963457665.1 of Thysanoteuthis rhombus. Lineage (NCBI taxonomy): Eukaryota > Metazoa > Mollusca > Cephalopoda > Oegopsida > Thysanoteuthidae > Thysanoteuthis > Thysanoteuthis major. The sequence goes on from OY735201.1 coordinate 32,548,527, forward strand.
TCATGTACGATTGTACATATGAAGGCAATATACATTTTTGTTAATTGATTATTGCATAGAAATCTTTGTAGATCTCATACATAATATGTATTGTAAATACTAAATCTTATGGTAAAATAAAGAGTACATTTACACGAGATACTTTTATTTCCATAGACTGAAAACATACCCATCACATTGATTTCAGAGAAAAAAAAAGTCAGCTGGTGTTTTCATAAATGATTAACTGTGAAACAAAGACCTTCAAATAATCTTCCTTTAATATGCAGGCAATTGGATTTGAGCAAATAAAGTTTCAGTAATCTGAAACTCGGGGAAATTTATACAGACTCATTCAAACCATGAGTTACTGAGTGAAATCAGGAAACATTTTTCAGTTAATTGTGTGCTTTTGAATCTGTAGCAATGATATGAAAAGATATATTACTGATTTTTTGTTACAAAAAAAGGTGGGGAGCGCATTATATTCAAAGTTGTATTGTATTCATAAATACAATAAATATTAAATTAATGAAATTAAGTATTAAATCAATAAATATTTTGTAATAGTAACCCACTGTATCCTTTTTCAGTCCATCTATTATTTTCTTGTCAAAGTGATCTATGATTTCTGGTGACATTTTCATTTTCAATCAGGCCATCCGTCTAGGACTTTCACTACTTTGATATCAACTTCCATGTACTTTATCTGGCCGACAGATAATAGTTCAGGCTTGAAATATTGCTTAATTCTATCACTGCAGTTGCAGCTCATGTGTATGTTATCAGTCTATAGAGGTCTACAACTGGTAATCAAATTGTAGTTATTATGCTTTCCTAATTTTATATATCAGTATGGAATAGTATGACAGACGAACAGACAACTGCACAAAAAGTGACAAGGATATTCATATAGTTAGATTAGATTACTATAAGCAGTCAGCCCAATTTAATCTACCTAACCTCCAAACTATTTTATAGCGGCACGGATATTATAAAAGTCATACAATAATAAGTGCTATTCATTCTACTTTCCAGCAAGATCAAATTTGTGAATTAAATGTTTAGGATGAAGTACTTTTAAGAAAGACATAAATGCATTTTTGCTTTCAAGCATGGCAGTGCTTTTTTTGAAAGCTACAGCTGAATTATGAATATTGACAGGTGCTGACACATCTGTTTTATCACTTGGATCAGTGCTCTTCAAATTCAGCAGTACTGCTTACCAGTGGGAGATTTAAGCTTTTAGGTAGGCAGCAAAATTGTCATACCCTCAATTGAAAACACGCAACATTAAAATTCTCAAATTTGTTAGATATAGCTATAAGAGCCTGCCTGTGGGTGTATCTGTAACATTACAAATTCAATTGATATGGTGCCTTCAAGGACCGGTGAGATCCTCTCAAAGCATCACAGTTAAGGATGTAATCCTACATGAAGCCTGATCCTCAAATAGGAAAGTTCGGTCAGGGACAAAAAACTTTCTGAAGTCTCAAAAACAGTTAATCCCAAATGATAGTAAACTTTAAAAAAATAGAATTAGTGTAAAATCTAAGATGCATTTAAGGATTTTTGAAGGTGTGAAGCAGTGGTTCTCAACCTTTTCTTGCCTACGAACCCTTTTCACAATATTGTCATTCCCCCTTTCAAGATAATCACTCAAAAGCTGCATTCCTGTACTACAGCTTGTAGAAAGATCAATATTCTAGCAGTTTGAATCAGCCAATCTGTGACCTCAATTCCCACCTCCCAGGAAACCATAAAATTAATTCCAGGGGGGTAATTCCCCCCCTAGTTGAGAACCTCTGGTGTGATGATAAATGAGTTCTGCAGATATGTGTAAAACAAAATGTTACCCAGTTGCGTATGAAAAATGTTTTCAGAAAAATCTACAATAAAAACATTCCAAAAATGTGTCAGGTGAGAATCATTTTAATGATTAGCATTTCTCAACTGTCAAGAAATAATAATGAAGGATAATTGTTGCTTTACCGAGTCAAAGTCTGTGAAAGTAAAGACATGCTGGAAGTCTTCAGATTTAAGGCGTCAGAAAAAAAAAAAAAAATGGTGGCCTGACTACATTGTAGGCATGGTATGAATTATTAAGGAATAAATCTCCAGGGTTCATATTACTTAAAATCCTTCTCAAAATATCAATCCACAAAGAAAAAAAAAACAAAACAAACATCTCGCTGACAAAAAATATTTTTTGGTGCAGCAAGAAATTTTAGCAAAAGATTTCTGTAGGATTTTTATCAAAAGCAAATTTTCAATTTCAGAAAACTACTCTAGTCAGTTAGGCTTTTATACTTTTAAAATAGAAATATAAAAAATGAAAATCATCAGTAGAATAGTTTGAGTAAGAATTGAAATTCACATCTAGAGAATTCAAAACTTTTTCAAAACCTCAACTCAACAGAAGATGACATTAAAAACAATTAAAAAATGAAAACTTATTTGACTGCAATCACATCTAATATTTATTTTAAGATAATAAAAGTTTCATGTATTGTTCTTCTGTTAAAACGAAAAGAAAAAAATTATTAAATCTCTAGCTGCTTGTCAGTGTAAACCCACCCTGTGCAAAAGCATTTTATTTACTACAGGCTTCTACAATAATACCATAATTAAAAAGCTGTAATCATAGAACCAATGTATGTGTGACTCTTACTCAGAAAGAGACAAATAAGATTTCTTTTTCTATTCTTTATTGAACATCACGATTAACTTATCTATTCTTTTTCATAAACAAGCCATGCTAAAATATGAGAAACTCTGTACCATAATGTGGGGAGTAATTCTTGTACAATTTTGTTCTGAATTTTTGTATTTTGTGCAACGATTTACTCTCAATATCAAGTCTTTAGAAGGAAATATGTTCGTGGCTACTTACCAGAGTATCTGAAGATGGGTTATATTGAATCAATTAAAAACACAGCTTTAAATGTTTTTACTGTGATAAAACATTTTCTAACCAAGTCAATTGCAAGAACATTTTGCTTGTCAGCACCCAAACAATAAAGAAAACTATCAAGTATTTTCTAGAACTGACATACAATCGCTGCATCAGTTAGGAAATGAAATCCTAACAACTAAGATGGATTAACTGCAGCTCATACATTTAAGCTAATTGCAAAGCAAAGAGTGGTAAGAGCCATAACAATTGAAACTTTACCCTCTATCAAAGAATTCATCAACAGTTATGCACCAAGATTCAAGTGAAGTTATGGAAACAATACCCTCAAGAGATACCACTTTAAGGCAAAGCCTAGATAAAATGATGTTGAAGAAAAATATTGCTATGCTCTGAAACTCACCATTTTCCATGCAATAAGATAAATTTACCATTGCACATCAATGCTTTATTGATGGCATATGTACGGGACTTTGATGAAAATGGTACATTAAAAAAAATTTTTTTTTAATTTACCATGGTGAAATTGTACTTTGCAAAAAACAGTATACCATTGAACAATATTGTTGCATGTGCTATAGATGGAGCACCATCAATGATAGGTCTTGACATGTCCTCATTAAGCGTAATGATCAGGTCGATAAGATAAAATCAAATATGGTACCAGAAATGATAGGTCTTGACAGCTATGCAATTCACTTGGTTACTGTTATACACTGAAGTTTGTCAGCTCTTAATTTTGTAGAAGTATCACATAAGAGTCTTGTATTGTTTCTTGAAAGTGAAAATAAGGCTGATCTCTGCCAACAGTTAAAGACAATTAAGCATGATGCATTCAATTTGGCAGGTATTTCCCCAAAATTCAATTTATCTAAATAATTCGTAGCTTCAAGAAGTCAATGTAACACTTATCAAAAATTTCATCTCATTTATTGAGAAACTTGATTTTTCTGCCAATCTTTCAAAGAAAGAATTTTATCAGTTTCTGGAATTGTCATCAATGAAGTATGATGTAACTGTGGAGGGGATTGAAAAGTTCAGTAGAATCCACAGTGAACTTAAAATGAATGGAAAAGGAAACTTAGTGATATTTTGAACTGGGAAGAGAAAAAAAAAAAAGAAAAAAAAAAAAAGAAGTGCATGATTAGAGGGTGAATTCTTTTACTGCAAATGTTGAAGTTTTTTAAAAAGTGAATCAAATTTCAATGGTTGTTGCTTCCAAAACCTGAAATTTAAGTAAAAGATTGGCTGTCTTATATCTGATAATGATATTCAATCTACTGCTACCTCATCTCTAATTTAATTGGGTTTTAGTGCCATGAATCATATTGTCAAAAGGATTTCACCAAACAGAGAAATAGCAGGGTTGGGAATCAACCCCAGGCAGATTACAAAAACTGAACCATTCATCCAAAATTCAAGTTTCCCAGCATCAGGCTCAAGGATCTCATTAAATTAAAGAGAATTTCATCTCAACAGCAATAATAAGGAGCAATAGATATAGAGCCAAAGTACATTCTGTAAAATATAAAATTCATATTAAAAAAAATAATAATTGAGAAATGAAGAAATTATTTAAATCAAAAAAAAGTTCAAGTATCAAATATTTCCCATCTATTTTTATCTTGATTTAGATATTCAATGAAGAAAAGTGACTTGTAACTGATTATCATTCAAAAAGGCACAGTGGTAGCCTATTTCTCGGAATTTAAAAAAAAAAAATGTACAAGTATCCATCTTTAAACTAATTATTAGAGCAAAAATTACACAAATTCAATTCTATGATATTGTATCTTTTGATAGTTTCAATAGGGCTGGTATCAAGAATCTTACCAACATCTGTTAAATTACTGGAAATGTTCAAGTTTTGTGTAGTGATGACACACTTTCAGTTTGGGTCTGATATATATCAACAGGAAGGCGGCCTACCTATGGGTTCTCCACTTCCTCTTGCAATCTCTAGCATTTACATTGAGTTTTTTATTTGAAGATCCTGCTCTAGCTTAAATACATGAATCACACATTTATAATCTGACCCAACCAAGTTGATGTACAGATCCAGATGGACAATGTGAACTCAGACGATCTATGCAGTTCACAGCAGAATAAGATGACAACATACTTTTGTGTCAAAGTAATGTGTACAGAAGGTAGATATAGAACATCTGTGTACAAAAAAAAAAAAAAAAAAAAAAAACAAAAAAAAAAAACAAAATCAACAAAAAAAAACAAACAAACAAAACAAAAAAAAAACAAAAACAAAACAATAAAGGGCAGTACCTGAATTTTGTTTCAAACCAGCCCTTCTGTATCAAGAAAGGGTTAGTTCATTACCTTTAATACAAGGCAGAGATCATCTGCAATTCCATGAAACTGAAGAAAGAATTTAAGGACATAAGGACCACCCTCCAGCATAACTATTCATCCTATGTAGTTTCTAACTCAGTATGAAGATGAATCCCAGAGATATATAGCTATGGTAAGCATACCAGGTGTGAGGGCTATGGCTGAACAAATCCAAAAGATATGCACACATAATCACATCATCCTTACTAGAGTTGGTCACAAGAGAAAAATTTGACAAAAGATTGCATATACACCATTTGATAGAAATATAGGAGGGAGGCCATATCTAAAAGGGGACTGGAAAAAATTGGTATGGCAGATAATATCTAGAGAAAGAAAGGCATATATAATCCAAAGATTAGATAAGAGAACACCACTAGAGAACGAGAAAAAAAAAAGAAAAAAAAAAAAAAAAAAGATTGAAAGAATCAGCCTATATCAACTTGTTGGCTAGACACATTAATCAGATCAATGTGATGTGGCCCATAAGGCACATAGTATGGAATTTTTTGTTTAGCAAAGACAGAATTTGAGAATATCCCTGCATATGAATTATAGAATAACCTATATTGGATGAATTGCTGAAATTGGAATAACCTAGACATGAAAAAGAGTCCCTATCTTCCAATAGGAATCATAAGCCTTAAGAAGGCCAGAGATTAGATCGGACAATCAACTCTAGGAATTATAATTATTTTTCACATGATTATTAACAATATCCTGACCATTTAATCAGTATTACAAGATCATTGATTAGGTTAGGGATATTAATAAAGTGTAGGGGCAAATCCAAAGCCATATTTAAGAACATTGATGCACAACAATTTTTTTTCTGATGATGTCAAATTTATTCTTAAGTTGAGCGTTTAAGCGCAAAACAAAAAAAGTTTTTTATCCTAAGGTAAAAATTTGATTTAGAAAAGAAATCAGGAAAAAAAAAAATGAATAATGATTAAATTAAACAAGAACTTATAAACCATCAATGTACTGAAGGAGTAGCTTATAGAAAGATAAAATAAGTAGCAGCAAATAAAATAAAATCTAACCATGAGTTAACAGGTTTTTCACAGAGAATCTAATACATTTCTAAAAACCAATGAAATATGAAAGAAAACTTATTTCAAATACAATCAAAGATATCCTACATCATGTTTAGATTACTAATATTGGAAAATGAGAACATACATTTCAAGATGCTTATTATTTGGCCTAAAGTTCTGCGAATACTCCACAAAATTATGATAAGTAATCACACCAGTAGGCAGAAAACATAAGGGAGTGACACAAATGGGATAGGGAAGGAGAAAAAAAAAAAAAAAAAAGCAGAAAAGGGGGGTGTAATGAATATTTGGAATTTTACAAATAAATGACGAAACCAAGATATATATGTATCTTGGTTTTGTTATTTATAGGTAAAATAACAAAGCCAAGATATATATATATATATATATATATATATATATATATATATATATATATATATATATTTTATCATGATTTTGTGGAATATTCGCAGAATTTAAAGATTGAATACATACATATATATATATATATGATATATATACATAAGATATATATGATATATATATAAGATATATATATAATATATATATGATATATATATAAGATATATATGTGATATATATATGATACGATATATATATATGATATATATATAAGATATATATGTGATATATATATATGATACGATATATATATACATATGGTATACGATATATATACATATGGTATACGATATATATATGGTATATAATATATATATGGTATAAAATATATATATGGTATAAAATATATATATGGTATAAAATATATATATGGTATAAAATATATATATGGTATAAAATATATATATGGTATAAAATATATATATGGTATAAAATATATATATGGTATAAAATATATATATGGTATAAAATATATATATGGTATATAATATATATATGGTATATAATATATATATGGTATATAATATATATATGGTATATAATATATATATGGTATATAATATATATATGGTATATAATATATATATGGTATATGATATATATGGTATATGATATATATGGTATATGATATATATGGTATAAAATATATATGGTATAAAATATATATGGTATAAAATATATATGGTATAAAATATATATGGTATAAAATATATATGGTATAAAATATATATGGTATAAAATATATATGGTATAAAATATATATGGTATAAAATATATATGGTATAAAATATATATGGTATAAAATATATATGGTATATGATACATATATAGTCAATTGTGGATTTGCTACACAAACTAGCTCATGTTATATGCCCTCATCAGGCGAGAAACACGAGTTAGTTTGTGTAGCAAATCTACAATCTACCATTCATTACCAGCTCTACTCTAACACAACTTCACTTCATGAGTGGTTTTATATCATTGATATATTATTATATCATGTTATACTGCTAGCCTGATTTGTACCACATATATTTTGTATAATATATATATATATGTATATATATATATATGTATATATATATGTATATATATATATATATATATATATATATATATATGTATATATATATATATGTATATATATATATATGTATATATATATATATGTATATATATATATATGTATATATATATATATGTATATATATATATATATATATATATATATGTATATATATATATATGTATATATATATATATGTATATATATATATATATATATATATATATATATATGTATATATATATATATGTATATATATATATATGTATATATATATATATATATATATATATATATGTATATATATATATATGTATATATATATATATGTATATATATATATATATATATATATATATATATATATATATATATATATATATATATATATATACACACACATATATTAGTAACGCTCCTCTTTTCAGGGTTGAGCACTTTTTAAGTGAGGTAATCGGTTCATCGTAAGCTTATGCAATGCTGTTCCGAAGGAATAGAGCCCTTTAGTGGTCAGGGAATTTATATCGAATAAATATATCATTTAAATTCAGCTTTATTGACCATCCAGTTCAGAGCGAAGAGGTACGATATCGGCTCTCCATGAGTGAAGCAAAGGTTTCAATCCTGCCTCGTGGTACTGGATGGGATAACGGTGTGTCTATAGCCACACTGGAGAGTTGTAATACAACTAAACAGCTATCTATATCTGTAGATGATATATATATATATATATGGTATACATATGTATACCATATATCTATATGGTATACATTTACATCTATATGGTATACATTTACATCTATATGGTATACATTTACATCTATATGGTATACATTTACATCTATATGGTATACATTTACATCTATATGGTATACATATACATCTATATGGTATACATATATATTTATATGGTATACGTATATATTTATATGGTATACGTATATATTTATATGGTATACATATATATTTATATAATATGATAATGAGTCAAAGTATAGAAATTGTCTTGCGTTCACTTAAGATATAGGTAAAATCATTTTGATATTTTCATGATTAAGGGTTTATTTCAAATGTCGTATTTCTGTCCTCATATAAGTCTATACATTCATTTTTGTTCTTGAAAAAAAAAAAAAAAAAAAAAAAAAAAAATACCATGCCTTTTCAATAAATTGAGATAGAAAAGGCACGTTTTGAATTTCAACATTTTGCACTATGTTAATCGATTACTTCGAGTACTTTTTTTTAATAAATTGAATACTTAGGAGACTGATTACAATATAAGTACAATCCAGTGTGAACCAAAATAAAAAATGAAATTTTTATCCCTGATAAGATTCTACAAAGCATGAATTGATATTACTGGATACAAAATATGACTTGAAACTTATGATGGCACAGAAAGAGGTTAGTAGAGGTTTTTGCAAACGTTCAAATAAATTAATTTAAAAAAAATTATCTCAATCTTGTGCATCCATACATGCAAAGCATTTAAAAACACAAAGTATATAGTCTTTCATATACTTGAAACACACTAATACAAAAAAAATTCAGTTTAGTACTATCATAACTTTCATAAAATAAATAATAGCTTGACAAAAAAATTCAGGCCAAATCAAAGGAGAACTTCAGAAACGAATTAATATTTACTCAAACAAAGAAGATGAAAAATACATACATGTAGGAATGAATAATCCATATCTTGTTCTTGTTCCATATCAGGCTTGCATTTGCCACAGCAGAAGTTGAAACAGCAACAACAGCAAAGGCAGAAATAGCAGCCAGTAATGATACCACAAAATAAACACAAAGCCTGAAATAAAGAGTTATTAAACACATCAAATGTCAATTAAATTATTTCAATATCACAAATAGAATTTTTAATCTGGCTTTCAGTTATTTGTTCCCATCCCATTCACCATGAATTTTCTTCAGTAATGTTACTTCAGAGTTGGAGCATCGAGTTGGGAGTAGGTATGATCTTTGTTCTTAGTGTCAGGGATGTCAAAATACAACTTTTTTTTTTGTTGTGGTCGAAAGTTCTCACTTAATTCAGATGAAGGATAGAGAGAGAATGAGAGGCTGAACAGGGGGCAATTTTTTTTTTTTTTTTTTAGTTCAACATGGAAACCATTTTGTCTGACCAAGTGCCGGAATGTTCAATAACCCTCTCTGACTTACTGACCACTGTCACTTGCTGTTCACTTTTCATAAGTTTTACTGCATCCAACCTTGTGTAACACTGACCTTCTGTGGTTAAGCTACATTTCTGAATATATCACATCCCTCTCAGTACTGTTATTGATATGCATGTAGCAAATATCTAAAGCACAGAAGTTTGAATATTCCCACTTATTCTATGACATTTAAATTTAGCAAAAAGGGAAAAGGAAATTGTCAAAAGAAAAAGAAATGGTCAAAAACAGACAGGCAAGAGTCACCATTTTCTCAATACATTGTGTGTGCTAAACTCTGGCAAGTCATCTCTGTACATGAAATGGCATAAACATAAATAATGCCATTTTCAATGTGTGGCTGGGAGGAATTTGTTTTAAACATCCTTCCAGCTTATACTATGCTGTGTATTTTACACATGAACAAAAAGTTGACTTCCTTTTAAATTATGGTTTTTTTTTTTGTTTCTTCCTTTCTAGACACCTGCCTAGATAAGACATTAGGTAGGTGGGTAGGTAGGCAGATGCTGGACAACATTGCTTGGGCATTTCTCTTCATCTCTTATAGCACACAGAACTTATATTTTTAGATTATTATTTTTTCGTAGTATGAAACAATGATTTACAAATCCTCTCTAGTCTCTCTGCTGTGAGCGGCACCCAGAAACAGTCACAGCACTAATTGTAATACCAAAAACAGTTGAATGTTCATGCAACGACTAGAGCTCTACATCTTAGGGGTAGGGTGTTAAAAAACAACTTTCATTTTGATGGAGAGATCTTGCTTCATTTGGATGTAGAATAGAGAGAATGAGAGGTTGACAAAGGGTGGTCATTTCATGTAACCACCCACAACCTTAAGAAAAGTGGGATTGTTTTAACATCCCATCTCTCTGACTGCCTTACTCTAGCTGACCACTGTGGCTAGCGGTTCACTTTTTATATATTTTCATGGTCAGAGCATGAAATACTGGCATATAATCAAGTCATGAGACCAGATTACCTGCTCTGCCATTATTTAACCATGTGTAACACAGACATATCCTGAGGTAAAGCTGAATTACTGAAAACACACACATTTTCAGTCACTCATTTGTGCATATACATGCTTATACATATAAACATTTTCTGTCATATTAAACAAATTTATTTTTACTTGTACCTACCTTTGCCCATCGGCTGTTTATCATAAAATACAAGCTGACATTTTCTTCACCCACAGTTTCAGCTACATACAGACCTAGAGATCCATATTGGTCATATATTCGTCGTTTTGCATTATCTTTGAGGACAGAATGTGCATGGTTGATCTCTTTAAACTAAAAAGATGTCAAAGAAAATATATGGTTTAATACAAAAATCATTACATCAAGGTCATATTTGTTCAAATGTCTGAGAAATTCAAACAGTTTATGATAGATCCTTCAATATATCCGGTTGGCCAAAAGGTTTGTCCATTTTATGATTAGATGACATTACAAAAGTTCAATTTTAACTTCATTCAAAAAGATTGCCTTTGTAGTATGAAATGTGTCATATTAGCATGCATTTTTGAAAAAAAGTTACAATAGGCATATATCCGTCTATTGATTCTAAAATTAATAATGGGAGAAAATAAGCAACATTTTCAGATTATCATTAAGATAAAAAAGAGACTCAAAATAATAATAGAACAAATCTTTTGGCCACCTGATATCATTGAATGCTATCAAAACTGAATTTTCAGTTGTTTAATACACTATGGAATAAAAATCTCAATCGCACAGAATTTGCGAAAAAACACAAAAAAAACAAATATGATAATTCTCTGAATTTAGAGATGAGATGCAGAAGGGGAAAGTACTAGATCATCAAATGAATACAGTAGAATTCAGATGGAATTTTCATCTAAAAACCTTCGGTTTAGTTTCTACAGCCAGCAAAAAATTTAGCACCCCCACCTAAAGAGCCACTCCCTCCATTTTCAAAGACCTATAACTTCCAAATTACACAAAATAGTGCTAATATAAAGCCACAAATGGCTTATATGTGTGGTAGACTACAAGGCTACCAAATTTCAGTAAGATATCTTCCTAAATAGTACAGTTAAGAACTGATAAGTTTTGCAAAAACATGATTGCAATATGGTGGTTGTAAATCTAAGCAAATTTCAATTTGTCATGATTTATGAACCATAAGATCAATCGATCTGAAATTTTCAGGGTTTAATTTTCTCGGACTAAGGTGTCGCCTACTGTAATTTCATCAAAATCATGGTAAGCATGGGGCCATTTGGTGATTTGATATGAAATGGAATGACCAAAAAGTTTCCTTTAAATTTCATATAAACAATGCCAAAATTCAGCATCTTATAATTTTTTTTCCAATTGATCCATGATTTGTTCTTAACAGCCAAAGACTAATAGCACAATAAGTTTATTCTCTTAAATTCAAAATTGAAATAAAAATTTGTAATAAAATTTTAAAGCCTCACTTTTTCCGATGCCTCGGGATTGCTTAAATTTTTATCTGGATGGTATTTCAATGCCAACTGAAAAAGAAAAAAAAAAAAGTAAAGTTAAATCACAAATTGTCATTTCATCACAAAGCAACGGAAATACAAGTTATATGGTAACCATAACATTTTTTCAGAATCTGTTCAATATATATAATAATGTTTATTGGTCTCCGAAGAGTGAAAAGTAAGTTTTGATCACATGTTTCAAAGTCACAGTATATCTAGCTGAATTCATTCATTTCAAAACAGGTATTTATCAAATTTGATGACAGAAACTCTGCAAGCCGAAATGATCAAGTATACAATTTTTTTTCAAAACCAACACGACATTACAAGAGGAAAATTCTACACCTAATTTCACTGTAGTACAAGACGAGAGTCAATTTCCAAGGCATTCGACTCATTTTGACTACAGTGAATGCTTTGTAATACTTTAGAAATGTGAAACTACATCTACGTTACACCAAATCAGTGAAATCGGTAGCATGTTTGCGTAATTCAGGAACTATTCATTTTAGTCATTGTTTGAGTGATAACTATCAACGTGTCAATTACTCTGCAATTTGTTTTAAATGTTAACATGTTTATTTTCTAATTTGAAAAATAGTAAACAACCATTTGAGTGCTTTTACAGCAATTTGTGGTATTCATTAATTAACTTTACTTAAATTTTTTTTTTTTCATTCAAATATTCTTAATTCAATTTAATTTTCAAAAGAAAACAAAGACATAAGGCCCTTTCTTTCAACCTTTCATGAATTATGTGATATTCAGCATATTCCACAAATTGGGCAATTTTGTCAAGCTGGTGCAACATTTAAATTAGAAACGGAGAAAAAACGAGATAAGCCCTAATAAAAAAAAATTATCACTGCATGAGGATCACTTTTTTGCTTATTCAATCAGTAAAAAGACATTGTTGAAAACAAAAGCTGCAGATACTTGATGAGTAACAGTAATAAGAACAGAAAAAAAAAAAAAAAAGAGCATTTTTTATTTATGTATAGCATAGAAAAATTAAGCTATTCGAGAAACTAGACAAAAAGTGGGTGAAAGTGTATTCCAAAATCTCAAACAGTTCTGTTCCACTAGGCGTTTCAGATAAGGGATACTCAGCCTGCATCAAAATATTTATCTAATTAGAAAGAACCAAGATTGGAGAATAATCAGGGGAAAAGAAAGAAAGAAAAAAAAAATTGCCTGTACAATGTAAAATTGAAGATATTTATGAATTTAGAATCAAAAATAAGTAAATAGAATGAAATAAAAGAAAAATTGATCTTAGCTAAAATTTTATGAAACAAACAAGGCATCTGTTATTGCAATAATTTTTCCATTAGGAAACATGCAAACACACCTAAATTTTCAAATTATTCATTGGATTTTAGTAAAATTTTCGCAACTTATCTAATAAAGGACGGAATCTTTTGCATTTTTTTTTTCTCTCAAAGTTCATAATAACAATGTATAAATCAATGGCTCAACTACAAGTCCCAAATGCTATGTGAAAAAAAGTAAGGGGAAACCATCTATTGCAGTGGAAATTCATAGACCCCAAGCAAAACCTTCTCTGTTAACACTCAGTGTTCTTGAGGGTCAGATGGTGGAGGGTGACCTTACAAAGTGCTGTAGTTATTGTGGCTCAAGCAAATGTAATTTAATACAAAATTTATGGAAAAATAGAAGGATTTGTTATTACCTATTATCAGTTTGAATTTCATGGATAGTATATGATTTGAAGTCTACGAAAATGGAGATTCAAAGATTAAAAAAATAAAAAATAAAATAGAATGAAATAAAAATGGAAAAAAAAAAAAAAATGTCCAAGAAAATTTTTATTTTGGAGTCTGATAATCAAAGAAAATACACAATCTGTAAAAAGGAAGAAAAACAAAAAATAAAAAACAATGGTTTCAACAGATGTAATCTAAAATGTGATTAGTTTATCTATTTGGAGTCTGGTTTGGAAATATCAAACAAAGAGAACTCAGTATGAAATCAGTATGCAGGTGGCCTAATGGTTAGCAACATGAAATTGGTGAACCAAGTTCAAAGTCAGTCTGTTTTCCCTTTATTTCACAAAAATGCCTGGCATGAATCCATATCTTATCACCCCACCTCCAGCCACCATGGGTAAATAGCAGAGCAAACTGGGCTCTTAAACCTCGGTTGGTAACCATTCTAACAGACGAACAACTTCGAATTCAAACCATAAATAATTCTTTGTCACTCAGATTGGCATGTCAGGCATCTCTTGACTGACTTGGATCACAGCTGCAAAGGTGATTTCTGAAAGTCAGGAAATTCAGTTTTGATGCAACACCTTGATTGTGAACATATAAGGCTGGGCTAATGTCTAATTTGAGTAAACATGGAAAGGAGTTAAAATTAACATCTGTGACCTATTTGGGGGGATACACATGTTCAGTGTTGAATTGTTGTCAGTTGTTGAAAGTGGAAATTGGAAGGTAGGATTCAAACTCAAATGTTCAAAAATGCAAGAAATTTAAAAAAAAAAACTCAGTCTCATTTTCTTGATCTTTCTTGTCTATTGACCAATCTTTTGGACTTTATTATTGCAAAATAAGAGATTGATTAAATCTCTTAATTGAATATTAACAAATCTTAAGAAACATTCTGCACATAGATACAAGTGAAAAATGCCAATTTTGAAGATCCTCCTAAACTTTCAGATCAATGGACAAAAGAATTAAAATAATGAGCATTATGCTCCTAAATAGATCACAAAGACCAAGATCCTGCGCTTGCATTATCATTGGAAGGTCAAACAAAAAAAAAAACAAAAAAAACATACAAAAAAAAAAAAAAAAAAAAAAAAGCTGCTCCCAAACTCCACTTGGGAAAACTGAAAGTAGAAGACGGAATAAATGAATTAATTACCAAGCTAGATGATCCATTTTTGAAGGATGAAGAATCAATGCTGATATAAGCATATTCAAAATTTGAAAAATACTAGTGGCCACCTGAAGTAAAATTGACATATACATAAACCATATTGAACATCTGTTTAATAGGGTTCGAACTTATGGAATAGTGCTAACAAATTGGGATAAAGAGATGAAAGCCCAACTGAGGAAACTTGAAGACACTATCTATGCAGGATCTTCACAGCAAGTGTTAGATATCAAAGTGGAACCAGTCTATCATTCTGAAGAGAACGGCACATAGTGTAGGAGCCAGAAGTCATTACAGCAGACAATATTTCAGACCAAAGAGATCAATGGAACTACCACGGTGATAAATACGTACATCATGATTCGGAAAAAAAATCCCCAAAAAATAATGCTATTGAGCTATGGGAAACGATCACAAAATCCAAGTGAACTTGATAGTCGTCTGTGAGCCCATATTTCACTTTGCCTCTGGCTGCCCAGAATTGTGAATCTTTAAAAAATTGAAGAGGAAAAAGCAATGCTATTCATGGGAAATGAAGCAGAAGAACAATAAACCTTGCTAAATGAATCCAAGAACGTGGCAGTTCTTAATAGTACACATAGTTGTACAATAGCAGGCAAAGAGTAGATATACTGCTTCTTGGATACTTTGAATTCTGAACATTTTAAATCAAGTTAAAAAGATCTGAGAGATACAATTTTCAAGTTTCAAAGCGAAGCAAGTTAAAAGTCCATTGAGTAACCTTTCCATGTAAAATTGCAGGATGCAAATATAGGTATTGACTAAGAATCTGATTGATGAAGACAACAATGAAAAAGAAAAGAAAGTAAATCCAAATGTTTATAGAGGAAACAAGAAAATGCCCACCGTCTAGTGGTATGTATTCCCTTTGCTACAGAATTTAATGAAGTTGTCGCCATGGATCTCAAAGAATAGAAACCAAAAACTTTTTTTTTTTCCTTCACATTTTCATATATCCGATAGATATTACTACTCGATTTAGTCTGGCAGCTATTGTATACAACAAGAATTCATCTACTATTATTGAGAAGATCATAACTCTTGATTGGGAGTGGAATAACTGCTTCTACAAAAAATGTTTCAGTCAACAATAGTTGGTTTGCAAACAGAACATTGTGACATGGCAGAGAATCTGAATATTGAAGTATGGAATTCTGCTGGATGCAGTCAATGGCAAAAATGGAATATATGAAAGAAATCATGCAGTTGTGGATGAATGTGTACAGAAGGCTGAATGTTCTGTGAGAGTTAGAAAAGCATTCTGTCATTAAATAAGAGTGTATGATTCCTTGTATTGAACAGGTGAAATGATATATTATCAACAAGAGAGGTCCAGAAAGGTTATTGGACAGAATGGGAAAATTGTGTTTGTCAGACATGGAAATATACATGTTCACATCATGTTTTATCAAAGTGGAGCAAGAATTTCATTGCAACTGTGAAAACAGTTCTAGAACAATAAAATCTCAGGTTTCAAAAATTGATAATCAATATGATGATGGAATCAATGATGCATCATCACCTAGTGAGCAAAAAATATCTACTATAAATTGTATTACTGAAACAATAGTGCAAAATAACTCCAAAACAAAAGTATCAGAAATTTAACTAACTTTTGAAAAGTCAAGTGGTATAAAATATCTACCACAAAATAGTGACACATAGATTGAAGGAGATATCAGTAGAGGTAGTAAAGCTACTGGAAAAAAAACTGCTTGTTTCAATATACATGAGAGACATGAATTTGTTATTGAAGCTATAAATTAGCGACACAGGTGGATCAATGAGTATGTTAGGCATTTCTGAGGAAACTTCTAACCCAAAAAAGGTGATCATAACATCCGTACCCGTGGCATGTCAGAGTGGATGTGCTATTCATTTAGCAAAACATGCCGAGTTGTACAATTGGAAAACAATCAAGGTTTATGAAGAGATGTTTGATGAAGGATAGCCAGCTGTGTCAACCAGGGGGAAAAACAAAAAGATTTTAGAGCAGAAATTAAAAGCAAAATTGGTGGCACATGCTTTTGAAGAAAATGAAAGTGTACTGTGTGATTCTTCTACATTTAGAAGTTTTCTTGGCAATAACCTCTACTCTTAATTGGGAAGCTAGAACAATTGACATAAAAGCAGCTTTTCTTCAAGGAAGTACTATCGAGTGAGAAGTGTATCTGAAGCCGCAACATGAAGCTAATGCTACTAAAAAATTATGGCTTCCAAAGAAATGTATATATAGAATAAATGATGCATTCAGAAGCTGGTATCTCAGTGTGTGAAGAATTAAATGAACTGCAAGCAATCTGAAATAGATCCGGCCTTGTTCTACTGGCATTACAAGGATCATCTTCCTGGGCTTCTCCTGATACATCTTGATTTCATATGGGCCGGAAATAGATTTTTTTAAAGTAATAGAAAAACTTAAAACAGGTTTTAAAATTAGCAGATTGCACATTCACATACACAAGCCTGAGAATTCAACATAAAAAAATAAAATAAAAAAGCATTATCCTTGATCAAAATTCTCATGTTGATGATATAAAACCTATACCAATTGGTGCATCTCACATATCAGGAAGGTATGATTTAAATCAAAAGAAAAACATTACTTTGTAGTCTGACCATATCAAATCAAATATGCCCAACCCAAACATCAGTTATAAACTTTGGAATCAAGTATGTCTATAAAAAAATTCCAAAGTTGAAAACCTTTATGCTAATGAAGTGGTTAATAATCTAAAAAGTAAACCATGTGACATTGTTTTCCCTGAACTTGGGGATGCATTGGACCTAAAATTGGGGGGGGATACCGCGATACGTCATATGCAAACTTGATTAGAGTTTACATAGCTGGTGGATACATCATATTCCTCATTGGAAATGATGAAAAGTATTCTTTAGCATGGAAATTGGAGAAAATATGCAGAATAGTACCTAGTACATTAACTGCTGAATCTCTAACCCTGGTTTGAAGCTTGGATACCATCAATTTCAGAGATTTATTGAATTTACTATTCTTTAATAAACCAAAGGAATTAAACATTCCCATTGTATGCAGACAACAAATCATTGTATGAAAGCATACATTCTACATAAGTTGTCAGTAAAAAACGTCTTAGAGTTGACATAACAAGCACTAAACAAATGTTTAAAAGAAAATAAATCACTAGAGTTAACTGGATTGATGCTTCCAATCTGATCTCAGACTGCTTAACAAAACATGATGCAGCATATGTCAAATTAATGAAAATATTGCAATTTGGGCAGTTAGTTTAGATTTATAGTATCATTGACTTCACTGAAACAACCTGTGAACAAAAAAATAACTATTGTTTTTCTTTTTATAACAACTCTTGAACTTGATTTAATTTTTCTCTTATGATAAAAGTAATTGAATACTCCAAGTATATGAGATAAAAAATAAAATAAAATTTATGCAAATGTCTCCAGAATGTTTCTGCAGAGGTCAAAGCAGCATAATCCCACCACACTAGCTGCATATATAATGAATCTTCAAATCATTGGTTATCAATTAATGAAAACCCTGTTTATATGTTAATAAGCTTCAAAAAGCATGATGAATAGGTAGGATGTTTTTTAAAAAAAATCTAATCTTAAAAAAAAAAAAAAAATTATCAAATGGCAAAAACTGCATGCTACTATCTTTTATAGTTGCCAAAATATGGGGTCAAATTCTGCATTTGATAAGAGTAAACTTGCCTACAACTTGGTTACAATTATCTTTGTGGAAAAATTCTATTCAAATCTAACAATACAATACCAACACATGAAGAAATCTTTTTCTCCCTCTTACGTTCTACCATGCATCCGTTAATTAAGGAATTTAAAAATTTTATACCACAAAGACTCATTGATTCTCTTATTTCTTTTATTTGTTTGCCATTTGTAACATCGGATGAGCGAGCATGTGAAATTTTACAATTGGAATAACCTTCCCTACATTGTACCAAAAAGAGCTTTTACTGTCCATCACCTTTTAGAGACACTAAAATATTTTTGCATCTTGGTGCATTTGTAGTTCAGAACACATCCGTGATACAAAGCACTATACACCACTGTATGTAGTTTCAAATAAATTCAATGCTGATTTCCTACAACTTAATTTTAAGAGGCAGCAGAATTTGGTGAGAAATTGTCTTTTTCAATGCAAGAAATACAGTTTTATTCATGTAAAACCAGAGATGCCAGTATATGTTTTTAGTACTATAACAAAGAGATCAGTAGTAGTGGTAGTGATATAAACACAGACACAAACGTTGCTTTACCTCCTTCTGTTTGCTTCAGCATGACAGAAACCAACACACAAATATATGACAACAGCTTTTAAATTACAAGATTAGCAGCATGTTTAAAATCTTAGCCGGATAACAAAATGATATAAAAATAAGTCAAGGATAAACGTTTTAATCATCAAAATGAAAACGAAGTAAAGCTCATTTTCAATATACTACATTTAAACGGTTGGATGCATCTTGTATTCTGAATTATATCTATTTTCATTTGTTGTCGAAAGTATTCTTCCATATCAGCATATTAACAAATGTGCTTAGTAAGTTGTCAAAGGTTTAATTATTTGTTCTTGGCATGCATTCACAGCAAATTTCATTTTTTTTTTTATATATACTCTGTGGAATACAACAATTAAATTAATAAATGATGAAATTACCAGGCTAAAGATGTTATTTTCATCAAAATCAAATAATTAAAAATGAAATTACTTATGTAAACATTGTAGTACACTGTAGACCTGTCATTGAGCATGGGCCCAAGTTTTCAAATCGTTAAATTTGGCTATCAAAATAATAGCTAAGTATAAAAATAAAAACACCCCTACTGAATCAGGTCATACCAACAATAAAAAGGAAATGAATTAGACAAAAGCATTCAAGTAGTCAATAAATAAAACTCATTGCTCCTTTCCCCTTCATCTGTCACTAAAAAGATTACAAACATATTGTCCAATTTCTACTCTGGACACTTCCTACATATGTATCTAAGCTTTGTCAAAATGTAAACTTCTGGTGAGATGTAATGATTTAAAAATTTGATATACATTTCTGTCTTCCTGCCAGAATAGCCTCATCCTACCCAGATCCATGGTTTCCTCTTCATTTCCGCATGAATTAGAATGTGAAACTTGAATTAAGGTGTTCTAAAATGGAAAATTTGTTACAATGTGTACTCACTTATAACATGTAAGAAAATTATAGACCACAGCTTTATTACATACCAGGATTTACATTTAATCCAAGCATAAATTTGTTCTATAATAACGTGTATATTAACTATCCTTAAATTCTAAAAAGAAAGCCATTTTGTGTATGCAGGTTGGATCTTCCATATTCTCTCCCTTTTCATCTTCTCTTCAGCTTCCGTCATTTGACAATATAATTAATAAATACCTGTTGCTCCGCTGATTGCATACCTAAAGCTGTAGTCTATGTCATTATGCTTACACAGTAATTTGAAAGGTTAATGCAAGGTATTGTTAACTAAAATTCTTGTATTAGTTTTACATTAAACTTGAAACAACTAAAAGTTTAGACGTACACAGACTGGCCTTGGGCTCTATTATCATTAAATTGCATAAAGTAGATTTGGGTCATGTTATGTTGCAGCTCATACTCTCTTGTACAGCCTATCCTACTTCTCTCTCTGTCTCCTTCATGGTTGGACATGTTGCAAATTATAATATTGAATAGATTAGGCTATGATAAAGCAACATTTTTAAAAAAATTCATATTAAGTCATAACACTTGTATTATTTACTTCTGTGTCAGTCCTCACCCCCAACCCTGTCCATCCCTCCATTTACATGTAACTGCCATCAGTTTCATCAAATTTTGTGGCAGGGGTAGGCAATAGGTTGAAGAAAAATTGATTAGATTTTAGGGCAGATCCTATAATGTTTCAGTTATCTCCCCTGCATCCTAGCTATCTATGAACCAATTTTCATTCAGTTTTTTAGTGGCAATAACATTGGTAGAAGTATGCACTTAGTGCTTTCAATTCAGATCTAATACTGTTCGACTGAATTTTTTCTTTTCCACAAAAGTTGGATGTTTTGGGTAATTTGGAAAATGACTGAAAACATTTCCTCAGAAAATGTCAATACACATATGAATATTTTAAGAAAATGCAAATTAGCAAAAATAAATTTCAAATTGATACGTAGAAACTTGCCAATTTGGACAAGCATTTTCAAAATACTTCTATACAGCTTAACAAATAAAGATCATTCTTCCACTATAATTTTTCTCATTACACTTTTCATGTGACAAACAAATGTAAACAATGAAATTTTATTAATAGTTACCAACACCCTGACTGGAATTTAAACAAATTATACTACAGTGATGATTGCTCATTCTGCTTTCTAAAAGGACTGAATTAATAGATATAAATACAACATGAAAAAGAAAGAAAAAAAGAAAATGCTTAATTATGAGATGAAAAGAGGCATAATAGAAAATGTACAAAAAAAACTCAGCCCACTTCATATATTCCAAGTCTCTTACTTATACTAGTGCATAAAAAAATGAGCAGAAATAGGGTTCTCTTCCACTTAACTCCCCATATCATAGCTATATTTCTATATAAATGCTTGCAACAAATTTCAATGAAATTATCTGAAAGGGTAATTCACTCATGTTTGTCTACACAATATCTCCAAGAGTTCTCACTGAATTTAGCAACATTTTGTCGAAGGGCAGGCAATGATCCAAAGAATCAGATCCAGGACTTTTTCAAGTTACCTTCCCACATTGTGACTATTATGAACTGATTTTCATTCAGTTTTTAATAAGAGGTGTTAGCCAAAGTATGTGCACTGATTGCTTTCTAGTATATTTGTGAATTCATTCATTTCTGCAATTAGGAATTTTCACATTAATTCTTTTCCACAGCTACTAGGAATCAATCCAATATACCCTGTTCATTTGGCCATTTAATACTCCCTGTATGTACTTTGTGGTCTTAGACTAAACAAACGAGAATCAATTTGAATGCCTGATTATGAAAATATTACCCATTGCAACTTCAATAACATCTAATATGATCAGGATATGTTTCTGTAAGGATTTCTGTGTTGATTTGGTTTAGTTGCTCAACATGAAATTGCAGATTTCGTCATTAGCTCGATATTTGACTGTTCATTCAGAAATTATATTTTCAATTCTTGATTTTCACATCTTGGAGTTCCAGCTAGTTCATAATGGAGCCAAAGTTATGATATAAATTCTGTATTTGATGACAAAACTGTTAATGAGTTTGATTTTGTTTTTTTTTTTTTAATTGCTGGTGGGGATTTCAGTTCAGAAACTTAGAAAGAGAGGTCTGCCAAAATCATCCTTCAATGAAGATTTGAAGTCTGTGGTAGAAAATGATAAAACTTAGAAGTTGCAAACATCAATATATTTACTGGGACCATTTCAAATTCAAGCATTATTAGCAAGCAAAAGATTTCATGAGTTCTATTTGAATATCTAAAAAAAATAAATCAGACGTATTTGCTGAAAACCTGCTCTACGGGTGAGATTTCCAACTAGTTTCTATGGAAGACCTAGAATAGGACTTTGGCCCCAATAACAGATCAAACCTTTGTTTTGTTTTTAGAAGAGCCTCAATTTGATAACTGGCAGCAATGTACTGGTTCAGCTTCTTGAAGGTCACATATAGATAAACAAAATCAGACTTTGAGTTTTGGATAGATAGATAAAAATCAGACCATTAAAGAGGAATACTGACTCCAATCAACAATCTTTCTGGAATTTTCAAAAATCAACTGGCTAGAAACATGCATGGGGTCCCATTGGAACACACAGAAAATTTCATGGGGATATGTTGTGTGGTTCCTGAGTTACACTGTCACATACAGAGAGACAGACATTTAGTGAATTTTAATAGGATGGTATGATATTGATCTATTTTTGTATGTCATCACGTGACAAATTGAATTTTGCATTATAATTTTCTAAAATATATAGTAATAAGAGAAGATCTACACAATGGCTGAAAAGCCAAAACATTAACCAAAACAACACTATTATCCCTAGAATATTACATTGGGCATTATAGCTTCCTTCACTAAAATCTGGATCAAATTGAAGGAGCCAAGAAAGAATATTAATAGAACAAATAATTTTTTTCAATAAACTGTTTAAATTGGCAGTTTCATATCATCTTGAATTTTCATTAGATGAATCGTTAACCATTATCGATTCATGACTAGTATTTCTCTTCTCTTGATTTTTGTTGCTTTCCATCATAACTACTCAACTGTTAGTCTGTGATCATTGGTAAACAGTGTGGACCAAAAATGAAAAATAAACTCTAGGGAAGATTCTAACTCACATCCCTTTCACCTTAAAAAGCCTATGTATGACAGCTGCTCCAGTGTCCAGGCTACTGTAGCTTTACGGTTGACAGAAGATCAAATCTAATCATTTTAACTTACCGAACGTTTTTCACCTCAATTGTTTGTTGCCATATGTTTGAAAATCTGATACATGCAAATTCAACAGAATTCATTTTCTGTGCAAAATGCATTACAGAATCTCTGTATGAAATTTATCACCATTTGCTGGATTTATTGATTCTCTGATTATTATTTTTTAGATTTTTCAACGTAATTTGTTATAATGCAATGGAATAATCATTCTTTTCCTTGCAATCAATAACTAAGGATCATGCCAAAATTATTCACTTTTGGAGTGATATGGAGACAATGCATAAAATTTTATAAATTGCAGAGGTCAATTTCATCTGGGGACATGGGAAAACATGCCCAGGCAAGTGATGGCCTCCACAGGCAGTTTTAATGAGTTAACCTTTGTGGGTCTTTTTTGCTCTTCCAAATATCATAGCAAGAACGAGGGACAACATGAAAAGATACCAAGACTCAGGACAATTTTCAGTCAGCCAGGTAAGCTAAGAATAATGTGATAAGCAATTTGTTCAAGGTTCCTAACGAGGGTGAATCCATCCCACTCCAGCATAGGGGGATGAGGCTATCAGGTAAGAATTAAGTTACCAAATCAGCCGTTTGTTTTGATTAAATATAGCCAATTTTTTTTTGTTCTTCCAAATATTTGAGGGAGAATGAGGGATAAAAGGATACCAAGACTCATGACTAGATGCAGGCCGATTATTTGGGCCAATCGATATTCAACATTTTGAGATAATCAGCATCAGCCAATTTTTTTAGCTTCATGAGACCAATTAAAAGTCCTATTTTAAAAACAATTGAAATTTGAAAAAAAAATTGTAATAGAAAAGAAAAAAAAAATTTTATTTTGTTGATAAAGATGAATAGATTTTCAACAATAAAATGTAAAATTTGGTCGGTTGTAAGTGTGCTTATATCAATAGCAAACAATGCCATTTTGTTTCATTTTTCATTTTAAAAATTGAAATGCTATAATTGAAAGAAAAAAATTCCAATGACATTCATTTTTTTATGAATAATTAGTTCTCTCATTACTCTACCAAATTGTCCAAAAACACTTCCAACTTCTTAGATTAAGAATAATGAAAATCAGTTCAGTGTTTTAGAACCCTCTGTGTATTTCATCACTTTGGCTGAAAGGTCATATAGGTGTACATAAAGCTACATTCTGATCAAATTATTGCTGATTAAACTGTAAGTTGAACTCTGGTAGGTTTTTGCAAATTGTTATCAATTTGTATCTTTAATCCACGAGTCACAACTATTCACTGCTGAAAAGTCTGGTATCACATGACCATAGTATATAAATTATAAAAAGAGTTCTAATCTAAAACAACATGGGTGACTACATGGAACTTTTTTTCTTTATAAAAAAATTTGAAAATAAGTAATTTTTGTTTTTTTCAAATAGTATGAAACCAATTTTTTTAATTTATTTTTTCAGAAACAAAAACCTTTTTCTCACATACCCATAAACAAAATATGATGACATCAACCAGATTGTTAATGTCGAATTGAAATAAAACTGTTTACAATACAAAATCTATCATTTGATCAATGTATTTCTCACAATTTCGATTGTGATATAACAAACCTGTCAATTGCCATCATATTTTGTGCCTCCAGCCAAAAAGGAAAGAAAGGGTCTTTTTCACTCCCTCCCTTTGATTTCCTGACAGCTAGATGCCAGTGGTTGGCCTTGAAAGAATTAAATTTTCCATGATAGTAAATTTACACAAAAAATAAATTCTAAAATTTAATAGGCAGTTATTGGAGTCAGATACTAATTATTTAATTCGCCACAACACTATCACTATTGTTGAATAATGATTTATTGATTAATATTGCCTATTTTCACATATTTTCAAGAAAATTCAGATGTTTTTATATCAATTTCAGGACTGTTAATGAAAGTTACAATAAAAATAAAGATTGAATTAGAAAATAGCTGGTAAGTAGTTTTGTATTAAAATGAATTGTGTGCTTTGTAGTTTTGTCATAAATTAATTGTACATTTAATACATCTAGAACAGGTCTGGTTAGTCAGCCAATAGCAACCAGCATGTGACCATCATCTTTTGGTAGTGTGCAGTGTTGGGGGGGGAGATCAATTAAAAAAGTGTCAATCTATGAATAAAATACTTACGCTTTTGTAGGGTAGTAATCACTAAAAACATCAGAATTTTCAAAAACCAAGTCAGTATAACTGGTGACCAATTTAGCACAAACTTACATTGTAGATACCCCACATACACTTAAAATATATGTAGGGGGTAATTCTGAGAAAAATTTTCAAGACTGTAGCATCAAAAATGCATTATGTACAGCTTCCATAATGGGGGATTCAAAAGTCCCCAAAAGCAAAAATACAAAAAAATTCTCCAAATCCCCACAATCTTTTTTAGAGGGGCTCTAGTTGAATACTAATCCAAATTTTCAGCCTTACAGGTTAATAGATGCCATCTAAACATTACAGATACATATGTAGACTTGATAAAAATGTTCAAGACTGTACATAGTACTTGTGTCTTCATAATCATCTCAAGCATTGCAGTGCAGAAGACACTGCTTCAGTCAACTAAAGTGATCAGAACACTCCGAGAGACAATGTGGTAGATCTTCGAAAAAAGATTTTCCCAGATGGAGGAGACTAAATGTTTGGAGCTGGCAACAGTGCTGGACCCTCGGTACAAGGGCCATGTCTTTGCAGCAGAGGACACACAAGAAGGAGCCACCCCTGGAGAACAAGGGTCAGATCCTAAACAGATAAGAGGGAGGTAGAGGAATCCTCTGGTTTTGTTGACAGAATGTATGCAAACGTTCTCGGAGCTCACAATTATCATGGAACTTCTGATAAGGAAGAGAATGAGGATCTCATTGAGGAGCTGAACAGTTACCACGGGGGGAGCCTGAGGTTGAAAGAAAGACTGATCAGCCACTATTTAGCTGATGCATTTTTTTTTTTTTAATTCAAAATAAGTGCACTGAAGTGACATATTGCAGATTTACTTCTAGAGACAATGTTGACAGGCAATAATGTTGACTAAAATTTTCATACAAGTTTAGCAATTTTGCGTCTCATGTGTTATCAAATGAGAAAAAAAAAAAAAAAACGGAAAAAAAAACACATATACACACATATATATATATATATATATATATATATATATATATATATATATATATATACACACACACACATACATAAAAAAAATCAGCCGCCCCAGTCTGTTAGATATTGGCACTGGCCAATGAAAAACCCATATGGGTTGATCACTAATCACAACAATGAATATACACATCTCCAGACAGGTAGGAGACCTTGGTTAAGTTTTCTTCAATGGTTGTTCGGCCAGACAGTTATGTATAAAATCATGCTGATGAGTATACAATTTTCTCAATATTTACAATTTATGAAAATACCCGGAATTCATAAGCAATTAGTTTAGCGCCAAAGTATACAGAATTGACGTTACAATTTTTCTATGTAAAGAAAGGAAAAAAAAACAAAAACACACAAACCTTCCTGTAAGCTTTCTTAATATCATCTCCAGTAGCAGTTTTTTTAACTCCCAATAATTCATACAAGGAATCTCCTGAACTCCTGCAAAATGAAATTTATGGATAAGAAGGTATTCTCCTTCAGTAGAAAGATTTATAACATTCACATTAAATTAATTCAATAAAATATTTCTCAAATGATTACCAAAATTGTTTTGTCATACCAAGTAATTCGAAAAACAATAGCTTAGTCTGAATCTAAATAGAGCAAATTATCATGCAACTAAAGTAATGAGTCTATTATAGTGATGATACGATAAGTAAGATTCTTATATAAAAATAAACTTTCAACATTTTTATCAAGTATATCTTTTAAAAACTACTTTAGAGAAACATAATATAGTATATGAAGCTGGGTTTATTAAATTTTATACTTATAATAATCAGTGTTATCATATGTATACAAAATATGAGATCAAATCAATTTTGGGGGTTTTAATTTAATTATAGAATGTTACATAACTAATGATATTAATCCAAAATACTATTATGTTTACAGAAATAAGACTGAAGAAAATTACAGAACTAGGTTTTGAAATCAAACACCAAAAGTTCTGCTCTAGATATCTCAGTAATTTCAAAGAAAAAATTCTATAAAAAGATATAAGAATGCATTATAATGCAAATAAATACCAATGAGAATTTATTGTACAGATATCACCAAGGATAAAACATTTCCATAAAATACTTGAATAAAGCTCAATTGAAATATCACCTGCGAATTTTCCAAATATCAACAATACCAGTCAAAGTAGGAAAGATTTATTCAAATATAGTCTTCTCAATAGTAATTGTCACAGGATCTTGAAATTTATAGAAATCGAAGCTCTTGATCCACTTCAAGTATGAAAATGCTTCAATCAAAAAAGGTTATGGGGAGAAATTATTCAAGAAAAAACTCATTTTAAAAAAAATAGTGGACAAAAATGAGAAGGTCCCATTCTTCTTTACATTCTAGAAATTTCTCGAAGGCATGTGGCAATATTGACCGCACAAAACAATAAGTAGCCAGATTCTCAGTGTTTTATCAACTGCCAGACATACTGGAACAAGTAAAAGTGACTGCAGCCCTTCAACAATAAATTATTAAGATGAAGACTGATGGTATGTTCCTCTATGCAGTTTCAAGAGTATAATTTTGAGAGTTTCAAAACTGTTCTTAAAACAAAATCTTTTGATCTATCAAAGCTGGCTAACCTCATAAAAAAGCTTTAGGGAGGACACAATAATCAAAAGACATGTCCTAAATGATTCAACACTGCAGAAGGAATTTCAAAGCAAATCAAAGCTCATCTCACTCAACATGAAGGTGAACTACCATGTACAATGTCTTGACGATTTAACGAATTTGGATTGAAAGCTTATCTCCAGTTACTGAATCTCTAAGTAATAAAAATAAAATGGCTTGACTTGAATATGCAGAACAGCATTTTGGAAGAATGAAACTGGTTTAAAGTTTCAGACATGAATGTAAATTCAATTTAGTTGGATCAGATGGCAGACACTTTTATGTAGTACAGACAACAGACTAAAACCAAAGTATGTGAAAAATTCTGCTAAGTTCAGGAAGAGAAATGTTATGGTATGGGAGATGTTCTCTAAATGTTGGACCTATTGTGGGATTATGAATATTAATGTATATCTAAACTTAATGAAGCCACCTACCATTCCTTCTCTGCAAGCATCTCCAAAGCCATTTTTATCCCAGACAACAATAAAACCACTTGTCACACTGGCAAACGAGTGAGAGTTTGTTTTTTTTGTTTCTTTTTTTTAAAAAGAGAACACTGAAGTCATAAATTGGCCTGCACTAAGTCTCAACTTGAATTCCATCGAGAACTTGTAGAAGATAATAAAAGATAAGACTCAGGAACAAAACCCAAGCTCTGTAACTGATCTATTGAAGAAAAAAATAACACCAGACCTATGCAAGAAACACATGTCCTGTGGGGGTGTGCTGATGTTATTGCTAATAAAACTTCTTACTAATTGTTTCAAGTTAAATTATCCACACATTCAATTTCTATTTTGTTATCATAAAAACAATATTGTATATCAGTTTTCTTTATTTTGTCCACTGCTTTTTTTTGTTTTCAAATAAAGGTTTTTCTTGGATAACTTTTTTCCCCATATTCACCTTTGATTTAAAAGCTATGATTTCTATAAATTTCAATATCCTTGCAATTAGGAACTATTAATAAGATCTATATTTGAATAGATCATTCTCTGGTTTTGACTGGTACCGTATGGGAAATATTATGAATTCAAAATAGATGATCAGTTGCCGGTTTCGATGAAAGTTGACAAGGTAACAACAAGGACAAATAGTGAAATAAGATTTAATATTTCTGATCAGATAAAAATCACAATTTCTTTTTTCAAAAGACCAACTCGATGATAAGTTCATATGTTGAAAATCATTTGCAACAACTTGATTATATTAGTTACTTCGATGTGTGACTTCCACACAAGTTGAGCAAAAAACATCTACTGAACCATATTCCTGTGAGTGATTCACAACTGAAACGTAACAAAAATGTTCCATTTTTTAAACAACTGTCATAGGCAGTAGATAGTTTATGACAACATGAAATGTAAAAGATCATAGGGCAAGAACTAATCATACCAAAGGCTGGTTTTCATTCAAAGAAGGTGATGCTAGGTACATGGCGGGATTAGAAGGGACTCTCCTACAAGAAGCTCCTTCAGGACCACCCAGTAGAATACAATATTCCATCAGGATAATGCTAATTTCATTGGTAACCAAGCAAAAATGGTTACAGCTTGGTTTGAAAGTTTACAACTTATCTGTCATTGAGAACCAAATGATTGATCTGAACAAATACCACACCCAATTAGACCAAAGAAAGGCAGCAATTGACAAAAAGTGTTTGAAATCAGTCAAGAGAAAAGGCATAATATTTTATTAGGATAATGCTAGATAACAAGTTTCTTTGGTAACTAGACAAAATTTTTTACAGATGGGTTGAAAAGTTTTGGATCATCCATCATATTAATCAGATATTGAACTTTTGGATCATCATTTATTCCATTCTTGACAGAATTATCTTGAAAGAAATTTCCAACTCTTTGGAAGAGTGCAATATGCATGAATAATTTTGCTGAGAAAAATCAAAATTTCTAGGAGAATGGAATTATGAAGTTAGCTGAAAGATAGCAGGAAATCATGGAAATAAAAAATGGCAAACATGTAGTTCAACAATAACAATATTTACATTTATACAAAATGCTCTTTCTCGGAACCTTCAATACTCAAGTTCCAACTGGACAAAAGCTCTTGAAAACCTGTGTAATCATTGCAGTAAAAAAATTTAAATTTTAAATAAATAAATGAAAAATTTTTAAATTTAAAAAAATGAAAAGAAATAAAGCCTGTTAAAGAAGACTATCAGCAAATGGTCAATATCTAAAGTAAATGCAACTTGTTCATAATACTATTTACATAATGTAGAGTATCTATTTACCAAATACATTCAAGTATGAAAGTCTTGATTTTTTTATTAAAAACCCAATATTTTAAATGTTCCAGATGTCAAATGGTAATTGATTCTGAAGTCTAGATGCTTTATAGCTAAAACTCCTGTACCCACAAGTCATATTCATAACAAGTTCCCAAGTCAAACTGTCAAAATCTCAGATGTTGTTCATAGGGGAACTTATGCAAATATTTGAATATTGTAATTTAAACCTTGAAAACTATTCTCTCTTATATTCCGAGTCAATATAGAAAGATAATGCCGGCTCTAATTGACTGGCATTTCCTACATCACAAAATCAACCAAGCAGCCGCAACTTGAACTTTTTTGTTGTTTGTTAATTTGTGATTTATTCAAGCTGAAGAAAAGCAAATTACAATAGTCTAATCTACTGATAATAATACAGTGAACCAGCTGCTCAGTTTCATAGTTGGAAAGTGAGTTTCTAATACTACAGACATCTGATTAATATATAAGAGACACTTCAACAATAGAGTTAATACTGAAAATGAAATTAAAAATGTACCATTTTTTACTTTATTAACTTAACAAACTTTTTGGTCAACCTATTGCAAGCATCCCCTATCATAATACTGGTGTTGGAGGTCCAAGAAAACAAACATTGTCTATCATATAAAAACTTTGTGAGATTTAAACAAATAAACAAAAGCATTCTCAAGGTTTGTTTGTTTTTTTTTATTAAGTAATACCAAAATAACTACAATATATATTGCAAAGTATACCAAATTTTGGTATTTTAAAGAAAATATTCACATATTTATTCACATCAACCTCAGTCCCTGCAACTTCAGATACTCTGTATCTGAGCAGGAAAGCTCAAATTAATAATTATTGAAAATGTTAGAGTCCACCACAGGCCACTTTATAATGCAAACTGCTTTATATCAGAGGATGCCTGTATAATGCCTGTTGTCAGTCAATAGAAAATCAAGACAAGTAAGGTAAGGAGATTACAAATATCAGTGATCCCTATTCCAGGAGTTGTTTGGACTAGTCATATTCCTGTTTATTTTGTCATTTTGTTGTGGCTGAAGAATGCATTAACCAAAACAGTGATACAATAAATAAGGATGAGAATATTAGTTAGCAGTATTCATAGAATAATGATAATAAGTTATCTAAGAATTTCACACAATATTCATAACTGACCACAGACAGAATATCAACACAGACAATACCAAGAAACCTTACCATGATTTCTATATATGTAATTTACTTTCAATTTTAAAATATCTACTAACAAAAATTCTAAACCTAAATCAAACTCACAACATCATGTTGATATTTCATCATTTTCAATATGCTTGATAGCGAAGGAATAATTTGTTAATATAGATTTAATGATTGATACCATGTCTCGAATCAAGGGATTAAACAAAAAATATTTTTGTTCAGATATGTTGTACGAATTATTTCTATAATGCGTAAAATTATGAAGATGAAGGAAGAATATACACAATATCTGACTTACTGTAGTGAACAATGATTTTTGTTGATATTTTTCCTATCCATAGTTATTCAAGGATTATGAACACTTATCTCCATTTAATGTTATCAGAAATTCTGAGATTAAGCCCTAATCCATACATTATTCAGATAAATGTGCTCATCTTAGTTGTTGCTAACATAATATTTTGGCTGATATATTTTTGGATTTCCAATTTATTACAAGTATTTTCATTATTCCATACTGGCCAAAAGTCATCTTATCAGGCAGTTTTCAGTTAGTTCCTGCAGAAGGCCTATCAACATGAATAGGAATTCTGTCAGGAAAAATGAAACACACTAAAGCCAGAAGTAGGTCATTGTCATTAAGTAACTTGCAAACAGCTAATGAAAAATAATTTTTTTTCTGTTTTGTTTATGTTTTAACGAGGCCACAAAATTATGCTTAAAAAAATGTTTATGTATTGATAAATCATTCCGGTGAAATTTTTTTAAAATAAAAAATATCACTACAAATTGATTCTCCAGTCAGTCAGAAAAAGAAAATATAACATAATCTTTTTGGGGCTACCTGATTCATGGATGTTTTCTCATTTTCTACCACAACTAAACAGTGAGCGATCTCCACAGAGTGTCTTATACATGTGGCCTTGAGCCAGACATAGTTGAACTTAGCAAAGACCTATACAGATGTCTCAATTCCATAGTATATGCTAGTTATTAAGATATTTAGGAAAGCAGATGTTCTTCATTGTGAACTATATTGATGATTTGATTGAATTCATATCAGATATTGTTTGTATAACCTACCCATAGAATCAGAGCATAAGGGTGCCATCCATATATCCAAGCTATAGAGTAGATTTTAATAGTGCTATTCTCAGTGCATAATCCTCAAAATATTCCATATTGATATTAGCCTTGTTTTATATATGGTATATTTCAGTGGATGTTAACTTTCAGATAACAAGACCATAATTTCAGCCTGAATTTCAGTTTTAGCTCGGTGTTTTTGTATCTGGCCTATAGGACGACCCCATTTCTTGTATGCTTCAAATGCTGTCTTTTCTGCCAAAATATACGGTACGTGTTCAAGTGATGCAAATGTGTTCTCTGTAAAAAGAATCTCAGATTCTCACCAACTAGTTTACTGGTTTGTTTTAATATTTGATCGGTCTCCAATTTTATTCTAAAGATCTGTCGAAACCTTGTTCAAAGGGTTCACTGTATCAAGCGCACCATTTGTGTGATCTAGATGCATATTTTTTTTTTTTTATTCATTCTAGAAAGTGGAAAGAATTTTTGACATAAAATTATCTTCCAGGAAGTGGATTGATTATATTTACTTGGCAGACTGAGGCTTGACAGCTGACTATTGAATATAACAAAACGCTTTCCTTGTGAATCATCAGGAGGCTGTATACATATGGTACTTTGCTGTGGTTTAGCTGGCTATTCTTTGTAGTCTTTATCCACTTTTGAGAATTTTTTTTCCCCTCATTGCTTGAGTTGGGTCTTGATGAGGTTATTGATGAGAAAAAAAAAGCAAGTTTCCAGTCCGTGAAATTGGTGGGACTACTGTACTTGATACATAGTCTTGTGTCATTTTGCAACCCCACAATTTTCTCTTTTTTCTTTTGCAACTATTAGCATACCAACGTATAGATTAAAGTGACCATGGATTTCTTTGCTTCTGACATTTTTCTTTCCATTTTACAAAATTTGTCTGTTGTACCTTTGCACTGAACATTTCATCATTGAAAAAAAAAAGGGGGTGGGGATTAATGTAGTGACCACTTCATATTTTTTCTTATGATTAAACGATATCTAAAAGGATGATGATAATACTGAACATTTTCTGAAAATAATATTTTGAATCATGATTATTTTTGTCAGTGGTCTTATAAGTGACTTTAGATATATATTTTTAGCTTTCAAGATTCCTAGTGAAGACAAATCACTTATTGCACAAGATCTAAAATTACTTTGATTTCCACCCAGATAACATGCATTGATAATCTTTTTTTAGAATTATAATAAAGTAAAATTAGGGAAGAAAATGAGAGAAAAATAATTGTTAGTGAAAACATATCAAGGGAAAAACACATTTTTAAATAACAAAAGACGCCACAAAAGATTACATTCTGACCTACGATTATTAATCAATTTTATTCATATTTTCTATTCTTTCTAAGATTGAAAATGTTACACAGAAGAGTTTTTTTCTATTCCACATATCCCCAACTCAAAGTAATTACTTATAAATTTGAAATTTGTACGAGTCATTATTCAGAAAAACTTGACAGTAACAAACATTTACTTGATACTATTTCTATAGCAAAAATGTTTTCATGTAAAAACATAAATGACAATTTGCAATTGATTAATTTCTTGTTCGAAATCTGTTTCAAAAATTGAAAGATCAAAGTTAGTGGTTTGTTGAGGTTCAATTTATGTAGGAGATGTTCTATATAGAAGGAGTGGTTAATGAACAACTATTTAATAATACAATTTCTCTTGATTCATGAAAAAAATCATTATAATTTTCAAGGAAAATTTCTTATCCTTTTGAATGCTATATGCTAGAGGCAAGAATTTTTTTTCCTTCTAAAAACATGGATTTCAATCGCCCACCCTCCGAAACTCCAGGCCTAGAATGGGGCGTTGGAAGTATCAGAGAGGCACTGGAAGGAGGGGGCGTTGTGAAACAGCGATATTTAGGGGGCAAGAGGCAAAGAATATAAATCAATACCTCCCACGCATAAAATCGTATGCCTGACAAGTTGATTTTGCAGTAGAGCCTAAATAAATCCTTAAATTTAAAAAAAAAAACCTCAGTCTAATTCATTATTTTGACCGACTTTATGGGGCGGGGGTGAATTATATGCTCTAAAAGGTGTGGTAGTCCGAAAAAGTTTGAGAAACACTGCTCTAGGTCTTTCCCGCAGGCGTACCCCTCACCCTGTCCCTCTTAGTGCAATGGGAAGATGCGGTCTAAAAGCAATCCTATTCCTAGATGTTTTAATGTCGCATCCAACGCAGAGAATAGTACAATAATGAAATTAGAATCCTAATAAGCCAACTAAAATTTAGGTTTTGATGTTTAGGTAAGTATCGACAGGAATCCATTACTTTCATATGGTCTGTGCGTTACTTATGTTGGTCTTATACTTTTTTCAGGAATGGACAGTAAAATATTACTGCGTTTTATTAAAAACGTAAAACGTAATTAAATCGCCCAACATTGTTTTTCTCTATTGCGATTGAAGTACTGAAGGAAAAAAACACCATGTAGAAAGAAAAGTGAAAAATATTGCACTAGAAATACAGTAAAAACACCCACACTTTCCATCGTCATGAATTTGACCAGTGTCATTTGTCAGTAGTAATGACTTTAGGTTAACTAAACAAAAAAAAAAAATATTCCCGAAAAACCTAAATCCGAGTTAGCTTGTACAGCAATAAATACTGGATTGACTTCAAATTCCAAAAAGGCATCTAAAATTTGATGAATAGGAAAACATAAGCGTAAAAGAAACTTGAAGTATGGCACTAACAAATCTTATATTTGTTTCAACGTTTCTGTTTGAGAAAACTGAACGGCAATATTGGAAAAACGATGTGC
This sequence comes from Thysanoteuthis rhombus, assembly GCA_963457665.1. Taxonomy (NCBI): domain Eukaryota; kingdom Metazoa; phylum Mollusca; class Cephalopoda; order Oegopsida; family Thysanoteuthidae; genus Thysanoteuthis; species Thysanoteuthis major. The sequence continues at coordinate 32,584,517 of OY735201.1, forward strand.
GATTTGTCATTTTTTTTTCTTTATCTAAGATATGTACATAAAAGTTGACTATCACCGATTTTTTTTTCTTCAAACGCATTTACGAAATCAAATTTAGAAATTAAGAGATAGAAAAAAAAGCCGTTAAGACGATCTGAAGTTTTAAATCTCCTAATTAATAAAATAACTAATTTGAAATGATATTTTCAACTGTGTACGCTACATTTATCAATAACTTGCCAACAATAAGCGATTTATTGGTAAGTGTAGTGACAGCTGGAAGGGAGGGTTTTCAATTATTAAATAATTCCATGGATGGCATTTGGCTCTTCTTTTTAAGCACTCAACTCTAAACAAAACAAATGGGGGAAAAATGAAACATAAAATTTCAACAATCAAGCAGCTGTGAACCCCAAAATGATTGCATAACTATTTTTTTAAATTCACATATACAAAACTTGACGGTTCATTAGATTTACTCGAGTAAGCTAGTCAGAGATAAAGAACGGTATAAGTCCTACTAAAAGATAAGCAAACTTGTCAGACACGGGACCTGCTTGTGCTTAGCATTGAGCAGGGATCTGTCAGTGAAGGTTTGAAGTGGTTAATTTTTTTTCCTAAATAAAAGAAATTAAATATACAGATATGAAAAACTTACTTCGTTATCAATTTATCACCAAATTAACGAATTTCTAGATTTCACACGCCCTAAGCTCAAAATTAAGATTTCTACAGCTTTAAAACAATAGAAAACGAGGTAGGTTAAGGATAGAGAGAGTTAATTCTCTGGATTCATGAAAACTGAGCGGGTAATAGACTTTTCTTTTTGTCCGTATGTTTCTGGTTAGGTTTTGTTCTAATTTACCCATGAAAGGAACGAAATTTATGAAATAAAGTATGGCATTATAACACTGAAGCTACCAATAGCAGCCACCTACGAAGTTAGTTCATCAGATGAAATTGATCAAACTGACGTAAAAAAAAAATAAATTAAATTCAAGTAACGTAGAAAGAAAAATATAACACTTACGAGAAAGAGCGTTTCTTTGGCGCTTGCGTCATTTTAAAAAATATTAGTGTTCATTAATCAAGACATTATTTTCTAATTTGAAAATAAAACTAGGCTCCACCCTGAGCGTATGATGCCGGAGTAAAATGGCAGCAGCAATACTGATTACGCCCTCTATATTCGTGAATTCCTAAGAGTGGATAACTCTAAATTATTGATTTTATTTTCAAGTACTAAGCTAATTCTTACTTGAATTAACTAGACTAAAATCCGTCCTAACAGGCAGATTGCGGTAAAAAAAAGGGGGGAATTGTAAATCCGACAGATGGAATTCAGATACTGTTTAATGTTGAAAAGGGAGCTTATATATTTTTTTTCAAATGGGACAAGCAGGACTCAAGTTAAAAGAGGGGTGGTTAATGTTTTTAAAAAAGTGGGGCTGATGTCCTGAGCGGAAATGAACGCCCAAATAGATTTTTCGTCGTACGAATTTCAAAGGCGATAATGATAATGTATTACACTACGAAACCTTTTTTCTTTGCCAAGTTTGTTCAGTTAGGAGCAGGAAAGGTAAAACAATGTGATCAAAATCATCTTTATATGATTATTCTCTTATAGGCATGAGTCAATATTCTTTATATAAGTATTTTGATCGAGATAAATTATTTTGTGGCTTTAGCTTGACTGGCGTTCGAGTTACTTTTTAAAATATCTTCCAAGCGATATAAGCTTTCTTTATACTGATGTATACCCTCAATAGATCTTTTGATTAGGATCGTTCTTTTGACAATTATGTTTTTGTTTGATTTACGCAGCTTCATTTTTTCTAGTTTTGCAATGTTTCGACTCATTTTATTCAGTTTCAAAATTTTTTAGGTGTCAAATTCGAGTTATTTCCCTCTTATTAATATTTGATTTTGAAAAAATATTTTCTGGTATTTTGCGTTTTATATTTGAATTTGAAATTCCATTTGTTGCAGTGTCGTAACTAAAGCCCTCGGGGACCTGGGTCAGACTCCTTGATTGGGCCTCCTTTAACTATTGTATTTCTCACGAGGTTGCACTGAAAAGATTCGAAGTGAGGTTAAAAGGATCGTTGAAATTAAAAAAGAAATTTAAATGAAATTTGGAAACATGTTAATTCAATGATCAATTTTTTAACATGAGCGAGATTGACAAGTCATCAATTTCCAAATTCTGTATCAGCTCTTATCTGTCAACTAGATATCTCCGAAAGTTATCAATCAATTATGATGAAATTTCGTGGGAAGCTAAGGCTCGTGATAAAGGAGATGTGATTAAATTTTGTGCTGATTCTAGCGATAGAAGATAAAGATTTTTGTCCGTTTTTTTTTCTTCTTCTTACATTTCTGTATTTGCTCCTGTCTATCCATACGATATCTCTAAAGATTCTCTCGATGTAATTCCGTGGAAAGGTGGTAAGCAGGCTAGGGAAAATGTAATTAAATTTTAGATTGGATCCAGGAATTCGTTATTTTTTTGTTTTTCATACATTTCTGTATCTGCTCATGTCTATCCACACTATATCTCCAAAAGTTTTCAATGAATTCCAAAGAAATTTAACAGAATCGTAAGGCACATATCAAAGAAGATTAGGTAAAATTTTAGGGCGGATCCGAGAATTCGTTTTTGATCAAAAGATATTTATCTTGTTTTTTTTCATACATTCCGATTTTGACCCATAGGAAAATATTTTCCGGCAAATATTAAAAAAATTGTAACCCTATCCTATTTGTTACCAATCTACATTAAATAAGTTTTTCAAAGATGCATGGTTTCAAACTTAAACAAAAAATTCCCACAGGATTACAATTGACTCTTTACATTCAGGACTTGAATCTCAGTAACTTATCAAGATTATAAAACATTACAAAATGAAAAACAAGAAACTCCTGTTATTGATTTGCATCCTCTCCGAAAAAAATATCGGCAGAAACGAAAGTCAGAGTCAATGAAAAAAAGTTTAAAAAAAGAAACAGTCGGTTTAAAACTTTAACTACTCGGGGAAGCCTTTTCAATAATTGAATTTTCTAGGGAGCCTGCGGAAAACAGCCTTCCTTTCTACATGTATATATTTACACATGTATATAATGAATATTATCCATGTACAGAATATTCTGAAACCATTCACGACTTACTCCAATTAGAGGAGGGTAGTTCGTATGTGAAAGCTGCTTGGACAGGAGCAATGATGTATAGCATAGTTAATAGAATACACATTTATTCCAAATGATTATCAAAATTTAAACAAAAAAAACTGAAAATTATTATTTCTAATGACTCGTTTACATAATGAAGGATTATTAGGTATACTGCGAAAATGTCACATAGTTTGAATGTCACAGAATTGGAACAAACCACAAAGGGAAATACATTTTCATGAAAAAAATTACTCTGTTTTTCTAAATCGAATCCTAACTGCTTCAAGTAATGTATTAACATTTTTAAGAAGTGGTGAGACATAACAAAAAACTGATTATAGTTTTACTGTAGCAAGAGAGAAGTTTCAATGATACAATGGTATAAAAGTAGGCTTTGTTTGGCTTTAGGGCATTACTGAAGTGTGAGGGCCCCGCACATTCTGAGAAGAAATTGAAAAAAAAATCGCAACTAATTCCTTGTGCTTTCAATACATGACCGCCCTTTCCCGAGGGGTTAGTCAGTTTCGAGAAAGTTAATTTGGTAAGGTTTTAGATAGGGCTTATACTTACAAAGGCCCTACTTTTTGCTATTCGCATACATAAGTTTTGAAAAACTACACGCGATTTTTTCTTTCTTAGGCGAGACTCAACTGTCAGAAGTGTGCATTTTTGCAACACTGAAATCACTTCTTTATATCTTTTTACCTAATATATTATATTGCATTTTGGACGCTATTTTTTGTTGAAATTTATGATATAAGGATTATTCCTGCTTCAGAAGTCCTAACGAGGATTGACTAGTTGTTTGGTGTTATGAAATTATTCTACTGACCTCTAACTTCGGACGCTATTCTTTGTTGAATTTTTGATCCAAGCAAAACTTTTCAAATCAAAATAGTTATTCAAACTTTTAAATTCTTTTTTGTTTTACAAATTAATTCTTATTGTTGATCACAAATGTTGAATTACATTAAAAAAAATGTTTTTTTTCGCTTACCTCAATTCGAGAATTTTTTAAACTCTGTTATTGTTGGCTGTATAGTTTCATTTTTTTTTTTTTTTTGGCCTTTCTCGTAGCGTCTTTCAATGTCGATTTCAACTCGACTATCAAATAAGTGAAATAACAAACAGCGTACAAGCCACACTGATACACACATGCATACTTCATACGCACGCACATACCACATACTATATACATACTTCATACTACACATCACTCTTTTGCTCATACAATCACTAACACATACCACATATTTACACTCGTACGCATGTCACTTCTTCACACACATGCACTTACGCTCACATCCCCACACGCATACATGCATGCACATACCACATATGTGCATGTATGTATGTTTATGTATGTGTGTGTGTATTCTGCATCTTTCGTCTGTTTGTCGCCTCTCGTTGATAATACGATGACAGGTTCCCATACGCGTGTTCTTTAGCAACATATGTATCTAAAGTTATCAAAAACTGACCTTCCGTTAAGGTTTCACAATTTTTTTTTCTAATTCTTTTTATCTATGATGAATTTGGTGGTATTTTCGATGAATTTCAAACTAAATCTAGGATTATCTACGCGAATGGATAACTAGCGCACAAAGCATACTTGAAGTAGTCTGGGATCCAAGGTCGAAAAATTTGAAAAATGCAATTTTGAAGTGACACCCCTGCTGTCAAATATGGATTCTACACCTATTATGTAAGAATAGATAAGACTCCAGGTGGTACCTGAAATCATATTGCTGTAATATAATGACAATTGATTGGGATGAATATCACAATATGTGCACTCAAAAATACAGGAATTTGGGATTTATTTTAAATTTACATCCAAAACAAACACAAAAAGTGGCAAGTTTTTTTCATCAACCAACTTTTCCAAACACATCATAGATGTATAGGACATATTTATACAATTTTCTTCTCATAATAACTCTCTAAAAGTAGCAAATTTGAAATGTGTTCAAAGATTTTTTTCTTTAGCAAAACCAGCTTTCTGTGACCTTTTAACCTCTCCTGATCCCAACAGTTACCCAATCAAATTTTATCACATATCATTTTGAAGTTGATGTTTGAAAAGAGAAGAAAGAGGGTTAATTGGTTACTTCTGAGACTTTGGATAATGAGATATGGACTATAGCATTTACCTTGCCCCTAACATTTTCAATTTCTGAGGCTGCCAACTTATAAAAAAATCATCCCTACTAGATTTTTGCAATTCAATACAACTTGCCAAAGTCACTTTCCTGATATCCCACAACCCAACAGACATGATCCAAGGGTAAAAAATATGACAGCAGGGGTGTCACATCAAAGTTGGATTTTGGGGCCTTGGAATCTCGACTATACTGACAATTTTGCAAAAACTATGCATTTAATGATGGCTTGCTTATCAATTTTGATCCCATCCCTTTAGTATTTAAAGGGGCCCATAATACATTTTCTATTATATAGATTTATTAACTAATAATGTCTACAAATAAGATTAAAAATTCAATTTATAATTATTTTGAGTGCAGAAAATGTTTAAATAAAAGAGGAATGATAATTTTGCAATTTGAAATTTTGTTTTGTCCAAGAACTCTGTGGGACCCTCTCCTCACCAAGGCCCGGCTGCAGTGTCCCACCCTCCACACCAGGAGTTCCTACCCTTTTTGTTAGTTGTTTTTCATATTATTTTCAAACAAAATTGTTCATAATTAAAATTTTTATGATACTGATCAGTTATTTTCAAGTGTTATTGCTTCATTTTTCCTATATTTGTACCTAATTAATGAGGATTTATCTTCATTCCTCTTAGCTGTTTGTATAGTCGAATTAGTATTTTGATTTTGTTGATATTAATTTTCGTTGTTTTTTTACATAGTTTTATAGTAGGAATTTATTTTTGTCTCTACAGTTTCTGATCATTTAATTTTTCTAATAGCTTTTTTTCTTTCATGAATTCTATCATTTGTAACTATTATTCTTGGGAAAGTAGGCTTTCTTGGGTGTTGCTTTTGCATATTGGAATTGACTATTAAAATTCCCATTCTATTATGGGTGTTCTCTGTTTTTTTTAAACTCCATATATATTTGGACAAGGATGTGTCATTTTGATATTGTTAATTCTTAACTGATTTTTCATGGTTGCTGAATCTGATCTTGAAACTTGAGTTTGAAGCTCTTATGTAGAATTTATTATTGTTTGGTTCCTCAATGGAATTTGAGGTTGCTTTGTAGATTACATTGCTTTGGGTGCAATCATTTTGTTTTGTGTACACGACCTCCAACTTATGCTAGATGAACTAAACGAAGCAAGCAAATAGAGTTGGCCTACACATGGACTTCAGTAAAACAGAAGTCATGTGCAACAATCACATAAAGACATAACTATCAAAATCAAAGATGCAAAACTGGGGAAAGTTGACCACTACATCTACCTAGGACAACAAAATAAGAAAAAAAAATGAAAATATATATATATATGTATAAAAGATGAGGAAATCAAGCAGAGAATCACCCTCGGATGGCAAGCCTTCCACAGAGCAAGCTCAACTTTCAAAAACAAGATGATCCCAATAATCCTAGAAAGAAGAGTATACAACCAATGCATTCTTCCGATAGTCACTTATGGAGCTGAAACATGGAACCCAAACAAGAGACAGGCCCGCAAACTGAGAACCATGCAGCATGCACATGAGAGAATCATGCTCAACTTCACATGGTGAGATCATAAGACAGCACTATATATCAGAAAGAAAATGGAGTCCAACACATCATAGAATCTATCAGAAAACTCAAATGGCAATGGGCTGGTCATGTTGCAACAATGGCAGACAACCAATAGACATCACAACTCATTACATGGATCCTCAGAGATCACATTAGAAACCAAGGTCGACAAAATACAAGATGGAGAGATGAACTAGATAGATTCAGAAAATACTGGCTCCACGATGCCCATGATAGAGAAATGTGGTGGATCCTGGGGAAGGTCTATATCCAACAACGGACATTAAAAGACTGATGATGATGATGATGATGATGATGATGATATTAGTTAGGATTTCTGTGGCTGCTATCTATTTTGTTTTGTTTATTCATGATTATTCTCTTGTTTGTTTTTTTTTTAATCATTTTAGTTATGTTGTCTATGCAAAGAAATTTGCTTTAGGGAAGTGTTTGGTTATTAGATTTAGGAATGTTTTATCAAAATTTGTTTCTACATTAAATTACAATTGAATGGCGGATTAAACTAGACCATTTCTCTACTTCATTCATTTTTGTATTAGTTTGGAGGTGATTCTCCAATTTTGAATATAATTTATTTTGTTTCAAGGTGTATTTATATGGTTCTATAAATTCAGCAAATATTAGTTTTTTCGGGTGATTATTTGAGTCTTCAGGCTATGGGAATTGGTATTTTTTTGGTGGGTGGTTAGAACCTTAATGAATGTGAATAGTTTGGACATTTGCTTTTTTAAATGGTTAATAAGAGTTATGGTTTTGATTAACGCCTAGAAAGTTTTTCAATGGGGTGTTCATTTCTATTTCAGTTCAGAAATTTCGAGTCACTCATGGCATACCAGTGAGACATTAGTTTGTATAATATTGTCAAATTTCTAAATTAATTATATGGATATTCCTTTGCAACAGAATGTTTCACACCTTTTCCATGATCTTTCTTTACTTCAATTCTTCTGTTTCTGCATTACTATGTCCTTTCCGACTGTTTCTTTTTTAAATTTTGAATATCGAGTTTCTTCGACGGTTTTTTAGTCGTTGAAATTATAGTTTTCATTCTTCATGTTTTTTTTATAAAAACTTGTTCATGTGCTAACATTTTGATTGCAATTCTGTGCTTATTAGTTTCAGTGAAACATTATTTAAAGCTTTTCCTCTAAGTAAAGAATGCAATACTTTTATGTGTTTTCATATGGTATTGTTGATATCATCACTTTCATTATTAATGTTCTTTTTCATTTTTGAGTTTCCATTTATATTTCATCAGTGGTGTGTAACTTTAACATTTTTTGTAATTAGATGACAGCTCGTGGATGTTGTATCTTTGCTTTCATATTGTCTCCATTGCTTTATAATGTTTTTCTTCAAAACACCATTCACTTGAAGTTCAGAGAAGAAATGTGAAAAAAGCAAAAGTTAATTGAAATTTAATGTATTTTAAACATGTTGCAATCGTCAGGGTTGTAGCTGTCCCCAGGGTTGGGGACAGTTGCTACATCTGACTTCTTCCATTCAAATAAATACTGTGAATTATCTTTCATAGATAATAACCTCTAAATGGTATGGGTGATTAGCAGAAAGATGTAAGTTTAATATTTCAATTTTTTCTTGGTCTAGTCCAAATAGTCTCTGAATAAAATACAAGAAGTGTTGCAATCATCCCCAGTCTCCCCTTAATTTCAAGGAATAACAATTCTTTGATTTCCAACAAATTTATTTAATCAGAAATTCAAAAATTGCACCAGATGATTCTAGATTTTTGCTTAAAATTTATGGCATATCATGAAAGTACACTTGGAGAACAAAAGGATTAATTTAACTAAAAATTTAAACCAGTCCTTTGATGAACCATCAATTTCCTTCTGTGAAGTAATAGAAATTAAATTCTAAATCATATGCTGAAAATTTTAAAAAGTTTGGGGATAGTTTCAGTTAATTCTAGCAGATTTGACTCTAACAATATTTTGAGTTCAGTGGCTTTGGTACAGGTCATACGGTTGAATCATAATAAAATCCCATCATTGTATTCTTCTGTACTTGAAAATTGGTAATTTCCTATTTTAGGAGCTTAGAATAAAAAGAACTACGACTTACAGTAATTATCTCCCTTCTGCTTCATTTGTAGTTTACTTCATAAGATTCAAGTTAACTTTAAATCAATGTTTTTGATTGCTACTTAGATGATTTCCAATGAAATAAGCAATATTTTTCAATTCAAGTCATTCGCACACGCACACACAGGCACAACTGCAATAGAACACTAAGGTACACACTGATGTAGAAGCTCATCAAAATAAATCATTCCTGCGTCACGCACATACAGACACAAAAATGTACACACAGACACAAGTGCTCACTTGAGAAGGAAGGGAGATAATTCCCCTCAACCATGGTTTTATTTTATGAACGTGAAATAGAAAATTGCCTGAAAACATAAGAATATGTAGCCCTTATGTTGAAAAACAAAATTTGTTTTCCCTCTAAAGAGATCTTGTCTATGCTTAATTTTAAACTAAATTGGGTGAAAGTACATTTCTTAACATTTACAGATTGAGCAGTATCCTATGTATGTATGTATGTATGTATGTATCTATCTATCTATCAATGGTAATACAAGACTGCTCTGGGCTTTTAAGTGACTTAAGTGAAGAGTATAAGTAAAAAATGTTAAAAAAGCAAGATATGTGTGGTGGTGGCTGCTGCCGATGCTGAAGAGAACTAAAAAAATAAATTTTACAAAGAATTAGACTGATGGAATTATGCTGGAAACTTGTGTTTTAAAGAATTGGCCAAATTCTGTCTAAAAACAAGAAGTATTGTACATCAAAGAACAAAAAAAAAGTAAATGTAGATATCTGTAAGCTCGCATAAATAAATCAATGTAGCCTGTGCATGTATGAGAACTGATAATCCCAAAAAATTATCAAAAACTATTAAAAAAATATAGATCTTCTATCTAAAATTATCTTTAAAAAATACTTTGACAAGATTTGGGCATTGTTAATCCTAAATGACCATAGAGACCCTAAAATGCACTTTTTTGAGAAAAACAAGACATTTTTAGATGGTGCCTACTGGAATACTCATGCAAACTTTCAAGAGTGCAACCTCAAAAATGTGGCCAGGAGTGCTCGGAGACACACACACGTGAATGAATAAGGTGAGAAGAATCTGTAGCCCACTTGGCCATTTGAGGGGCTACATCGATAAGATATATACCAGAGATGTGTTCATAAAAATGATGAATGAAATGGAAATGAAAATGAAAGAACATTCCATCAGTACAAGCAGAGGTATGATTATCTGCATTTGTCCTTCAACATGTTTGCATGCATCTCTAGATAATTTTTATCTAAGGAACATTTTCTCTCCTTTAAAAATTGTTTTGTTACAATGGTTTTAAATCTTTTACAGATTTTATCTTATATTAGCTTTCATTGTGGCTGTAGAAATAATATATCATGTAATATATAACAATAACATATTTTGAATGCGATAAAAATGACAAGAAACCTGTCATTTGTTTTTGGAGATTTGAAAGGTCTTGAACGGAGAAGAAAAAGATTTCCCCAAATGGCTTACAGAGACTAAGAGGAGGGCAATGTTTGCGAAATTTAGCTGAAAATGAGCAATCATACTTTTAAGCTTAAAGCTATTTGACAGGTAGCACCGTTGATAAGTAGGAATTGGGGATAGTGGGGTTAGTTGGAACACTTCACTTTCAGCAGAAACAGAGAACCTGGTGAGGGCTATGCTGTCATCTACTGAAAGCTTCATACCTCCTTGATGCCAATATAGTTGAAAGATGGTATATAAAGCTCTCACAAGATGGCAGCACAGTGCTCATGAGGCTCTGTTTCTGTAAAACGTAAGATGTTCCAACTAACTCCACCCTACCCATATTAGGTTTTCTCATATGCAGAACTAAACTTCCACACAATGGAAAAATGGAAAAAATAAGCAGAAGAGTAATGCAGAGGCCAACATGCAACATAAACTCTGGGGACAGTTTTGTGCTGTAGAATAAAAAAAGAGAAAAAGCAAGAGAGAAATGCAAGAGGAATTAAAAAAGCATAAATGTGGTTTGAGCATAGACCCAAATTTTCAAAATGTTATATTCAGATCTAAAAATAATAGCTAAGTACAAAATTAGAAATACCCCTACTCAGTTAGGTTTCACCAATTGTAAAAAGGAAATAAATTAGACAAAAACATTCCAGTAATCATATTGCTGTATTTCTCAGCTAAATTGCGACGTAGGATGTATTTCGTGTTCAGATTAGTTTCAAGTCAAAGTGAAGATGTGAACAGAAAAATAAAAATAAAAACTTCTCCAGTTTCTTTGATCTTCTTTAGATGAAGCCAACACTAAAGCAGCCATCACTAGTGCTGAAGTCCTCCCCACCAACCTGATATCAACAATTCAAGAATAATTTAATTTACACTTAACTTATCCTTGTCTAATGTAGCCAACTGAAGGAAAGGGAATGACAGATTGGCTACATTACAGTTGCTACAAGCAAATGTTTGAGTGGACATGGTTGTCATATAGTTTGAGAAGTTTCCGGCAAAGAACTGGAAAAAGGGGCTATATATTGATGTAAATGGTATTGTTTGATTCTATACCAATATATATCAATATACCATGTAAAGTGGATATATTACCCAGACCTACATCTGGTGAAGTATCACAATTCAAAACATTTTTCAAATATATTTCAGTCTTCCTACCTAACTAGCCTCATCATACCCCATCCCCATCTGGACTCGGATTTTGGTTTGTGAAAAATGAAAAATTCAGATTCACTTATAACGCTGTACAAAATTATAGATCCCGACTAGAACATCATAATGGGTCTGTAGTGTATTTTCTTCTGCCTTATTTCAAGGAACTTTGGATATTCTGAATTTGAAGTAATTACGAAATCATATCTAACTTTAATGGGAAATATATCACACTGCAAACTGTTCCTTCATGCCTGAATTTCAAATTATTGTATTTTTTCAAATTTTAGTTTTGTAGCAAGAGGGTAAAACTACTAGGGTTGCATTTCATGGGCTAGATAGTAGTAACCGCTCATAGTTAAGCTAAGTAGTAACCTCATGACTGGGGTGTTGCCTACTGACCCACATTAACAATATGGTGTCAGGAAGTTTAATGAGTGGTCTGCGCTGATGTGAGTAAACATGTCATCGGCAAACAGTTTGAATGGAGGGTTTCCAGATAGGAAGTATCACTTGAAGAAAGAGTGAAGTAGGCTGAAACCTCAAGCCGAGAGTGATAGACCATGTGAGTCAGAGATGGGGGTGGCATTTCTCTCTGAAGGCCAAAAGTGCAGGGTTAAAATGAAAGTCCGACAGACAGGGTTGGAAATATAAGTATTAGAATTCTTATGAAAATAAGGAAATTATTAAAGGCTCAAAATGGCTGATTCGTCAAGCCAAGAGAGACCAGATACCCTACAAATTCATGAAATGAATAAAATGTGCAGTATTAGAATTTCTAGGAGGGGATGAATTAATTTATGGCTTGAAATCACCCATTTTGCAATGAAGGAAAAAGAAAAATAAATGCCCCAAGTTCCGAAAGTAAAATTGTGAATATTAAATTACTACAGAAAGATAAGAATTAATAAATGACCTGAAAAAGATAATTCATTGATGTCAGAAGCCTGGCATAATGGTGAGCATTGGGGGATAGGAATTCCTCTGGTTCGATAAGAAATTGCTTTTGTTTATATTCTCACCTTCTTGACAGTCCCAGCAGTCTGTTGGAACAGTTGGAGACAAAGGCTGTGATTTCTTCTTATCCTGAAACCAAACTAGGGTTAATGTATAACATCCAGTAATAGAATTAATGTTGTGATTTCCTGATAGAGACCCAGCCACATTCTTCCTTAATCACTTTGCAGTGTTTCCCAGTCGGCTGTAACAGAAAAGGCAAAATTCAACAAACCATTGATTTCATTAACCAACTTGATAACTGTATCAGGACACAGGTTGATTGAAGTGATTTCAGTTGTTGAGGATGTTCAGTAAGCGTGTAAAAATATTGACAGTAATGTAGCAGAAAGGGAATAAAAGTTTCAAGCGTAACAATAATGAGAAAGAATTTAATGTACTTCTGTAAATTAATTTGTTGAATAAACTTTGGAGTTTTAATTTGGATTGAGATATCTCTCATTGGATTAAAGTTCAGTAGCTGCTGGATAAAGTGTAATTGCTAAGTTTCAATTATTGATGAGTAAACTTATGTTATTGCAATCAGTGTATTGTGATTGCAAATGTGTGTTGAGTTACAAAACAGGAAAGTATTTACAATTAGTAGAATGATGTGCTGTCAGTCTGGTAGAAAGTTGAATGCACCATTAATTAAGTAATAGGCTCCATCATAAGGGTTTCAAATCAACCCTTAGCAGTGGTTTTGATAAGTTGGATGTGAAGTGATCCCAACAATAACTACTAGAGCAGATGTACTCTGGAAGTATCTTCCTAACGGAAATAATGATGGCATAAAGAACGGATCAAAATGACCTAAGACACCATGCTGGAATGCTTGGCAGCCAGTTGTATTATTTTTAGGCGTGTGTAGTTGAGGTCATTGAATTTCCTACTGTTTTGTGATGATCTTTCACTATTGCAGGAGGTATTATGTACTTTATAAATCTGTAAGGTTAGAGCATCAAACATTTTTAACCAGTGAGATAGTACCAAATAATGTGAGTCTTTTAAGACATTGATTAGAGCAAGACAAAAAGACAATCACTGTTTCAGTCACTCATTTGAAGTTTAATTAATTTACCTGATTTTCAGGGTTAATTTAAGGTTTGAATTGTTTTAATGTACAGTAATTTTTGCAATCAACCAAAGATCCAAGTTTTTTTTTTAATTCAATAAATGATGTTAGACCACAAACATTCATTGGTCTGACAAGTAATTGTAGATAAAATCTAATCTAAATGATTGTCCATTTATTGGTGTGAGTCTGCATAAAAATTACCAATAATTTCCAAAATAGTAACAAAAAGAAAAACAAATCTATTTAGATTTCAAAGATGAGTTTTATTTCTCTCTCAGTGATGAAATACTTTGTATATATTGGTATTGTTGTCTCTACTCTGAATGCTTAGGACATAGCAAGATACCATATATTTCTCTTGGATATGTATCTATGACCATCACACTAGAAATTTAATCTTTTATAAACTTGCTGAAGTTTGCGAATATGAAATTTTGTCGGTCAAAAATTGAGCTGATGGCAAAAAAACACCATCCTATCACAAATCTGTATGATCAAGGTGCTTTTCAATAAACATTGAACAATATGCTCTGATTTTTCAACCATCATACAGCTGATACTCTCAAACAATATACGTATACTATACAAAATTAATTGTAAAAAGAGGCTATAAATTCTTGAAATCTTTGTTATAGCACCAAGAAGTTGGAATTATCAAACTATTAAACAGAAATGTTTGCAAATTAGTTCAAAGCTAGTTAACAATATATTGCACGTATTCATTTTTTAAATATGTATTATTGCACACTTTTATATACAGCGTACTTCTTTTATCTAAGTTACTTTTAACGGTGGTTAAAAATTCAACAATTTAAAACTCCCATAGCTCTACAGCGTACAAAATTCAAGACATTCTCGATGATACTCCAAATACTAATATGTTGTTTGATATCATTTCAATTGATCTTAATCCAAGTAAATTATAGAAAGAACTTATAGTAAAATATTAAGCACATTAACACATCATTTTTTCTGTAAACATATAGCAAAAATGGTCTTGTTTCTTGTGCACCAGACATAAATATATATTCATTCTCATATATTTATGCTTCATATGAAGATAAGCTTTATTATAAACCCAACTTCTTAGTAACTACACAGGATATCTCAAGAGAAAATAAAAGTATAATCAACTACTTTAATAAAACCATGCTTATGCAAATATATAGATTGTAATTGATATGGACATAATATGGATAAAAATATAAATTAATAATCTCTCTACACGTCAATGCTTTGTGTAGTAACTCTCTTACAGCTGATATTTTGAAACCTTACCTTAGGATCCAGATGTTGAAAGAACAAGACCGACGTAAAAAAAAAAAAAATTCTCTATAAACCAGAACTCCTTAACAAATATCACTTAAAACCAGGAACAGTTAAACATTTTCATGATTGTATTAGTGATCCATGTGAAATACAAAAAAATTGTAATAGCAATAAATTTCATAGAGTTCAGTAGTAAATGGGTTTGACTGTGTTCTTTGGATAATCATGGCTTTTGGAAGGAATATTTACTCTTTGTTAGATCACTAATGATGCAAAATTCAAAGAATACATGAAACATACACAGAGGAGTATCAAGTATTTCCAGAATTATCTAATGCATTGAAAATAACAACTAAAAAACAATTAGTTTCCCTGATTGAATTCCACAATGCTGAATTTTGTTTTGTCATACATATGTATCTTAGTATTGAAACAGATGATATGAAAAATCTTGTCAAGATCATCACCTGCCCAACTAGCCAAGTGAGTTACAGATCTTCTTTCTTTGCTCGTCCAAGTGTGTCTTTGGTCTTTGGGCACTCCTGATCATAGTTTTGGGGCTACAACCTTGAAGATTTGCATGAGTACATCACTAAGCACCATAGTAAATCTATTTTTTTGTAGATTATTTTTTAGATTATTTCTGTTACACGTGTGGGCCATTGTGATTCTTTTATGCAAGGTACATATATTCCTTATACTTCTAAAGTATTTGTTTCCAGTCCAGTTAACCATTATACATACCTACTTATAATACAGAGCAAGAGAATCAATTGGAATAATGTCAGTGAAAGCTTTCGTAAGCATAAGTTTCATTCTCATATGCTTAATTTTATCAATTTAAAAATACAAATGTTTTTCCAAAATGGACAAAATTTATTTGTTCAATAGAAATGGTTTACCTGAAAAATACTGCAAGCATATCATTTTTCAGCCATTGAGATAATTCCAAGGTGTCTAAAGAAAATTAATTCAGTCTTTGAAGAAAAAAAATTTTTCCAGTCATTATGTTCATGACAATGCAAATTTTCTGTTTGACACCTTTATAAAGTCCAGCAAGGATAAATTTCTGGATGGTATTTTGAGAGATACCAAATATTATCACTTGTACTATTCAGAGCTCCTCATTTTGTTCCTTGTTGCTGCTCATTTCCACTACCATTACTGTCTGATGTTTTTAATAAGCGAAACAAAGCAGCAGCCTCTCGAATCCGACTGAATTCTATGCAAAATGCTTGAACTTCAATGAAAATATCCTGCAATTAAAAAATAAATTTACAAATGTGAAAATGCTTCTAAAAAAATAATGTAGATTCTGAACAACAGTTTCCTTACTTGAAGGCAATTAATTTATAAATAAAGAAAAAATATCTGCATTGACAATACTTGCTCCGTTCAAAAAAACAGAGGATTAGGAAATATACATCTCACTACAATTGAAGAAATCTGTGAGTGTGTGCAGCACAAATACTTGACAACAGGCCATTGTACCAAGTTGACTTTTGCCAGATATATCAGTCAGCACTCAAGATAATGTCATGTTGAGTTTGAAGTTGTTTAGATCAGTGGTCCTCAAATGGAAATAAATATATCTCTATAATGCTAGCTTGATGTCAGCTATTAAACAAAAACACGAGAATGCTTCGCATCTCCTAGCCCCAACTTTCCGTTGGATACTAAATGAAAACATAGGGATGCTTGCTCCAACTCTCCTAACCCTCAACAAGCCCGAAGTGTTTTTGAAAGCACAACTTCACCCTGACCCCTTGGCAGGGATTAGAAAAATGTCTACTGGTGACAATATTGCTATCACTTTCTTCATAGTTTCTATAAATCATCTCCCCAGACTTTCTCTCTTTAGAATACATTTTGCATCAATCATTACTTACTACTAATTGCTAATAATGGTTAAACACAAATATTTCATTCAAGATTATTTTACATGACAATTATGGCAGGTTGCTTCACACACCCCTTCCAAACATACACTAGCTTAGGAAATGTAAGGTAAGGAAAAAAATACACTTCACTTCATCGATACTAGTGATGATGATGTGCATGCTATGAGTTTCTAATGGACATGCAATGGACTTTGAAAAAAAAAAAAATTTCATTATATTATCATAGTTTTTAGGTATATTTTGAAATTTTAAGTCATATTTTATTAAATTGTTCATTTCATAAATATACCATGAAAATAGGCCATCTATCTACAAGCATTTTTGCCATCACTGATTTATACCTATCTTTCTATTTCCTGCAGTAATTGGAGGATAGTTGCCATTGTAATAAGCAGTAGAGTAAAACCCCGAAAAAAAAGTGTTAACCAATATTGGTAATAATATGAAAGCAACACAAGCAAAACACACGCACAATCATTTTTCACCCATCCATAACAGTCATTTCAAGTGTTATTTTTTTTACTATTCAAAACAAATTTTCAGACTCTACAAATACATTCAAAATATCTATTTTTAAAATGTGTTTGATTTTTATATCACTCATTTGGCTAGACGAAATTGATTCAATACAATGAAAGAATAAAGAGCACATACAAATTTTACAAATGGTAAGCAAGCATTTTACCTTCACATCAATGATTTTATTCCGTATCAGGGACTGTAAAAATACACAGACCAAACGTACTAAGCGATTTTGCATGTATCGATCTGTTATATTCTCACAAGTTGTTATACAGTTTGAAATATAAAGATGGATAAATTCAGATGGGAGTTCAACAGCCTGCAGTAAAGGAAAGAAAAATCAAAAAGTCAAGATGATAATAACTACTTAGTAAATTAAAATTCGTCATGAGCAAAAGGAATAAAATATCTACACGAATAATTTGTAAGACAGAATCTCTGTATGTTATGCTGTGAATGGTCAATTTGTCAAAAACTGACCCATCACAAGCGAGAAAATTTAGAATGCAGAAATTTGAATAAAGCAGACAACACGCATTTGTTTTTTTTGTTACATTAAAGAATTACAAGTTTGTGAAAAATCTAGGTTAAAATGTAGTTTAGCAAACCAGAGTAATTTTTTATGAAAATATATTACATATCTTTTTTTACAATAAAAAGTTCAATATAATTCTTATGATTTTTAAAATCTAAAAATACTTACAGTTGTTAATCTGTTGACAACTTCCATGCTGTGCAAGGACATTTCCATATTCACAAGGACAGAAAAATACCTGTAATCAAAGAATAAATTTAATTCATTTTTGAAGAAAAGTACTATTCATGCTTTTTATATTTATTGGATAATGTGAATTGGTCAGAAAGTTAATTGTGTTCTTGTCTTCAGATGATATTATTATATCATTATATAAATATCAATAAAAAAAGTCAAAGATAGTCTGTTATCAGATATCTAGACTGTTATGAAGAAAATTACGAAGCAATGAAACCCACACTGAAAAAATAAACATATTTTGTTTTCTTTTCAATTTCACTTTTCAAGAGGTAAAAATATCTTCGGAAAATTTAAGGGTTCAATAATTTGTTTGTCTAAAAAAAATGCTATACATTTTCGTCATTAGAAAATGGATTTGAATTCTTTCGTTTTCATAATAGTCGACACAAAAGAAAAGCCTGGAGTCAGAGATTAAAATTGTATTTTCAAAGAAATATTTTTCACCAACCCTCAAACATTTGTTTTGCTCCAGCGGAATTGATCTGCTGAACTGATTAGAATGAAAGTTGTAATACAGGTTCTTAGGCACTTAATAACTGAAAATTTGTTTTCAAGAATCTCATGGCTTGAATGAAAAAAATTAGGTACCTCAGAGTTAACGGTACTAATGAACAACTAACTGCCACTCTCTCTCTATTTCTACCCTTTCCTGTAGGGAACCTTTATATTTTTAAAATTGTTTTTAAACAACTCACTCAGTTATTTGGTTGGATTCCATTAACTTGAGGAGAACTTCAATAGCAACAATAGGATTGTTTTCCACCAAGTCTGGAAGCTAGAGCAGAATAATAAAAAAATTAATACAACAAAATTAATTGGACAAAAATATTTATAAAGAAAATAAAAAGTAAGTCCTTGGTATGACCTGAACTCATATCCTTTTAGATGTGTAGTTGCAATACAGATATCATGATTCTTTTGATGTGTTATATCCCATTCAGTTTCAAACTGTTTTTGTCTGGTACGCCCTGTGATGCTTAATGGGTTCTTTTGAAATCTATTGATGCTTTGTTCTAAGACCATAGCTGCAGTAACAGCTGTAAATTCATGATGAGACTGTTTCTGGGAAAGGTTTACTGAAGCATATCCTAAGCAGTTGCCACACAGTATCGGGAGACGGCTGCTACTGCTGACTGCGTGACCAGTTATGTAGAACATCTCCAGACCAATTATTAGCAGCAAACAAGTTCACGGCTGGAAGAAACATCACCTTTGTCAGGGCTGGAGAGCAGCTTCAACTGCAAAAACCGGTGGGCAGTCACCTTGCCTCTGCATTGGACAAGGAACTGCAGGTCAACCTGGGGAGGCAGCTCAGGTTTCCTGACCCAGAGGTGACAATATTACTAGGGCTAACATCGGACTCCTCGAAACAGGTCATCTTAATGGAGGACAGCATAGAGGAGGCTGATGAAAGAAAACGATCAAAGTAACAGGAATTAGTAGAGCAATGTTCAGAATGGGGGTTGGAGGGCCTCTTGTGGGTTGTAGGGACTTTGCTGGCCAATCACTGTGCATAGAGTACTCTCTGCTTGGAATGGACACGGCCTCACAAAGAAGAAGCCATCAAAGCTGCCATGGGGGCTGCAGAAAGTGTCTCCAGATGTCTTTTAGATTAATCGAGCCATGGGCCAATGTTACTGGGACACAAGTCAGGCCTTGATGATCCCTGGGTTGGACGGGTGAGCAAGGGTATATGACATTGAAAGACCTGAAACACCCAATGACCGATGTATCCCAGAGCATTTAAAAATGATCACTTTCTTAAAATATCATCGTAATCAGTAGGGAATTTTCCATTAAAAATCAAATAAGCATGCAAGTGTGTAAAGCTGATTTTTGTTTTTAATCACTCTCATCCTAGTAATAGCAAACAAATGTTTTTTATATCATGACAAAAATTTCTACTCATTGCTGCTTTCATCATTCTTTTATATTTTTTTTTCTTGGGAAATAGTTGGATACAATTGTGTAAGCTAACAAGATTCTATGAATTTAGTGACATGTTCTCATTTACAGAAATATAAAATATTAAATAAGATAAAAAAATAAATGAATTTAAAAGATTAAACAACAGAAAATATATGATGGCTGAATCTGATAAATATACATAAAACTATAAGAATGCACAAACCTTTGCAGGAGTCAATCCTATATGATAAACTAGTTTGGGATCTCTTTCCAATCCATCCATAAGTTGTTGTTGTTGTTGTAATGTTAATGAACCTTTAAGAGCTAAGGTCATGAGTCGTCGTACTTCAGTTCCTGCAGTACTACTAGAACACATTGCGGTATCCCAGGCTGGTATGTAATCTGCTTCAAATGGATTCATCCACACCAACTAAAAAGGTAGAAATTGCAATCATATTAAAGCAAAACAAACCATCAAATAAAAACTTTGATTTTTAAAGACAAATTATAGAAATTAATAAGTCATTTAATCATGTGCATGCAAATTTCACATCATTTGTCTATACCAGTGACGCCCATAATCCTCACATTGGCTGTGAAAATGCCACTGTATCTTCTGTAACCAAATATGCCACTTGGTTGATGTTGATCAGGGTTTGTGCATTCTCAGCGACAGTCATATGTGTGTCACTATGATGACATTCAAATATCATAATAGTGTTCCTGGTCCTTTCTACAACCAACAATTTTCATTTAAAAAGTAATAATTATTATAATTATTTCCAAAGGAAGTTAAATAATTAATTCTCTGTTTAATCAAATATCAATCTCTTCCATGATCAATGAAAGAGAACAAGGATTTATCTCTCGAAAAGTCGTGTTGAATAAATGTTAGGAATATCAATTCTCCCAAAAGTCTGCTATTACAATTGAAGCAGGATTGTTCAATCAGAACATACTAAATGCAAATATATTGTCCTGTGCATTCATATCATTTAATAATCCTCCAATAGGGAGGCCATATATGGCCAATATGAAGCAGTATTTTTTTTGCATTCTGGAAAGTATAAAAGTAAACTTATTTCTTGTACATGCAACTGCGACATTCTTACAGGAGTCGTATTGTTCCAAACGATATTTTACTGAATGCAGTTATGTGGTATCAAGACAACATCTACTAAAGAGCAACAAAACTCTATATAGTAACTGGCAATACACACACACACACACACACGCACATTACAGTATGATTGTGAAGCTAGTGAGTTTGTGAAATCCCACAGCATTTTCAGTAATTTCATGAAATTCTTAGTTTCACAGCTAGTGTAATAATGTTTAACAAGCTTGTGATGCTGACCATAATTACTGTGATAAGATTGATTCTATTCGGGTGCCCCACTACTGTGATCTTGTGTCAAACTGAGCTGTATATACACTGTAAATACTGAAGATGAATATACTTGATATTTACCAAGTTCAGCTACTGGCTAAGATTTGAAAGTAGTTGTTACTTACATAAGTATCCAAAATATTTAAGTATTCTAATATCATATCTTCAAGTATATAAAATTTGATAAATAATGATCTACTTATATCTTTCTTTGTATAAGTAGATGGATAAAAAGATTATGCGATGTAGAATTAAAATTTTAAAAAAGACCCAATGCAAATTTATTGAGAAAGATATTTTTCAGTTACAGTTAACAATGTGAATTTATCATTGCAAATTTATATCAGTTATAGTGTGATAATTGATTTTATGGCTTGACAATAAAAAAAAAAAAAGAAATATCTATGTCTATTTTTATTATGATAAAAACGGAAGAGAGAAAATCACTTCATTTAGATTGATGACTAAGGAAGTCTTTCTGATCTGAACTAGACTTGATAACTAGTAAAATGAAAAAAATATTTAAAATGCAAAATAAGAACAAGTAAATTACAATTATAAGATCATAAAGTATTATTTCTATTTAACTGCAAAGCATTTTACCTCATCTTCTGCAATATGAAGGGGTGGAGCCAATCTAATGAATTCGGGTCTCATGCAGTTCTCAACAGGAGCATTTGGTCCAGTTAAAAGAGCTTCAATTGCTTGTCTTTGAACATCTTGATTTACAAGGCCAGGTTTTCCAAATTGCTCAAAGCTAAAAAAAAAATATATTGAGTTTTATTATACAAGGATAGAATACCCATTTATCAACCTATAAGACATTTTATAATAGCATTTTGGAGCACTGCTCACTATAATCCATCAGATAACCTGATTCTACAGCTTGGTGCTTGGTTTCGCATCTACAATACCAGTGTAATATTTAGATAGATTTTTAGAAAAGAGTGTCTAATATGTCAGTAAATACAGTAACATGAATTTGAATTTAGACATATTGAAGACCAGATTCAATTTTTTAACACAAATATTTTGAATTAACATTCTAAAAAATAATTTTTCAAATCCAATATTTTCCTATTTTGAATATTTTCATGGAGAAAAATAAGATGATGAAAATTACATTTTTTTTCCAATCAAATTTGAATATTCTGCTGAAAACCAATTTGTATTTCTCCTCAAATCATTTTAAACCTTATTATATATTACAAATAAAATTGAAAAATCCAAATAGTTTATGACGTAAAAATCGTTCATGGAAAGTAAATTTCCACACATTAAACACAAAAAACAGAATCCATCTTCATTTAAAAAAAGAATGGAAAAATACTCATGGCATTTACAAATACATTACATTTCTGAATAGAATGTAAAAAAATCATGTTTTCATTTCTTAATATTCATGAATATCATATTGATACTATGAAAATTCCAAAGTGGTGACAAACTGGACACAACATATATACTGTACATTTAAATTCAACTGGAAGAATTTGCAGAAATTTCAACGGGCATTTTAGTAATTTAGGAATTGAACATAGAAGAATAATGCTACTGCATTATTCTTTGAACAAAAAATTGAATCACTGATGTTCCTCTTTTAATTGAAATGTAATTTCAATAATTGTCAAGTACATGAAATCAATACTGGATATGAATGGGAATTTTATTGATAAGACTTGGTCCATTAGGGATTTATCAATAGAATATGCATGTATAACTTGGTGCAAGAAAAAAACAAAAAAAACACTTGCCTTGTTGGTTTATTATCGCGATCAGAAAATATAGAGGGCATTGAAGACTTGCTGATAGATGGAAATTCAGACTGTTTCTCCATTAACGCTAATTCAAGTGGTTTCATGTCAACATTCTAAAAATATAAAAGCAAAGTAATTGGGGAATTTAAATTACATTCTTAATCATGAATAATCAAAGTAGCATGAGCCTTCCATAAAATTCCAGATATATTTTGAAATTAGCACCAGAATAATTAAAGAGGGTAACTGCTACCCTCTTCATCTATCGTGTCTTAGTAATACATTACGTGTTAAAGAGAGGAGGGAAAAAAAAGATATGGGCTGTACTGCTACAGGGAATATACATTGAAGAGAGAGTGAGAAAAAAACTGAGAAAGCACAGAAGAGTAAAGCTTACATCTAAACAGTATTTTGCTCATTTGTCTATTTTATTTTATTTGTTTTGTTATATTATATAAATGAAAGTAATAAATAAAGCATTAAAATGCCATATAGATCCTTAATTCCTTCATAACTACTTCTAATTGAACCATGAAATTTTCACAAGTTCAGCTAGTAGAAATGAAAATTATTCTAAAGAAGATTCTAATGAGTTATCAAAATATGACAGAATAAATAAAAGACAAGAGTGATTTATAATATTTCAAGAAATTAATTATGTATAGTCTTTAGGGGAAAGATTTAGTTTTGGATTTATTGCATCCTTTGGAGCAATTTTATTAAGAAATGGTCTCATTTATTGAAAAAAGATATTTTTGTTTGCCTTATCTCCAAACAAATTCTGGAATTTAGAATAAAAAAATCTTTGGTAACATATTTAACATTTATTGTCCTAAAAACAAAATTATTTACTTCAAATGCTATATTCAAATCTTAAAATCAATAATCCAATTTAGCTTTGGAAAATATTTCAATTTTGGCAAGTAAAATATTTCAATTTTTGCGAGTAAACATTGAAAATATGTGCACACCCTAAACAAATGAATAATACCCAAAATTCATATTTCATCATAGTATAATACTCAGATATTTCTGTACTCTCACATTTTCAATGGAATGGGGTATACCAAACCAGATGTTGGTTTGGGACAGCGGGCCTAATGGTCCAGGTTCAATTCCACTGAATTTTTTATTTAGAACTGTCAATGGATGCGGCAGCAACTGACTCTTCACTCAATCCATTCCAAGAGTCTACAACACAATGGCTAAAACTTTTTTGTCTAAAGTTCAATTTATGTTTTTTTAAAACTTTACTCATGTCTTCTAGATTTATTTTTATCAAATTGAAAGAACTTTCCATGTTTCACATTTGTGCAGCCCCTTACCCACTTAGATGTCTCTATTTTGTCCATTCTTTCTCTTCTCCTTTCCAAAGAAATGAGGTTGCTTTTCTGCAACCTTTCCTTGGGTGTTAATCCTTTCATTCAGTTTATCATTTTGTAAACTGATGCTGGAAGTCTTCTATTAGGAATGGACTCTGCACTTGTTGGTAGTATTCTAAAATTAGTTGAACTAATGTTCTGTAAAGATTTAACAAGTTAAACAAACTTTAGTCTGTGAATAAAATAAATTATTCCAGTTAAATCAAGTGCATTTTACAATTTGATATTTCTTATGGTGTTTGATAATTGAAAATCATGTAAAAACAATGGAGTTATCAAGCTGACTCAGGTGAAAATTACTTGAACTTATTTACCTGTGTATTGCTGACATCCATCTGGATAACTTGTAAAGGTGTTTTTTTGAACATCTGAAAAGATTTTAAAAAAAGATAATTTCTATACAAGTAATTAAAATAAAATTAAGTTTTTAAAGATAACATTTTTCGTAAGTGCAATGAAATTTTTAATGAAGAAAAAATTGTGAACTCAAATTCTTTTCTCATTTAATTATGCATGTGACTCTTTTATTAATAAAATAACACATGTATAGATTTACTTGGGGATTTGACTACATGATAAACTTCAATGAAAATTTAAACTGAATTACTATTTTTTCAATTGTTGTTAACAAATAAAAACTACCAACCTCTTTAACGGGATTAGTGAAGAGCTGACATAAAAAATAGCGTTCGGACGCTGAAATAGGGTGAATTGCCCAATGAAGATCATGCTGAACAGCTTCTTGATTTTCTGGTGGTGGTTTCTGGAAGAAGAAAAAATATCAGCTTTGTTCAGGCAAATATGTCAGTAATATAAACAAGTGTATAAATATCATTTCACCCATTACAAATCTATATTTTTGAAATGATGGAATAAATAAACCCGCTAATTTTCATCGACATTTCAAAAATTTTTGCAATTATCAGACACTATGCAATAAAAAATTCAACTTTACATAACCCTAGATCAATCTTTCATAGTTATACCTGGTAACATTCTTTTAACATTACATCTGTACGTGATTTTACATTGAGTTTCTGTCTCTTCAACAAAAATGTATTGGTTTAGTCTAACCAAAAGCAACAGGCTATGTACAAATGGTAGAATTCCATTGACTGACAATCTATACATCCTTTGTTTACTCAATACATTAACGAATATAGATATATATATATATACAGGGTCGTTTTGTGCTGTTTAAATTTTAATGATTACTATCTGTAAAGAGTACTGAAGCACGATTCATTTATTTCATGATAACTTGGCAATAAATTCGCTAATAATATTGTTTATGAATTATTATATTACTAGCAGAGTACGCATAAAAAATGACAGTATTATTTGCATATGGATTGGTAGTTCCAGCTGGGATCAAAGTATCTGAGCTGCACTTTGGTCCATCTAGGACCAAAGTGCAGCTCACTTAGGCCTATCTAAAAACAGATACTTTTTGCAAAGATGGGCCCAGCAGAGATACATACTCAAATCATGAAGTAAGTTATCCCCTTTAGATAAGAATTTTTTTTATTTGATGATTTATTTTCTTCAATTTATAAATAGCACATACATTCTTTATATATTCCACTCTATAAACACATTATCACAAATGACCGAGTTTTTAAAAAAAATTCTCATCCAAAGGAGATATACTTTCTCAAATTGTGAGGTAAAGTTATCTGATGGACCCATCTTTTCAAAAAGTTCCAATACATTTATATTATTCCAAAAATCTTAAAAGGAAAGGTACTAAAATCAAGAAGACTTTGAAAAAAATGTTCATTTTCAAGATTATTCATTTGATTTTATAAAATCACGTTTTTAAAAGTTTCACAATTCTTTTAAAACTTTGCCCATTCAAGATAAATTGTTTCCTACCAAAAGATGAACAAAAACTGGTGCAAATGGATTATTGACAACTGGCTCATTTCTATACATTTCATATAATAAAAACACGGCAACAAGCTTCTGGGTCGGGTTTGGAAGAAGATCTCTGTTCTGAAGTAACAATACCTGCAAAAGAAAAATGAAAGATCTAATGAATACAACAATTTTAGTCTAATTGAAAGGTATTAAAAATGATGAAAAATAGAATCACACACTTGAAGAGGGAATCGTGTTCTGACAAACAATGAAACACTACAGACACTTTTGTTTTGAAACTTACCAATGCAGTTCCAACTTTATAATGATCTGCTTTTTGGAAATAATGATGAAATGTTGAGACCAAAACTTCAAATGTTTGTGTTTGAGTTGAATCTTCGGAGAGAACACTGGAATTAAAATAATTAGATTGTCAATCTATTGAACAAAAAATAACATCTATGAAGGAAGTGTAAGATAAAAAAGTAAATTATAACTTGAAAAAATAAAATCATAAATCAAAGAAAACTACTTTGTGAAAAAGTGTTAAAAAATCTATACAGCATTATAAAAATAAAAATTTCAAGTGGTTATGCATCCAAAATACATGGGCCTCCATGGCTATGTGTCAGAGTAAGATGGACTCAATAAATAGCAAAATTGGCCTTCGAAAATATTTTTAAAAATATCAGTCTTGATAAATGTTAAACTTAATCGCCAATAACATTCTTCCAATTCAGTATTGAGTACAGCTGAATTTCTAAAATGCAATAGCTCATCCCGCTATTTCATAAATTCATCATTATAACCACCATAAAATCTTACTGACCCACCAAATGTTTGTTTGTCTATCATTGTATTACTCAAAGATGACTGGAGCTATGGTCACCAAATTTTCTAATGTTACAACTGAGGGTATGTTTTCAGTATGTTAGTTTTTGAAAATTCCCCCACAGATCTATATAAAACTAAAAGTCTGATTCTGTTTATCTATATATGACGTATTGTAGCCAGAGGTAGTGAATTAAGTGCATCTTTAATTAAAATACCAGTTTGGTGAAGTTTGTTTGTCTGTTCTAAATAACCCTTGTAAACAGCAATTTGGTGTAGTTTGTTTATTTCAAGCGATCAAAATAGACAAGCGACACTCACAAACAACATTAGAACAGCTTGATGTGGTTTGTTTATTCAAGTGACCTGAACGAACAGAATTAAAACAATAGCTTGGTGTAGTTTGCTTTTTTATTTTGAGCAACCCTCATGAACATTAGAAAAGCATTAAAAATCCAAGTTGATTCAAGGCATTGAATACAACATTCCCTTTTATGTTTGATAATCAATTTTTACTATGCTTTCCTTTAATTTTACAATTAAAAGTAATTTTTTGACCAGAATTTGAATGAATATCACTCATTACATTTATAATCTATGTATTTTATTTTGATAGATCTGTTTCTGCTGTTTTAATGCCATTTTCCCTAGTTTTTCACTTGTGCCATTTTTATAGAAACTCATCAAATTAAGATACAAAAAAAACACATCTTTTATTGAAACTAGCTGATAATGTTATAAGTATGGGTTGAACAATTTTGATCTGCCAACTCCCATGGTCCAGCAGAGTCATCAGCAAAGTGACTATGTTCACGTTGCAAACAAGTGTTTTGGTGACGTAGCTTTAGACCAAAGGGAGAATTCAAACAAGAGGATCTCTTCAGATTACATTTATTGCAATATCTTTATTGGCAGGGTAAAGGTCATCACAGTCATTGAAATTCTCCTCTTTTTTCTTCTCTTCATCAATCCACAGGTCATCTTCAATTGCTACAAGTATATTTGATCTGTAGCAATCTTCGAATGACTTGACAATTTGTCAAGTTCATCCCAAGCATCCTTTAACCATTGGGTTATGGTTAGCAGGCCAGGGGCACGCATACAACTGCCTTTAGGGAAACTTTTGGCACCGTGTTGTATCCACTCTCCTCATTTGGCTATGAGGATAATTTCATAAGTCAATGGATGCGGACATCAAATGGTTGAAGCGAGGAGGTCATTCTGTAAGGGATAATAACCACCTCTGTTTTGTGGTTTGTCTTGAGATGCTCAATGAACTCTAGATTGTGATTACAGTGGAAAGCATCCAACATTAGCAGACTTTTGTCTTACTTGGTAATCCCCCAAGCACAATCCTCTCAGACACTATCAACCCAGCAATTTTTTCCCATAACAAAATCAACCAAGGAATTACAAACAAAATCCATACATTGTTTTGTTCTGATATTCAAATTATTCAACATGACGTAGAAACTGACGATACTGGTGTCAGTAATAAATAGACCTTTCGGGACAAGTCAGATCTGTGTCCCAAACAAGTCAGAAACACCAACAAATTTCAAGGCAAACATGGGAGTTTTAGATTATTTTCACACCTCACAATCACATCTAAATTCAGAAATGTTCTGTTTTTCTTTGTTAATGATACTGCAGTTTGGTGATGCATTTTCAAGGGTCGAATTTTGTTTACTCCACTATCCATAAAACGGTAGAGCAATCTCAGCCGGCTTCGGCTGAAGACGAGTGGTTGTTCTAAAAAATCTGATTATTTAGTGTAGCGGTCGCTGTCTCCAACATGGGTTTTGGTGACTTTAGCACGTATTGAAGATGTATAGCCCAAGAAGATTAATCAATTATTCAAATACATTTTTCTTTTTTTGTAAAATATTAAAAGCTATAGTTTTATTTTTCAATTTTGCAAAGAGATGTTTACGAGTAGGATATTTTTTGTCGGAAAAGTTCTTGAAAATTTAGTCAATCATTTCGTGTCAACTTCGCGAATGTCTGGTGAATCTTCGAACACAAATTCCTGAAAAGTGTTATTTTCTAATTTTGCAAATAACTTTTTCGAGCACAATTTTTCGTCGGGAAAGTAAGAGGACCTCTTTGAAAGCTATTAATCTTATCGTAATAAAACTTCGGGTTGTTAATAGATTTTTATCAAAGATTACGGAATATCATCAACAAAAAATCATTTTCAGGAGTGTGGACATAATTATTTAAAACTTCGCAAACTCTAAGTAACTAATATTTGCAGTAATTCTTTTACTAAAGGACAGGGTTGAATTAAATGAAATATTGGAGACGAGAACAGCATTGGATGTATTTTTATATGAATGAATAGATAAATTATTTCTTCAAATTGAAGATATCCCTCTATTTTTATTATCGAATAACTTCAGAGTTGATAAGCATACAATAGAGAAAATATCAAAAACAAACATTAACACCATTGACTGCAACTGGTACAACATATACAAATATTTTGGCAGGGGTTCTATTTACAATGTAACTAAAATAGTCATGGTAAGGTTTGAAAATGTATAATGGTGTGAAATCCCCCCCCCCAAAAAAAAAAAATTTGGAAAATCTTCGAAATGCAAACTCATACAAATAATCTAATATTTGTTGTAAAATGAATGTAACAAATGATGTAATCCCGTGTCTAATATTTCATCGTTTTAGTCAACTCCAGTCTTCGACAGTGGCAACTGTTTCCGAAAGATACTCGGCACAAAAAAATACAGAAAACTAATTTGGATGATAATCGCTAGAATCTCTCATTTCCTATTTACTCGCATATAATGCAATATTTAATTAAATTTTAACTACACTTTGAAAAGAATAATAGGTTGGTCGATTTTCCAAGTAATGGACCAAATGTCCGGTTAAAACGTTTAATATCATGTCCCTAATCTTTTTACAGACGGTTTCATTTTGGGATTTCGGAAAAAATTTTTCGCAGGAGTTCGCTGCTTCGGGGTATGTTTATTTCACACTGTTATCTCTCTTCCTCGTTGTTTTGAGAGTTATCTCCCTTGTCTACTACTTGGAGCCCGTAGTAGTAAATAAGGGAGATCTATTGAAACAACCCAGAAAGTACTGGCTCCGCGACGCCCATGATAGAGAAGTGTGGCAAATCCCAGTGAAGATCTATGTCCAACGACGGACGTTAAAAGACTGGTGATGATTGAAACAACGAAGGGGGATGATAGTTATTTCTGTCGATTTTACTCAAAAATTTCCAATTCGCAGCAATCGGTATCTACATACATTTAGACACATCGTTTTATGAACGTATCTTTTTTAAATAAAATCAGAAGGAATACCAAGTGCAACAAAATCATTTAGGGGTAGAAACCCTTATTTTATTTGAAAATTTTCTAAACGATAAAAATCTCGTTAAAAAAAATGCTGAGAAACATCGTTTGCAAAAAAATGTTGAAAATTATCCATTGGTAATACCTCCCTTCGTTGTTGTTTGGAGAGTTGTCTCCCTTGTCTCCTAGCGCAAAAAGATGTAGGAATCCAGACGTAGGAAGTGTTAAAATCAGGTTCATTTCAATAATGATCATTTAATACCCAATGTTTGCCTCTTCTGATAATACAAGGTTCATGAATACAAATTTAAATAGTAATAAATGAATGAAACCTAAGAACAAAAATCCGAAAGCATGCTTGATAATTAAGAACGTTAAACTACGAGATACAGTGCTTGAAAAGAACCGATTCCTCCAGTATACCCAATCATTGTTTTGATTTAATATCAGTAAAACATGTTTCCATCTTTATCTATTGACATTCTTGAAACAATTGAGACGTATAGTTTAAATACCTTAACAAAGAAGCCAGATCATTCAAGGTAAGCGCCATGGTGCAACAACACATACACTAATAAGATACGAAAACCAGACTTTGAATAATAACTCACGAAAAAAAAACGGTGTCTGAAACATAGAAAAATTACGACTAGAATGCCCACTCGGTCACGTGGTCTATTGTTTTCACCCAGTTGTGATTGCTTACCCATGGAGAAATGAAATGGCGTAAAATAGTTGTCAACAAGTGAATTAAATGATGTTGTGTTGTGCGTTTTTATAGGAAAACACCCCGAAATATGATTGATGGACTTAATAAAACCGATGGATTTTTACACAAGAAGGACGAATGTAGGCTAGGGAAACTTTGCTTTTTTTTTATAACAGTTAACGATTTATAAGCTTCAAATTAATCCCCCAAATGAAGTTTTATAGTCCGGTAACAACGAGGTTCGTACGCTCGCTTATGCGTTCGCTACGTACGAATATTTGATTCTTAATCGAAATATTTGTATGGTCTGCTACTTTTGCTTTGTGCAGTTATTTAATTCAGAATATTCTGGTAAATTTGAATGAATGAAAACTTAAGAGGTTTTGTGATGTTCTCTTTAATTCCACATCGTTGCAATGAATGAATACTATTTTTTTTTAATTAATTAATAGATAAAATAACTAATACTTTCAAGTAATATTTTAGGACATTTTTTTTACAACTAAAATGAGCATTATCTGTTAATGCTCGCTATGTTGTAATCCGCAAAGTCAAACAAAGTCTCTAAAAACTAAAAAGTAACGTTTAATAAGTTCATTTTTTACTCCTGAAGACTTTTGGTAGGCAGTTTGTGTTTTGTCTTTTTTTTTCAGTTTTCTTTTTTTTTTTCTTCTCAGGATTTTAATTATTCTTTTTCAAAGAGATACTTTATTAATTTGGCACCTTTCCTTCCCCTTGATGCTCAAAAGTTGTCTCCTCTTCATTATTATAGCATCGACTTTCATCAACAAAAAATGATTGATACTGGGTATAATGGGCTTCGGCATTTTTTGTTGTTCAACTTGAATTGGGAATCTCGAATATTCTAAGGGTCAAACTATAGGATGGATAAAAAAATCTCTTTAACGTCTTTTTATTAGTTTTCAGTCTTCGAATCAAGTATGAATAAAAAGAATAGAATTATTCACACCTGATTAAGAAAATATCCTAAATATTACTTATTTCATCTGAAGGAATTACTTCTTTCATTACTTATACGTATTCAATTCATACATCTACTCTATTCGAATAGGCCACATGACAAAAACATGATAAAATTAAAAATCCTCATTTCGGTTTTCCGGCTTGTTGTTTCATCATCTATTTACTTCCATTTTCAATCCCCCTGCGTTGGCCATGTCACGTGACCACACAGGCATTCTAATCGTAATATTTCTATTGTATGAAAAAGGGTTTCATTTATTTCATGTTTCTTGTTTTGAATCAATTACTTGTTTAAAATTTTTTATTTTGGATTCTACTATGGAAATTTTGTATTTGATGCATCTTATAGCTTCTGAACAAAATAGGTCAAGATTCGTTGTTGGCAGCATGCCGGTCTCCCATAACAAAATGTTT
Source organism: Thysanoteuthis rhombus (assembly GCA_963457665.1). Classification (NCBI taxonomy): domain Eukaryota; kingdom Metazoa; phylum Mollusca; class Cephalopoda; order Oegopsida; family Thysanoteuthidae; genus Thysanoteuthis; species Thysanoteuthis major. The sequence continues at coordinate 32,617,220 of OY735201.1, forward strand.
TCGTTTTGTTTTTCTCAATTTCTATTTTAGATGCTTACAACCCATTGACCCTAACCATCCGGAAATTTGTTAGTTTTCAGAAAAATAAATTTCCGAAGGTTTTATGAAAGGAAGGGGTTCTAATTACAATCTAACTATATTGATAAAGCGGGGCACACACTTTCCGCCATCTTTACGGAGGTACGGCTTACATTATACATAGAATTATTTTCTCTTTTTCCGGTTACTTTAGTACCCCCAATCCCAGCACGATGTAGGGATGGGGATTACGGTTGTAAATTGTAAAGTTGCACACCTTTGCTCACTCGATGTTATAAATAGCACAGAAATGAGAGATTTAATAAAAGAAAAACAGATGTAGATACATAAATTGTATTATCATTGCTTTGAATGAATTAAATTGTTTCTATATGTGCACCGTTTCTAACATAGAATGAGCGAGAGTGGGAAACTTCATAATCGAAGCCACCTTCTCTACATTAAACCCTAACACAACCCTAAAATTGAAAAATTAAAATTTCAGAGGGAGGTAACTCTTCTAAGATATACCTCAATAATAATGGCGAAAATAATGTACCAACTTCGTCAAATACAGTTGCATTGTATATAGCCCTCCATCCCAAACGTAAAAGCTTTTGAAAGTTTTTCTGATGTATCCAGCATGTTTCTATTAAACACTTTTCAGTTAGTTCCTAATATGTCAAATATCAATTTTCTGAGCTGTATCTTGGTTTGATTGATATGAAAGTTGGTCCAGACCTTCCTCTCCCTCCTCCTCCTGCTACTACTACCGCAACTAGTGATATTACATACCAATTTTCCCAGAGGTATTGTTGGATTGACATTAAACTTGGTCCAAAGCTTCTGATGAATAATCCTCATCTTAGCTTCCCCTTCCTCATGCTATTACTACCGTAGATGGTGGACAGATTTTTGAAGTTATGGTTCTGTTTTTTAAGAACCAAGACATTTTCAGAAGTGTAATGAGTGAAAGCACCTAAAATAAAATAAAAAAGGAGAACTTGGTGCTGCTAAAAAATGAATCGTGTCCCAAAATATATTCTTTAGTAAATATTCTCAGGAAATGACTTTTTAGTGGTACTAAGTCTGAAGAAGGAAACATTGAAGAAATTACACACTTTCTCTTTCAATTTTGATAATGAATAAAAGATATTTATTTGGACCACCCAAAATGGCTAATTTTGAATAAAAAAAAATTTTCTCAAGTAAATTTTTGTGCTTTTAATCCACAAGACCTTTGTTTCTTAAAGAGAAAAAAATAATTTTTTAAGGTTTTCTTGAAGGTTGCAGAAATGTCCAACCTCAGTTAAACTTTCACCATTATGCAGTCTTTCTCAAGATTCCATGCACTTGGTAACATTGAAAGTTAGTTCATTCATAACTGATACTGACATAACAACACAACCACAAAATTCAAACACAATATCATTCTCAAAGTTGCATGAAAAGTGATTAAGGTTAACCCTTGGTTGCCCAAATCACAAAATTGCTATTTATAACCTTAACAACTATAACTTCATGACTTTAAAATTTCCAGAAAGACTTGGTACGTAAAGAGTTAAATGTGTTTACCTGTTAGAATCTGTGTCAAGATATCATTATTTTTACTTTCACTTTCATGAAACTGAAAAGACCTCACCCATGGATAAGTGGTTGAATAAAACTACAGATAATGCTGCACTATCAGGATCATCCAATAGTAACTCAAATTTGCAAGTAGATAAACCTGCAGAAATTATGCATTTGAGTGCAAAAAAAGTGGAAAGATCTACTTTCATTATCAAAAATGGTGAACACTCTCGCATCTTCTTAATTTATAATGAATTTTTGGCAAATGAAAGCATGAAACCAGCAAAATTAAGAAGACATCTTAACAGAAGACATGCATCCAATGCCTGTAACACTAGAGATTTTCAATTGGCTATTGAAATCATTGCATGAACGAAACCAATCTCTTGAGAGGCATGTACTGGTTCATTTGAGAGCATCTTATGAAACCTCTTACTTGATTGCAAAAGCTAACAAAGCAAACACCATAAACAAAGAGCTTGTGTTACCAGTGGTTAGAGTGTATAAAATTATTTGTGGAAAAAAAATATGCAGATGAATTGAGAAAAAATCCGCCGTCAGATGATACTGTGGGTGAACGAATTTCTGAAATTAGAAATGACCAGTTTGAGCAACTCATTGGAAGAGATAAAGAGAGTTTGAAATTTGCAATTCAGCTGTATAAATCGAATGACATTACAAATATGGCACAATTATTGGGTCATGTCAGGTATTGCTGCAATAACCGTGTCCACTAAGATTTATTGCTCTGTTGGTCATTAGATGGACATATGACAGTTGAGGCAATTTTTTAAAAAGTGGATGTATTTTTATAAGAAGTAGGACTAGAATGGAATAGCTGCATTGGACTATGTACTAATGGTGCAGTGGCACTGAAATGTTGGATTTCAAGTAAAAGTGAAATCAGGAAGTAGTAGACCTACTTTTTTCATGCATTTTATGATTCATCGAAAGACATTAGTGGCTAAGAAAATATCAGCAGTTCTGAATGCTGTACTTCAACACACGGTTAAACTCTTCAACTTCATCAAAAGTCTTATATTTGATAATCATCTCTTCAAAAATTTGAGATGAAATAGGATCCCATTTCATTCAACTTTTATTGCATACAGAAATAAAATAGCTGTCGATGGGACAAGTTTTGAGACAGTTAATTGATTTAAAAAATCAAGTTATTCTATTCATGTTTGAAAATAATTTGAATTTAGCCAAATGTTTTCACAATAGAAATTGCAATGCAAATTATGCTATTTGTCAGATATGGTTTAAAAACCTTACAAACTAATCTGTTTCTAAAGAACATGAATATCTTTACTATAAAATCTAAAATTCAAGCTTTCATAAAAAAAATCAAACATGAGGAAACAAAATAGAGAACGACTTATCTGAAATGTTTTCATATGCAGATGATTTTATTGTTGTAAAACTATTGAATCTTGATTTGTTCAAGCAGAGTATAATCAATCATTTGGTATGCATGGAAAACTAGAATTAGACAATGATCAATTAGATTGGATCCAAAAACCATTCATCATCTCTCAGTAGAAGCTCTCGGAGAATTTGCAAAGATTTCATGTGATGGAATTTTCAAGAAAAAATGCCTTTGCAATTCAGTTTGGCATTGAAGCTCAATTTCTAATACTATTAGAATTAGGGATGACAGCTCTTCTACTATTTGTTACCATCTATTTGTGCTATCTGGCATTTTCAAAATTGATGGCAGTTAGAACAAAATGCCATGCGAGTCTTGAGAATATTGAACTTGCTTCAAGTCCAGCACTGACTAATATTAAGCCACCATTTGAGCTATTGTGTTGAAATAAATACAATCCATACCTAAGTAAATGGAAATCTCATTTCATATCTTTTTCTTGGTCTTCATTTGTTTCTACATTTAGTTATTGTCAGGTTATTCCCCAAGGACTAAATACACACATCCTAAGTATAACTGATTGCTCTTATGTCATTGAGTGAGTGTCATGTAAAATTCAAAGGGTTCACAAGTGAAAAAAGTTTGAAAAGCCCTGCTCTAATACATGCCAATACATAGCTTCATTCAAGGTTCCTTCAATCATAGGAAACAGTCTATTGCTACTTAGAGAAAAGCACCCTGACAGCATTATATTTCCAACTCATTGCTTTATGGTATTTCTTGGAATGTAGGTGTAACAAACTTTTCTGCATGCAGAAAGAGCAGAACGAGCAGAACTGCCACTCAAATGTTCAATTTGCAAATTACTTGGTCCACCCAAGTTCTTGCCTCCTTGTTAATCTGGATTCAATCACTGTCTATCATTTTGAAAAGGGTCACTAACATTCAAAGAGTTGTTTTTTTCTTTTTTTGACTGTTGAAGTCTTTTTTTTATTCACTTCTTTTCTCCATATTCTTGAATTTCACATCAAAATACATTAGCTGTATTAATATGAGGCAGTGTATATTAAGCATAATCACTATGCTTATATATACCTTATACACTCTTAGATATATTTAATATTTGTGCTAGCATTTTAGTCGAACAAGTGATATCAAGTTTGATCATTTAAGAACCTCTCAAGATCCTCAATCAAGAGCATTGTGTAAAACTTGACTTAGTTCAAGTAATTTGAATAAGTTAACCAAGGATGAAATGAAATTAATACTGAAAAAAATGAAATCAAAATAATCATTCAATTCATAAGATAAATTATTTACTTATACGTTTTGTTGTTTAAATCTTTTGTCAATAAATCTTATGGTCAAGTTCAGCTTGAGAAATTTTTTGAAAGAATTCTATACAAACAAATATTCTGATATTTCCCGCTTTGGAGCCTTAAATAAAGATTGTTTGTTTTTTGTTGTTGTTTGTTTTTTTTAGCATAACTGAGATCCTCGAACCTTCACACTTTTTCAGTAAATATTTTTCTAAACTCAAGATTCTTGTGAATCATTTTGCTGGTGTCACGTGACAAAACTATTTTCCCATTATTCCCATACAGCCAATATGTCGACAGTTAAGGTAGTCGCCGTGTTTTCCATCATTTTTGGATGCTTCGCTATGCTTTATCCCCGGTTTCTTCATCCGATCGTTTTAAAATCGTTCGGCATGGTTCAAAAACCGGTAGAAAGTGATATTTTAGGTAAGCGATTTACCTGATTTCCTTCTTTATTTTCACATGCTGAAAAATTATAATGCAATATAGCGATATCAACTAGTATTATTACCACATCGACTCACGTTGGTAATCATTACTGTAGTTGGACTAGCGTGAGACTGCAAGGGATTTTTTTATTTTGTTTAATTGAAGACTTTATCATCCAATAAGTATTTGATATTTTTGAAGGGTACTATCGTCACAAATTAAATTGGATACCTTTTTGCGAAAGTAATTTGTATCTGTGGATACTTATAAATCAAACATGATGTTTTGTTTGTTTTTTGTATGAGTGTGTGTGTGTAAGTTTTTTGTTTTCTTTTTATAACCAAGAGACAAAATGAAAAGAACATTTCCTACTGTAATAAAATCTACGAAATGATATGTTGAGAGTAGCAAGCGAACGAACTATTTGATACAACATTAAAGATTTTGACAATTTATGAACTGTATGCAATATGCTCATTTTTTAAAATTTTTCTTTCTGGCAGCTATCTTTTTTTTTTGTACATAGATTTACAGAAGTTTGAATATTCATGAGTAGCTTGAAACAAAATTTTATCAACATATTTTAGTTTCATACACAACGTACACTACTGGTGGTTTGTTTATGCGTTTTTTACTTATTACAGTAACTTCATTTCACTGCGCAAATTTTTTTCCAGAAAGATTGTTTTCCCGCTGGTTGCTGAAATAGTTGACATTGGCTAATATGACAATTTTACTATTAAACTTTTTCGAAATTCCACATGATATTTAGATTTTTCAAAGCCTTTTTACTTCTTATGTCAGCTTGAGATTCCATATAACAGTTTAGTGGTAATGTTTTAAAATAGTCAAGTACTAGTAAATGTACAAAATATGTAAGAATTTTTAGCATAGTAATTTCTGTCTGAATTTTTGAGATGTGGAATTATCATTGTAATTAGATTTTTTTCGGATAATTGTCCTCATCTTGGTTGGTATTTCCTAGCACAACATCTTAGCATAGTAGTTTCTAAGTTAATAGTAGCATTCGATTCGCATTCGTACTGTCGAATCGCCTCAGTGCTTTCACTTTCAGGGATTTACTTAGACTTCTTGAATATTCTGGGTCTGATAAAAATCTAAAACGATTTATATCTAAAGTGATTGAGACCCAGTTTGGCATAATATTTTGTTGTTTTTTCCGATAGCTTAATGCTTGGTAAATATTTTATAAAAATTAAATGTTCAACAGCACTAGTGAGGCAAAATCTCGTTGAGACTCTGAGTCTCTGAAATGATTGTAAACAATATTTCTTACGCACATCACCATAGTTAGTTACGTTGACACACGTTAGAACACTTTATTGGGTGTTCATGGATTATTATTAGTTTAATCATAAAAATCTAGAAATTTGGTGTTGCTAAAATCCTTTGATCTAAGTCGTAACATATATTGTTTTATCTTTTAGTTTTGTTCAGAAAGAGAATTTCTGAGAAAAAATGTAATTATTGAAAAAGTGCCAAATTATTTTTCTTTGCTTACGAAAGAAGAGAGAAATATATATAAGAGAAAAACATGAGTTTTCGATTTTTATTCAAATAGTGAAGACGCCATATTTGAAAGCCTTTAATTTCTATAAACCCCGAAAAATGTAAAAAAATAATCAATTATCAAAATGTTCTAGTAACTCTAACAGCTACAGTCAGTCAAGCTTCTTGAAAATCAGATATACTTCGAAATTTAACGAAGTTGAAGAAGTTTATGCGTTGTGGCCCAAGCTGTTTGCCGAAAATGATTCTGTTGTATATTAGTCACAATCTTCTTTTAGCTCACTTCTGAAATAAAATGGAATAAAAAACGGTCTTGTATTGATCTATTTAGTCATTTTGAACATTCAATTTAGAAATTAGACTAACATGAATAACCTCCCTTGAGTTGGAGAACTCTATGCATAATAAATTGATAATTCTGAATTTGTCTTCAGAAGTAATCGTCTTGGAAGGCGAAGTTTCTTTACCCAGAATTTCAAAAACATTTCCTCTCTGTATTTGTGAAACATGATTTGTTTTTAACTAATTACTCTATTGGGAGCGTTTATCGGCCACCTTAGCATTGACTCAATTTGTAACAAATATGGATTTTAAAAGTCCTATCATACTCCTAATTTTATAAATTAGAATATGAAAATTAAGTGTGAACATTTTTGTTGTGATAATACTGATTCTAGTTCTATAGATCTCTCATTTGAAAAAGTGATCAATATGATAACTCTTTTAATAGGGGGTTGTAACTCTTACCATTCGGTTCTGTAATATCGGCCACTGAAAGTTTTTGGCGCTGAGGACTTGGAACATTTGGTTGGATTATTTTAATCAAACCTGAAGTCAAGGGACTTATTTAGAGGGAGTATTGTGATGTTTATGTTTGCAACGATTTACAATGAATTGCTTAGTATCACTCATGTCTAATTAATCACTAACATTTCCCCCCTTTGGAGGTAAGTTTTGCTACTGCAGTATCACAAAGCGTAACTTCAAGAATTGACTTCATGAAATCTAAGTAGTGTTGATATTTTTCCTGAGGGCATTATTTTACCCAAATTCATAAAATCACTTTTTTAAAGAAATGGTTGCTGATATTACCTCTACTAAATTATGCCGATGTTAAGGTCACCATCCTTAAAAAGTTATATCATGAAAAGCTCTCAAGAAATAAAATATCAACACAATTACAACATGTGGTTAGTTGTTGTTCAAAATCTTACCTCAATATTTCTCCCCACTACAATCGGCTGATTTGGCAGAAAAGTAAGTTTTCTGGGCGAAAGGAGTTGTGAGGGGGAAAATAAAATGGTAGCCTCCAATTAGTTTGCATAATAGGTGTACGACACTGCAGTGAAAGACAGTCAGCTGTAATAGACTCCTCCATATCATCACAGCCTACACATGCTGGTAAATGTATCAGTCCCACTACAAAAGACCATTTGCTGACCCAGAGCGCATTCCAAATAACCAGCCAGATGAGGGATGCCTTATTTGAAGAGCAGCCTCCAGAATGCTTATCAAATTATGGTTTGGAGAGCATACTTCCATAGTCATATTTTCTTGCATACAACGCATTGAGGTGCTGAAGAGAATGAATGAATCTAGCCTTTTAAGATTCATTTCTCAGCCCTCAACCATTCAGAGTTGCTGAAAAGATTACCATTATTAGTCTACTGCTGTTGAGAACTGGAAATGAACATGTCTGGGGTCAGAATACCAATGGTGGGTCCCATGAGATCTAGACCCATCTCAATTTTGATGGTCCTGTCATGAGACACACCACTGATATGTTTTGGGAAAGTTAGCTTCACTATAGGGATGGAAATAGAAGCATGAAAACAGCGACTCTCCCAGAATAGAAGTTTTCCAATTTTTTAGAATCTTGTTGATCTCAAACAACCAGTGGGATAGACGTTGTTTACTTCCCTCAACATGTCTCATATCTGCCATGTGCTATCTCCAACACAGACTACTGTACACAATTTCTCTGCTTCTGGGAAATTTGATGGGTTCTCCACATTTCTCCTTCTTGGGTTCACGAATTTTGAGTTGTGGGGGACCATGTTCCTTCAGAGCCGACTGCTGCAGTTTGGTATTGTCCTCCATGTCAGATGTGTATCCTCTCCCACTCCTCTGCTGACTTCTCCGTGGGTACTACTGCCTTTTTGGGTGATAAGGAAGTCAGTTTAGGGAATTGGAGGGCAAGATGTGCCTCAGTGGCCGACCAGATTTTTTTTTCCCAAGTAGTTGGCAGATCTGCGATAAAGCCTTTTTTGACAGCGTTCGTAGGCGGAGAGGCATCTTGCATCTTGATGGCAGATTCAGGGTCATTTTTCCCTTTGCAGGCTGACATGAGGTGACCAATCTCTTTCTAACAGTGACAATCACCAGGATTGTTTCTCTGATGTGAATGTTCAAATAGTTAGGAATGGAGTTGAAGCTCACTCTATCTTAGTTTTTTCCTTTTTGATTTTTTGCCCCTCATCTGTAGGGGTTGTTTTTTTTTCTTTACATACCCACCCCTTACCTGGGGATAGAAAGAGGGCTTTCTTGGCCTGACCGAGGTCATCAACCATGAAGTCAAAAAAGAAAATAGAACTGGAAAAAAAAAATCAGTCCCATCTTAGGAATGAAACAGAGTGGTCTTATCAATCTTGGTTCTTCTCTCTAGCAAGGCTGCTGGTAAAGAAAAATCTGGTTATTTCCATCATATGGTATTGCAGAAAAAAAAACGTCTGTCAACTTTGCTGTAATTGTCGCAAATGACAATAAAGTCGTGTGAAAATGTGAATCGTGCACATAGAAATCTGATTATTCCTATTAAAAAAGATCCCTCACCTGGCATCTTGAATAAATCAAATATCTTCAAACTACCAAAATTTCAAGTGACCAGTATTAGAAATAGGCCAATATTAACTTCCTCTATTGTAGATGAAAAAATGTATCTTTTTAAACACGTAAAATAACACTGGATACATGCTTGAATTCAGATAAAAATAAGAAAGAGCTGCTGGGCTGGCTATGTTATCCTATAAATTCTAATAATTATCATAGGCATTCATACTTCAATAAATTTCAATTCTTATTTTCCTTTTAAAAGAACATAAAATTGGAGAAAACAGACGTTTCAAAAATATAATCATGAAAATAAAGATACCTTTTATGTGCCAAGAATTGTTTTGGGATAGCTGGAATTAGAAGAAAAAACAATGAGCATTATTGAGAAAAAGTAGCGAAAGAAGTGTAAAAGTCACTAATTACTTGAACTTCGAGGAAGTCAATTAGTCAAATCATGAAAAAAATAAGATAAACTTACCTTTGTGTAAATACTTGCAGGTTTGTTCATTCATTTCAGTTGGCTGTTTCTTCTTGTTGTTTGTGTTGGTTAGAAGCTTTAGTACTTGTTAATCAATGAGAAAACAGGAGAGAAATAAGATAGGAGTATAGTTGGATTTTTTCAGAAGTAATAGATTCATTTTTCAGGTAGTAATTCAAGAGACACTGCAGACACAACTTGTCTTGGCCATAGACTTACTCAAACTGACTGGATTCACGGAAAAAGAGTGACAAATTGTAGACGCTGACCTTGGCGTGAACTTCCAGACACAGCTGCCTCAAGGACAACTTTCTAGACAAGCAAAGGGAGTATATCTAAAAATAGTACTAGCAACCCTGATGTCTAGCGGGTTATAACATCCCTACCCCCTTGGTTTATCTAGTGTGGTGCTAAGAGATTTAGTTTGTCAGTATCTCTAATGATTCTGGCAGATTTTTCAAGAACCATTTCTGTAGGAGGTGCATAGAAAGGAGAAGTTTGTTGTGTGATTTCAGGTTCAGGGCCAATCTTGGGAATTGTAAATTGATTAGGTTCAAGGGTTTTTCCATAAGTGGAGAAGACCTTGTGATGATCTGATTTTGGTGATGTTTGATGAGGCCACCATCTGTAAGCTGACATCTAAAGGACTGGGGGCCTGTTCATTCGGTTTCTTGAGCAGGTATCCACTTCGCATAGTTATGCACAGCAATCAGTGCATTAGGTTGTAGATTTAGCATTCTAATTGAAGGAGAGTAGTTTCTCTTCTGATCTTCTGGTCATATTATGTGACCAGGTACATGGTTACTAGAACTTGACAAGTCAAGATGACTGGAGAAATGACACTTGAAAATCATCTCCACTGATGGTACACCAGTAGTATGTGGAGTGATCTGCTGAAAGAAATTAATCTGGTTCAGTACTTCAATGTTCTAAAGAACTATTTAAAGCACTCATAAGATGGCTTATGCACTGATGCTATTGTTTTTTAGAAATTCTCTAAATTTGCTGCTGGTGAAGCTAAGTTTCCTTAGCACTAGAACACTTGGTTTGGGAAAATATCCACCCACTTTGAGTGTGTGTCCACTACAATCAAAAAGTGTTATATGTATCCAGCATAGTCCACGTGCAAGCTGTGATTAGGCCATTCCAAAGGATGTAATTCTGTTTTAGCTGGATTTCTGCAATGCTCCTGACATTTGGGACTATTTTTTACTAGGGACTTCAGACCTCTGTCTAAATTTGGCCATCAGATGTAGTTGTATGACAACTCCTTCATTCAAGATACATTGACATGCCCCCATATGAGGTTCAGCAAGTAAAGTCTGGCAATGGGCAGAAGGAACTATGTAACCCCATTGTAGACAACCATTTCGAGTGGAAATCTTGTTTCATTTAAGAAAGAATGGAAGAAGTTTGTTTTGATAATCACGAGTAGAAGTAGGCCAACCAAGTTCACAATGTTTGAACACTTTGGAAAGAAAGGATCTTTGCAGGTATTTACCCTTATTTCAGATGTAGTCACAGGAGAACTGTCCAAAAATGGATTAGATTAGACAACTCAGTTGGAATGGGAATATTTTCAGCAGTTATAGGAACAGGCAATCTACTGAGAACATCTGCAGTACCAAGGATTGTGCCAGAATGATGCTTAAATTCATAAGTTTGAAGAACCAACAACCAATGTTGAATCCTATCAGAAGCCATCTGGGAGATGAGCTTGTCAAGGGAGAAAATTCCAGGGGGTGGTTTGTGGTCAGTGACCAAAGTAAATAAAGGCTGACCCCACAAGTAGTTGTGAAATTTTTTTAGGGCAAAAACAATAGCCATGGCCTCATTTTCAAATTATGAGTCATTTCTTTCAGTTTTAGTCAGCATTGCAGAGGCAAAAGTGATTGGATATTCCTGACCATTTATGGTATTGTTCAACACTACACCTATGCAAAGAAGAAAATAAGATACACCTACCTGTTTTTCTTATGTGTAAATACTTGTAGGTTTGTTTGTTCATTTCAGTTGTCTGTTTCTTTTTATTGTTAATGTTGGTTAGAAGCTTTAATGCTTGTTACTCAACAAGAAAACAGAAGAGGAGTGTAGTTATTTTTTTTTTATGAAGTAATAGACTCATTTTCCAGACATGGCAGTAAATTAAGAGACGCTGTAGACACAACCAGTCTTGGCTATGGAGTTACTCAAACTGACTGGATTTGCAAATGCTGACCTTGGCACAAATTTCTGGACACTGCTACCTCAAGGTCAACTGTATAGATAAGTGAAGGAAGTATATCTAAAAATAGTACAAGCTACCAGTGTTGTCTAGTGGGTTATAACAGTCATCATAAAAGAAACAGATATTCATAGGAATATTGATTTGTGGGAAAAAACGATTTCCAAGATTCAGCTTTTTTAATTAGTAATATTTAGGACATTATTTTATAATTACAAAAGCAAATTCAAATGAAAACTCCTACCCTAGCTAAATTGATGTAAAATATGAGAAGGAAGATTATGTTGCTCCAACCCCTGCAAGGGTCTACATTTTTTATTGTATATTCATCAATATCTGTGCAAATAAAGAAGTGTGCTTCAAGAAGATGTCTTCCTGACGTAAATTTTATGCTCTTCCTGATGAGATTATGCTGCACCACTGATCTTGAAATGCTTGGCATTATGTCAAACCTTTCTTTAAAGTGGTTCTATTGATAAACAGTCCTACTGCAAGTTGATGTTCAAGTCTGGCGAGAGATCAGATGACTGATGAAGTCTCCGGTGTTAATGCTGAAGTGTTTGGCAGAGGAACACATATCTCATGATACTCATATTGTCTTAAGCTAACAATTTGCCTGTATTTATACCTATCCTTGAAGTGGGGTTAGGGTAACCCCTGCCTGTGGGTTTTTACCATCAGTCCATATGACATCACCAACCAATCAAATGATCTATGCAACTGTTTGGACCTGTATTTGGGAGGAGGCCAGTTCATTTACATATTAAGCTACCTATTCATTTTTTATATTTGCATGGGAAACTTTTCCCAGATCGATCCCAAAAATCTATTTCTGCTTCAATTTGCAGACAACCCAAAAAGTCAACCAACCCCAAAGATTTTGGTTCTCAAGCCATTTTCATTCACAGCTACACAGATATTATGTCTGGCAGTTATTGACTCTGGGATCAGCTACTTGCATAATAATTCAAAACCTATTGTAGAAAGATTTAATTTTACACTTCCGTTTATACATTTTCAACCTAAATCCTATTTGTATTTAACTTTATTTAACAAGTCTTCCAAGAAACTCTGTATGTAACGAATCCTTGTGAAATCTATGGCATCAACTACAGAATGTTCATGTCCTGTTGTTTGACCACACTTCACCTTGAAAAACTTCATTGTTTGTGCTGGAGAGTTATTCTGGAAATAGGCCTCACTGTCTATGGTCCTATCGTTGTGGAAAACCCTTCTAAAAATCTTCATTTGCAAAGCCAAGCTATTCATTTATTAAGTCATTAGCAATCAAATAATAAATGACTAATTCACTTTTGTTCAACTGCTTGTATTCTGGGAGATATCAGCAACTGATTACTAGAATTTGGTGGGGAAAATATGAAATCTGTTCTCACCAGAATATGCTAATTTTAAATATAGTGTCTGACCCCATTATAGGAGTCACTCTGGGATTCTTGAGCTTACACACATCAGGGTAAAAGAGTGACACATTGTAATAGACATCCCAACATTTCTTCGGGCAAGTCTGTCATCTTAAAATTTGACTCCAATACATATTCATCTTGAGTGGAATTTTTCTGCATTTATTGAGTTGAAATTTTGTTTCAAGTAAATTTGCCCTCTTAGATTGTAAGAGGCCAGGTTGACTTTTAAAATGTGTTATATTTAACAATTCAGAGATCTGATATAACCTATGGATTATTCAAAATCATTTTCTTGAAAATGTTGATAATTTATTGGTAATTTTCTCCCTTGAATTAAATCTATTGATTTTCATTTTGAGAGAAACATCACCAAAAAAGTGTCAAGTAGAATTTATGATTTGACAAACTTGGTCTTCATTTAAAAATCAAATCTTTGCAGCTAATATGCCACCGCCAAGAGCAGCTGTCAATATGGATCGTGGAAGACCTGGAGAAGATGTCCGACAAATGCGTGTAAGTTTAAAGATGTTTTTTTTTTTTTTAAGGCGTTTCAAAGCTAAATTTACCACATGATCTTTCATATATTATTGGTGCTGGTATCTATAACTTAGGAATTTGTAAACAAATCTGTTTTTTTAAATTTCTTCTCAATGATGTTTCAGCCATAGATATCAAACTATACTTGGCAACACTGAGACAAACATGATTTAAATCAAATCGCCTTGATATAAACAGTTTTTTTTTTTTTTTTCATCTCTCTGGATTTTTCCCTTTTTCTGTCTCCTTCCTCCCTGCCTCTTGGGCCCTTAGGAAGTGTCAGTGCTCTAAAACTGATGCTCAAGACATGACAAAAAAAAACAAACAATTTAACATGAAGCTACATGTGTAAATTTTTTGTCCTAATTTTCTTGTTAAACAAACAGATACCCAATGATTCCACATCTCTTTTGGGTTGATAAATTGTTGACTAAATTGCATTGGTGTAGCAGTAGATTTAGAAGCTTTAATGAACCTATGTTCTCATCATCTATAATTTATTAACACTGGTTGCAACAAAGTTTATCGGATTTTTATGTTACCAAAACATTTTTGAAAAGAATGAAGATAAAATGTTATATTTTTCAGCCTGGACATCATCCGGGATTACGTGCAGCATCAGAGATGAGAGCTCAGCAACAGCAGGCAGGCAGTGGCAGAGGCATGATGGGTATTGTGCTGCCAATGTATGCTGTAGGCATTGTGCTCTATCTAATCTACACTTTGGTCAAGGTAATCTATTCTAATATTTGAGCCTTTTGTTTATTTATTTGTGCCTTTTTCCTGCAAAAACTACAAGGCCTATCGACCTAATATTTTGCATGTTGACTGAGGAGAGATCAACTAAATACATAGGCCATGTGAGGTTGACTTTGGGAAACATTTGAGGTCACCAGAGGTCATTGAAAAAGTTTTTTGTTTCTATTCTTCTGAAATCTCATTCAGAATTGATCAAGGAGATTAAATGCTATGTGGTAAAGTTGCCAAACCTGACAGTTAATTTTGACCCTCACTGCTCAATATCTATAATGGACCCTGAATTTGGGAAATAACAGATTTTGTTCGAATACTTATGAGCAATTCTTTTTTACCAATGGTAATTTATAGGAAAAATACATTCTGCAAAATGAGTTGGCAATAGACACTCTCCTCACACATATTGAGTACACATTATCTATTCATCTAGTGCATCATATTGTGTTTGAATTGTCGGTTATCACACAATTCTGTGTACCCTGTGCTTTTTCAGGTATATTTTGAGTCATGAATTTTATTTTCTCTCATTTCTAGGTTTTCAGCAAGCGAAGTGAACCTGAGCCACGTGAGAAAGATCCTTTGGCTCAGTTACGTAACTTCAAATATGACGATCGAAAAGGCAAATTCACCTTTGGTGAAGATTTTGATCCTGATGATGACTTTCGAGATTATCTCAGGAAAAAGCATAAACAGCAAGAATTGGAAGAATTGATCAACAAGGCTGATGACCGACACATTAGTAAGTATAAGTTTTTCTGTTGTCTTTTACAATAATATTTATATTCAGAGACCTTTTGATATGTATTTGTAGATATTATTCAGTTACCTGTACCATAGTGTAAAAAGAACATTTAGATTTGAGAGAAAAATCTAAATGTTATCTGCTGTTCATTGCAGCCGAACTTATCTGTATCACACAGATTTCTGTCTTTGGAAATCTTCAACTGATTTAAAGCTGCTTTTTCCTTCATGAGTGTCATTGGAAGATTTGTAGAGATTATTAGAATTAGAATAGTATGGAAGCTGTACCTTTGGATGATATGGAAATAGTTCTTTCAAAACAGAATTTTTTAAAGAAAAATTTGATTAAAAAAAAAAATTTTTAAATATTCAGATTCAATTACCAAATGTTTAGTATTATTCAAATTTATTGACTGGCTGAAACTTTTTAAAAAATTATTAAAGCTGTTAATTCTTAAAAAAGAAAGAAACTTAAGGTAAGATAAAGTAGTGGCTATAATATGACTTGTGTATTTTAGAGTTAAGGATTATGAATATCTCTTTTATCCAGTTATTTTCATTGTTTATGATTATTTGGAATTCAAAACTTATCTTGAAAAAATTGTCCAACTCACAAAATCTTTATATCTATAGTTTTGAAAAAGGTCATTAACATTCACAAAATTGAACTCTATCTTATTGCTTGCCTTTTTATCAAATTGAAGATAAGATTTTGTAATTCAAAGAGGTTTTTGGATGATTGACGTCCTTGTTGTTTGTGTTGGTAACATAACGTTCCGGATGATCCATTCTATCGCCTTCTTCGGGAAACTATCAACTATATAGACAGGGAATGCTGTTGGAAACTGAGAAAAATCAAAGAGGTAGTTAACATTAAACTTGTTGACTGAGTGTATGTCAGACAAGTACAGAGTTTGATCTGATATGGCTTCCTCTACTAAACCATGACAAGGTATGGAAATTCAGGCCTAACAAGCAAAGAAAAGGATATCACCCAAATCTAACATTTTAGCATTGCTACCATTGGAAAATTCTGTTTACCACCATCGCATTCGGATATTATAAATGAAGAAGGTTGTAGAATGGATCATCTCAAATGTTTGTATGCTTTCAATAAATACATCTTTTTTTAAAAACTCAAATTTTGCTTAAAAGTAGATGAAATTTATGTCTATGATCATCTGTAAGAAATATCACCAATGGTTTAAAATGTTGAAAACGGTGTTGGTCTCTCCACCAAAAGATTGCTGTTCTTTCAAATAATTTTGTAGCTTTGACTCTTTATGTTGTTTTATCATCAAATTTGTGAATCTGATTTCAGATTATCAGCATTTCTTTGACAGTATAAAATTTGGTAATTTATACAATAGGCAAAACGTAGGTAAGATAAAGACCTTCACATAGCATTTCTAATATAGTATATATCCAGGTAATTCCAACATTATTGTTACCTTTGCATGCCTACGGTATATTGTCCATCGGGTGATCCCATTATTTAACTTCCCCAGATATTCTTGTTGTTAGCACAATTCTTCTAGATCTCATTATTGTGTTGATGGAGCAGCCTTTTCATCTTGCTACCCTGAGCCATGGCTTCAAACCAAAATGTATCCCTAACTCACAGGATTGAATAAACACTATACCTCACACCCTTATTTCCATTTTTTGTGAAATATTGCTAGCTGCACAATTGCTGATATACATTTGGGTGAATATTTAGTTTGAAGTATAATTATGCTGGGTAAAAATTCAAATAAAAAAACTAAAATTTCCTACTCCTCCAGGATTGAAAATGGAATAGTAGATACTTAAATGACCAATCCTTCCGCTAATGTCATTGAAATTCATTGGGAACTTTTCAAGTTATTCAGCAGACAAACATGTACATCTGGTATAAAAAAAATTCCAACCTGAATCTACCCCAAAATGTAATCAATCCCTCCTAAGCACATGACCCACCCTTCAACAAAGCTTCATTAAAATTGATTGAGGTCTTTTAGAGATATGTATGGGCAGACAGACATGAGTGAATAGATATGTTTCATCCAACTTTGTTAGCAGAGGTGAAAAATGAAGAAAACCCTGATGTAGCCAGCATTTGGATTATATAAAGATGGTCCAATTATGGCTATTTCTGTATACATACAGTTAGAGGTAACTGAAATTATTATTTTAAATGGAGCTATAGAACAGCCAGATAACCTTGTTTTAGCAATTGGTTATCAATCGTGTATCTATAAATATGTCCACTAAGAAAAATTTGAATGATACCCACTTGAATATATTTCGTGCAGCATTTTAGAGTGGAATATCTAAATGATAAAAGGGATATATTTTGATTCACGATTTGAAAAAATTTCAAAGCTACTCAGAGATCAGTGTTCTCAAACAGTTGTATGTAAAAATCTATCTGAAGTGTCTTATGTATTGCACTTACCATCTTTTTTAATTTTGATTTTTACTCAGTTGTCAACACCCGTGGAATTTTCACTATTATTTAAATGAGATAACACTGTTACAAGGCCCCAGCTCTACTCAGATAGATCTCACTGTGTCTACACTTTCTATGCCCATGCTGTGTTCAAGGATCCACTGAAGGGATTTTGACAAAGTTGCTTGAAACTTCGTCGAGCTGAGCTGGTCTGGTCACAGAGTAAAGTCACCAATATTGTTGGTAACCTCAAGGATTGAGAGGACACTTGATGAAAAAGTTTAACTAATGTAAAATTCATCATTTGAAGTACATAAGCTTTCACAAACTTTTACAGTCAGTTTTCTTTAAAAATTTGAACTTCAAATTTCTGTTCAGAATTATTTTAATTTACAATGCAAACTTAAATTCTAAAAACCATGACACTCATGACCTTCCTTGAGCTTTTGTGATGTATTCCCCTGGGTAGATTGCAAAAAACACTATGTCCTATTCGTTCAAAAAGTTCAATTCCTCCAATACTCTCAAAAATCAAAGATTTTATGAAAAAAAATGTTCATCATTTCTTGTTTCTGTCCTTATTCTGAATTACAACATATATTATATTTATTTTTCATTCATTTTACATTATCACTACTTTTCTAGGCAAAGTTCAACTTCTATGAGGCAGTTTTTTTTGTTTTGTTTTTTTTCTCTCTCTTTTTTTTGTTTTCTCTGGGAATTACCACCTCCAATTCAATTCCAGGGCTGCATCATACACAGTATTGTCACATGGGTGTCGGTAATACCTGTCAATTTTCTCTTGTTCCTCTCATGCATACCTGTTGGCATAGATCTTTGAGAATTTCCCTTCCTCATCCAAGACTTTATCAGCTTAATTTATACTAACACATTCAGTGCTATTAAAATGGTTTCTCCAGACTAACCATTCCGAAATGGAATCACCTATTTCTGCTGTTTTTATTTCACTTCTTAATTGTTCAATCCTTCTACTAATCTTTATTATTCAGGCATTTCTCGAAAAGTTACATTGGGCAAGCTTTACCCTTGGGGCTCCCACAAATCTATCCATCTAAACCCTCCACTCAAAGCACTAACTAGTCTCCCAAACTGAGGTTCAGAAATACTATTCTTCAATACACCCATAGCCTCAATATCAACTTGATAACACCCTTTTGACAGTAAAGGGCAATTTCCCTAAGATGGCTTTAATTCTTTGCTATTAATTCCTAATATTTAGTTCCTAGATGAACCCTCTTAACATTTAACTCACCAGAATACCCCTCGAAACACCTCAAGATAAACTTTACAATGTTTACTTTCCAGAGATGCTTTCTAAAACACTTTGATATTGAATTTTCAGATTATTTCCTCTCAGCAGTGTCTTCAATTACCTTATACTAGACTTGTCAATGCTTTAAACTCCAAAAATACTTATCAACCTTTGATATTTCCAATTTACATAATTTTCCCAAAACAATTTCAAATACTCTCAGTCAATACACACATTCATTTTTTATGGCACTGTTTTCAATTACTGAATAATAGAATTCCTCATGCCTTAGCAATTATTTCTACTAAACATCCTTCGAACATGATATTTATTCATCCATAATATCTTTAAATACCGTTCCAAATTTTGTGGTTACCAATTAATTCCTCTAAAATATCCTCAAACAATTTTCTTATTACTCTTGACTTGAAACCATCTTTTAATTACCTAATAAAACGTTCTTATATATGTTAAGTCAGCAGGAGGGACGGTTCACAGACATTCAAGCTACATATACGGTGGACTCTACTGTATACACTCCTCCCCAAAATGCCTGCTGAAGCAATCCAACCCTTTATGTCGATCTGTAAAAAAAATGCCCTTGAGACCCTTTGTAAAAAGTCTACTAATATCTTACTTTTCACTTTTTGTATAAACCATCACAACTTTCATTATTTATTCTATCTAAAGTACCCTTCACCTGTGAAATCTCTCATATATCTCTGTATTGTCTCTTTCACCTAAATCCTCAAATATCTCAAAGTCATATCCACGTCATACAATTTCTCCTAGAAGATGCCTAAATATATTTACCCAAATCCTTAAAATAGATCTTTCCACACTTCAAATATGGCATGGAAGATCTTTATAGATTGTACACCAAGTACATTTCCTGAGTTCTCTATTAGATTTTATATCCACCTCTCAAATATTTTATACAAGTTCCCTTGTTTCTCAACCAAACAAAATATCAAGTGTTTAATTGTCTAAAAATAAATTCTTAATAATAATAATAACTCCTTTACGTATTTTCTTAATTTTTCAATTGGACATTCCAAGTTAGCAGTGGCAAAGAAATACTCTTTAATAAATCAACAATATCTAATTTTTTTATTCCATCTTTTCCTATAAGTATCACAATTCCCATCACTTACTCTATTCAAAACACTTTTTTGCTTGCTTCTTTGTAAAATCTCCACTAACATTAATAAAAATAACATTTCATCTCCTTTTCAAAGGACTATAACGACTTTGCATGCTAGCCATTTTTTTCCCCTAACAATTTTCTGTATACATTTAACTTCAAGTTCTTCACCTGTCAAAATTTGGGTGGCAGTCATTTTGATGTCTACTCTACCATTCATAACATTTCCCAATTTCCTTTGTTTTTACAGCATCGTCTTGCTACTATTACTTCTAAAATCCAGACAACCATTCTTCATTTCTGATGTTTATAGAGATTTCTAATTCCTCTAATATACATAACTTTTTTTTATCATGGATTATTCGAAAACATTCAATTTTTCGACATAACTTAGGTGAAATAACAAAAAGTATCTACATGTTCAATGAAATTAACATTCTGGAATATCTTCACCTTTACATTTCAATTGCACAAAAATAAAAACGTTTAATCCTCCAAATATCTTCTCATCTATTTAATGAAACGTTAATTTCTTTAATTACACTTTTTCTTAAAAATATTTAAGCATTTATCAAACTCTGACTTATTTATTTATTTTTCTATCTACCATCCTATCACACCTTCTTGGGCATCTCAAACTTTAAACAATACTTACATACCAGTGCTAAAATCAAATGAATCTCATAAAATCATTGTTAAATGTACAGAAATATAAAAAATATTTATGATCTAACAGAATATACAGATCAAATTCTCTAGAAAATTACATCCCATGATACCACAAAATGTCCTTGTAAACTCATGCTCCTTAGACAAACCCCCAAAACTACCTGAACCATTTTTCAAAACTCTCTGCACAAGTACTATCTTTAAATCAATTAGGAAACTCACACCAAAATACTTTTTCTAATTTGATATATTTAAGAAAACACTTAGTTTTTTTGATTAACCACCTACATTTCTATAAAATTTCATTGACTTATTATGACACTTCTCATGTTCACTTCTAAATCAATCACTTACCAGGATTCTTCCGATCTTACACCAGTCATTGAAACCTCCACCAAAATTCTGCACAAATTTCTCTTGACTTTCTCCAGTCATCCTTCCGACCTTCCCAGGAATTCAAACCTCCACCAAAATTCTCAACAAATCTCTTTAGACCTTCCCCCAGTCATCTTTCCATTCTTCCCAGTCATTTATGAATCCTTCCAAACTTACATCTGTCATTCAAACTTTCATCAAAATTCTCCTTGAATTTCTTTTCACCTTCCCCTTTTCCTACATTTATGACATTCATCTCCTACCAGGAAGATTCACTATCCAAATTTTCCTCCATTTTAAATGCTCCAACAATTCAAATTTCTTACAACCATTGTCATCCCAATAATCTCTACCGGATGCCCCTGTCCATTTCTTTTTGGAGAAATGCCATTATTCTCTTACTTCTAGGAGACATAACTATTCTTGCCCAACAGAAATTTGTTCCTCCCTCAAAAATCACTGAAACTGCAAAAATGTGCCAACGAGAATGTTTAGATCAAAGAGAGAAGAAAAGAAAATTAGCAAGCCCTCAGTGACTTTAACTGGTTTCTGGTTTTTCTTTCATTGGGTTATTGGTCTGGGTTTCTGCTTCCTGTGGATTACTGAACTGCTTACTGCTGAACTGGGTTTGTTTGTTGGTCAATTTCTTCTTTGTGGCCTCTCTGGGTTGAATGGGGTTGTTCAACAGTTTATCTGTCAGTCGCCTCTCACATTCGTGGCTGCCTATGGGGTCAAATCCTTAGTTGTGGCACCAGTTGTGACAAGGCCCCAGTTTCACTCCGATAGATCTCCGCCAATCCTTTCAACACCTATGTTATGTGCAAAAATCCACAGAAAGGATATCGGCAAAGTTGGTTGAAACTTTGTTAAACTGAGCTGGTCTGGTCACAAAGCAAAGTCACCAATATGGTTGGCAACGTCAAGGATTGCAAGGACACTTGATGGAAAAGTTTCAACTAATGAAAAAATTCATTATTTGAATGAAATAATCTTTCACAAAATTTTATGGTCAGTTTTCTTCACAGGCTCTCATAAGTTCCTATGATTATTGTCTTGGGGAACATAAGCGGCATATCACCAAGGCTCTGGTTCAACTTCACAGGCCTTGGGCACTCCTATCTGGGTCTGCCCTCAATGGTGCCCCACCGCTAACTGTCTGAGCTAAACATTTCTATGAGTTAAAATGCTAATCTTTAACTCTCTTTAGAAGCATACAGCTTCCATCTGTGGCAGGTTTTCCACCCTCTAAATTTGCAGGTGTATTATCTGAGTTATTTTCTCAGTGTAACCTGAAAATACAAAGAAATCATTAAATCCAGAGATTTTTTTTCTTTGAGATAATTTTATGTTTTTTTGACAGGATTAATTGTGCATACATTTTTAGTATGTTGGAAAATATCCATAAAATCAAATATATAACAATGTTACTCTATCTTCAACTCTTAAGCAGCTCTGGAGTTTTCCTTGAACAGAAAGTTAAGGAATTTATTTAGAGACAATCATAGAATAAATGAAGATTTATGTATTGGTATCTGAACAAATGAGGAATTGCTGAGCATGTGTATGTCTGTATTTGTAAGAAATGAAATCATCGCAATATCAAAGAAATTTTTTGTACAACACTATGTAATTATATGTTAATTGATTGAAAATTGAAGAAATTCGATATTTTCGTCATATTAAGTCATGATGAAATTCTGTTTTTATTCATGGTAATGTGAGCAATGATGTTGAGGTCCGCCTTATATAGCAAACCATGCTAATATCAATGAACTCCTATAGTCAACTAATGGTTATCTCCTAGTTATTAGCAGTGCTTTATACTGATCATTTTATCCTTCAATTTTATAGTAAATATTATGTGAACACTAGATGTATATTGAAATTGAAAAATTTATAAAGCTTGGTTTGAATTTCTTCTTTGCTGAAAGATTTTCAAACTTGTCAGTATCAATCTAAATTGCTAACTCCTACTCAAACAATGTCTAAAATTTTACATGGACCAACTTGGAAATACTCTAATTTGTTACACCTAAATGTATAAGTTTGTCTCAAAGTATATTCATTCATTAGTCAGGGCCTGAACTTTATCAAATATCTAAAACTATCAAGATTTTGCAAAAGAAATCCAAAAATACCTGCGCCTCATAAAAAATCTATCTGGTATTCAATATCTAAAAACGATTTTTCATATCTAAATGCAACAAAAATATCTAAGTTTAGGTATAAAATATGTAAGTTGACAACTCTGGAAGCGAATTTTTTGTGCACATGTGCAAATAACATGTCCACTAAATCCCAAAAACATTATACCAGGTTCTGTTAAACCGAGTGTTTACTGTATCCAGTTGAAGAAATTAGAATAATTATTACTGAATTCATTTTTTTATTTTGAATCCTTCCATACCACATTTTGTTTTTGGAATGATTTTGAATTATTAGTCAGTGTGGCTTTTGGAAGATGAATCTTTTTACACTGAGAAGTTTTCAGATGCTCCAGAGCAATCATTTGTTAAGGAAACAAAATGGACGGTATTTCAAGGTTAATATTGATGATGTGGCCACATGTTGTAGTCAATCCCCCACCACCAATAGTGACTTGAAATAACTTGAATTTTCTTTTTGGTTCAGAAACAATGAAGAAAAGAAGTAAAACATATCCAGAATATTCTTGTACTTAATTTTTATCAGAGGAAGTATTATAAACCATGACTATTTTTGACCTTCATCTAAATTCATTTGTTGCTTTTTATTCAAATAAGTCTGAGCAGAAGTTGCTCTAAAAAGCAACTATTAAAATAGGATGAAGGCAAAAAGTAGTCATAAAATTAAAAATAATGATATCTTGAATAGTTTAAGCATTCTAATTTTTCATGGTTCAACATGAAGAGAAAATAAGTCATTTTGAGGTTGTTCTATAAGTGGAAGAATGTTGTATGTATATGAAACATGAGAATAGACATCAGGTATTATTATGGATCAAATTTCTTTTGAATAAAAACTAAAATTGCTAAAATAGAATCATTGATCAGTCTGACTTTGTTGAACTGAACAGGATTTAAAACATTGTTCAAAAGAATAAGCCCGTGTTTTATGCAAAAATTAGATCTTCTAATTCTCAATCAATACTTTTATCAACAAACATGACACGGAGAAGGAATATCTGTTTTATTGTTCATCAAAATATATATTTGTATGTATTTATTTTCTTGATACCTGAAGTTTATTTTAGATATTCATCTAGTAGATGAATTATATTTATTTCCAGTTGCAAGTTCAGATAGTTCTTCATTTCAATATTTTTTGATATACCTTATCTAAAGATACAAAGTTTTATGTTCATTTTTTTACCTTGATTAGCTGAAATTGAAATGCGGCAACTACAGCAACGCTTAGAAGAAACAGAAAGTCAAATGACCAGAATTCTTCAAGCTATGCAATCAGTTCAGCAGCATGTTAGTGGTGTTGTCGATCGAGCATCTGGAAACAACAGTAATATACCTGAGGATGCACAAACTTCAAATGGCAAAACTGGAGAAAATCCGGATGTTTATGGAGAGAAATACCCAGAAACTTCTGAAAATGAAAACGAAAACAAACACACTGAAAAATATGAAAAAGTATGTTTCTTTCTATATTCTTGAATGTTTTGAGTGATAAATTTTTTGTTTCTCTTTTTATTAAAAATTATAATTTTTGCATGGTTTTAATTTTGCTCACTCTAAATCTTTGATTTGCCTTTTTTTCAATGTATGGTCTTTAATTTATAAAATGTTAGATTATAAAATTCATCAATACTCAATAAAGCCTGAAAAGATGTTGAAATTCATGCTCCCTATTAAAATACTATACTTATACTTTAAAAAATGTATTTTATAAAGCCTATGGTTCTTTTTATGTTTCCTATCTTTGTTTTTCCAGAGCAATGTTGTTCCTTCAGATTCTAATCCTGACCTTGAAAGTTATGAAGTTCTGGCAACAAACAGCAATGGAAGTGAAGCGAGCAGTGACTATTCCTTACTGAATGAAAATGGAGGCTCCCGCAATTCTCCTGAGGCTGAAACTATTTCATCGGTGACAAACACAGGTAGAAAACTTGGTGAAAACCAGTCTGATATAAAAAATTCTGAGCTGTCAGAAAACGGTGATAATTTACTTTGCACTAAGTTCGAAGAAGACTATGAGAATGATTTCAACATCAACCAAACAGACTGTGATGAAAAAACACCTCCAGGAACTGATGTCTGTGTAGAAGATATCGGGGCTGAAGAAGAAAATGATAGTGTAGATGATAGTGTCATATTGCGAAAACGCAATGTTACAACTTCATCAAAAAATTAGGCTCAATGTATGTCTGAAATTCAATTTTAAGAATAAGGAAATGAAAAGCGAATGTAAATGATTTTAACTAAAAGGAAAATCAATGCTAAAGTAACTTAATGCATGCTGCTGAAATGAAGTATGCCTCGATGAATTTGTGATATGTTCTGATAGAGAATTGATTTTTTTTTTTTGAATTTTGGCATCAAGAGTGATGCATAAAATTGAAACTAGTCGTTTTTATCAATCTTTTTAAACTTAAACACAACATTTATAAATGACTTTTACATCACAATAATTTATTCCCCTTTTCTTTTGTGTGTGTGTGTATGCATGCATGAGTGTGTGTGTTTGTATGAACATAGAATTTCATCATTTTTATCCCTCAAAATAACTAGTCACAGCATTTTAAAAAAATCTTATAACTCTATGTAGTTTTCTTATAACCATGACTAGTATTTTTATTA
Source organism: Thysanoteuthis rhombus (assembly GCA_963457665.1). NCBI lineage: Eukaryota > Metazoa > Mollusca > Cephalopoda > Oegopsida > Thysanoteuthidae > Thysanoteuthis > Thysanoteuthis major. The sequence continues at coordinate 32,643,131 of OY735201.1, forward strand.
AAAATAAAATATTTACTATCTTTGATACTAATAATTATTGCATTTTTGTTGGGTATTTCCATTAAGTGTGTTTTAGGCTACTTGAAATACTTACAACTTGTTGAGAAATGAAGTTACATTTTGTGATGAAAATCTGTTTCACTCGGATAGTATTTATTGCTTTTTATTTGTATGACATGAGTTAGGTATGGAGATAATAATCTGCAAAGCTCAACAACCCTATGTTAAAAATGGATTTTAATGAAAATTAAACTCATGTATGTTCCCAATTTAAAAAAATCTAAAAGAGGGTAGAGTAAAAATATTTGTTTAGAAATTTATTTGTTATTTACAGCCAGTTATTTTAAAAGATTTTGGGTCGAGACGCATAGTGATAATACCATTAAACTTTCAATCTTCCTACTCACAAAAAAATTATTAAAAATAAATAAGATACAAATTCATCCTCAATCATTGCAGTTCATATAGAAAATATTTTCTGATAGAAATTCAGTTTTTAAAAAAGATTTTTGCATAATTATTTGGTTTATTTAATTATCTATTCGCAATATGCTTGTAACTCCAATTCCAGGAAATATTTGGTATTATACTGTAAGTCCATGGCTGCTGAAGTTATTTACCTGTTTTCTCCCCTTACTATGTACTCCAAAATATTTTTTAAACATTAGTTTTACTGGTACTGAACTAGCTTTAACTTAGAGATGATTGCTTTGATTCACGTTTTTTGTTTTGCTTTATATGTTAAGATACAGTCTCTACGAAAAAATATTTTATTTTCCATTTTTTTAAGAAAATAAATCTGTTACAAAAAGTCCGATTTTCATTTGTAAAATCGGTGGAAGTTCTATGCAAATCTTTATTCTTGAAACAAATGACTTTTTCTGAAAGATTCATTTGGGTATGTTAATATTTTTTTCTCAGTTATTTAAAATTGATGAAAAAGATGAATAATTAAAATAAAATCAATCACATGTTGTAAAAAAATTTTTCATTTGTAAAACTCTTAGGATAAGTAATTGTCTTTTCCCTTTTGTTTTTTTAAACCATTTTTTGTTTTTATATTTTGCATTGTATCCTCTTTGCAGATTTTTCACCTTATGAAAATTTTGTTAATTTATCTAAAAATGATTTGTTACTGAATTTATTGAAAGAAAACGATTTAACCATTATTTCATATTTTTATATACTAAATATTCTTTTAAATTCATGCAGTTATTGTTTAATTTTATTTTTAGATATCTTTTTTGGTGATTGCTTTCAGTTATAATATCTGTTGATCTCAGTGTAATAATTATTACAATTTTTGTGAATCCATCAATGGGATGATTGTTACAAAATAATTATATGTACCAAACTTTTTTTCTTTTCTCTTTGGAAATTAGATAAACATATTTGAATGGTTACTGACTTCAAATCTATCGGAATTAAATGAATAATCAAAGAAATGCTTATAACCTAATGCACACTTTCGTTTTACATCTCAAAATACAATATATTCAAACAATCTGTATCTAAAAACCTTCCATTTCCATGCTACATAAATCATTTTAAAGAAATAGCTTTTTATTACTAAAAGAGAAATAAATTGAAAATATAAGCATGTCTGTGAAGACTGCTCAGAATAACAAAATTATTGAGTCTTTGATATTCTATAGAAAAATCTACCTTGTAGATGTATAGTTAGCTGTAATGATAAAATTACAATGACCATAATAATTAAATGGATTATTTAATATTCATGCTACTGCCAGGGAAATTGGCAGCTTGCCTTTAACTTCGAATGTATTGCAATACTATCAATGCAATAATAGAGATCAAAGCAGCTGCCAACCTTGAAACAAACAGTAATTGATGAAAGCCAAGTTCAAGGCTTCTATCAACCAAAACATCTCAATTCCTTATTCATAGAGCTCACTCTGCATTTATTCTAGGGATCCATCTGGCAAATCTCATAAATGTTTTTTAAAGTAGAAGAATGTTCTCTACACAATCATTGACTTTTCTTGAAATATACACATTGATAAATAAAAAAAAGTCTGTTGTTTGAATTTGAAAATGATCTTAAAAAGTAAACAAGTTAAATCTATATAACTTCTAGTATATTTAACAGGAATTATTACTTTTTTATTATTTCATCAATTCATGTTTATAGAAAAGCCAAAGATATTCAAGTCTATTCTGTTGAATTTCATCTTTGGCTGATTGTCATGTCTAATCCTTATATTCAAGATATAAATACTTCCAGAAGACAGTTCTGAAACAGATGCCATCAAAATATCAGCAAAAATCTATTAACAAGTTACTATTCATGAAATTTAAACAACATAATTTTTTTTTTCAATAAATTATCAAAATGTTTCTTGGTAGAAAGTTTATCCTTAAAAAATAGGGAAATTCATTGAAGGCTTCATCAATTGAATCTTGATTGGAGAAATCCTCTCTTGGGAGGAAACAGTCTGGAAGCTTGAAAAATGGTAATCTATCGAATAGGAAAGCTACAATAGGCTTCATCTTCAGTCAATTCAACTTTGCTAATACCATTTTTGAAACATGAGAGTGGATATTATAATGCAGCAAAATGACTTCTCTAATCACCAGAGTTCTGTTTGAATTTTGAATGCATTATTCTAAGTTAGTCTTCCATACTTTGAGAAATAATTGTTTTGCCACTTTGAAAGGAGAACAGATGACGGATCAAACCACTCCTGTTCCACCTAACACTCACAACCAAGATTATCATAATGCAGTTTCACCTTATCTACATCAAGCAGATCTCCTGTTATTGATGAAACTGATCAATTTCATACTGTTGAACATATTAACCCAGCCCCTGGCCTTTATTCATCTGAGTTTTTTATTAATTTTTTTCCAATATAATCCATTTACCCTGATGTAGATCTCTATGCAATATCATATGATCGCAGAACAAGATACACAGCGATCGACATCTGTTAGAACCTGGTATACAAAGGGCCATCACTAAGGCCTTATCCCAGAATATTATTATCATTATCTATGAAGTTCTTGCTAATTACAACTCTTGAATGATAGTTTCTAGTGATTCCAGGAAGTTTTGGAGTTATTTGTATGAGTTTTTTTTTCAAAATCATTATCCTCCATAGCCTTCAAAGTTTTTTCATTGAGTAATGGTTTTGGTTAAACCTCCTCAGGATTTTCTGATCTGTAATCTCTTCTTACAAACTTTTGAAACCAAAATGTTATTGTTTATTTGCTAACAATATTGTCACCGAATACAAATTTATCCTCACAGCTTCAACTGAACTATGTATTGGAAATTAGGGATTTACTGGCATCTCTTTCTGGAGATGCTTGCATGACACCAAACATGTGTTGCATTGCATGGTGTATAGATAAATATATCTACTCACATCTTTATATTATACTGTTTGTTTCTTGTGTTAATAGAAATCATAAGAAAATCAGAAGAAAAATGTTGGTGGCAGTTTACTGTCATGTTTTGTTAGTGTTTTTTGGGGTTTTTTTTTCAATGAATAACTCTTAATATTTATTTGAAAAAATGAAGTCAAATGTGAAATAAAACTTATGTTATTAAATCAATACTGCATTTTGTTTTACAGAGAAGTAGTTTGTATATACAAAAAAAAAAAAAAAAAAACAACTTCAAAGTGCAATAAACAATCAACACGAAAAAAGAATTTTCATCAATTTTTTATTTGTCATTTCATTTTCATTTCATTTTCTCTTGGACTAAATCTTGAGTCTCAGTATACTTGCATATTTTTCCTTGTGAAAATAGAAAATATTTTCTGTTCATTCTTCTAGATCCTGTATGTATTTTTTTTAAACACGGTACGGCTTTGTAATTTGCCATATACACTGCTCAACACTAAAGAGTTTCTTACTCATTCCCCAAGACCCAATTTAATCTGCTTATAGGTCTATTTTGAGCATACAGCGAATGGAAAGAATTTGGACACTTTCAAAATATTAATTCAATATACTTCTGATGCTCACATTTACTGTGAATTCAAACAGGTGATGAATTTTATATAAAATTAACAATTACTAAGAAAAAAAAAATACACATTTCCAAACATACAACAATGAATAAAAACAAAAGTAGCTGCGGAAAAAAGCTTTTTTGATACTATTAGAAAATCACCATAAAAATATAATACTTAGCTAAGGTATGATTTCATCAGAGTCATCATTCTCTACTTCTACCTTCTTGAAATAAGGTAATCATAGTTAAAGTGAAGAAGCTTACAACTAAACAAAAAAAAAATCATAATTAAGCAACATAACTAAAGTTTGAAGTACTGTGTCATTGCCAAGATGTTAAATATCCCTGTCAGTAACATTGTGATACTAAGATTATGCAAGATTTTACAAGTACACAAGTATTATATAAGAAATATAAGCCTGGATCCACTGGGCACATAACAGTTTGGTTATTGAAATGTGTACTTTTGGTTTGAGACCCAAGAAACAAAATGAAGGTAGCTATCAGAAATATTAGCCAAGAAAGGCTAAAAAGCGGAAATGGAATGATATTCTGCACTGAAATTATTACACTGACAGAACACAGGCTTCTTGTCAGTACGAAAGCCCTTATCAGAATCCTGACGACGTGTTGTTATGTTGATTTTGAGACAATCCAGAGAAAGGGAAATCTTGTTTGGTAAACAAGATGTCAAGAACCAGGTGTACCCAGAAATAGTTGTTAGAGAAGGTGTCAGTAAAGTTAAATATCCATCAGACTCAACCTTAGAATTGAGGGTTACCCATAAAAAGCTGATTTTTGTATCTAAAAGCAACTGTGTGCTGAATCATTAACTCTTTCATTTTGGAGATGGAGAGGCAAAGGCTTATTGTACTTGCAGTAATAGTAAGAGCCAGATGCAAACTTATACAAGTCTCTCTGAGGACTTTAAACTAAAGAGTGAGATTGCTCCTATTTTCCAGGCTGAAACCCTCAATACCCTGCAAGGCTTCAAGCAGTGGACTGCAACAATCTTCTCCACCTCATGAGAAAGCTATAAACCTGAGCTGAAGCTGATTTTAGAAGTATTGTATCACGTTACCTCCCATATCAAACAGAGGACGATAATATCAACATGATCTTTAAATAAATGTATTTAAGTATTTCTGTTTCTAGTTGTCTTGAAATTGTTATTGTGCACCTGCCTTTGGCTCTCATCAAGACTCCGATGGCAGTGTCCAGACATTCTCCATCAATCTTTGAACACAACATGGAGGTGATCGAGGCTTGGCACAGATTGAATAATTGAGATTGAGGAAAGAGAAATTACACGACTGAATTGATTATTCTGAAATGGAAAATGTTTGGCACCACTAAAAACCTCCTAACTGGCACTCCACAGAAAATTTTTCTACAAGCAACTTGATAAATGCTAAGAATAGTCAAAGCGAATCCAATGATAACTTGAAAGGAGATCCAAGATGATTTTAGAGTAGTTGGCACATCGGTTACTAAAAGAACTATTGGTAATGCACTACACAGAAATAGCTTAAAATCCCCTACAGCATGGAAAACATCTTTGTTGCAAAAAAGGCACCAAAATTCAATGGTGAAGTTCACTAGTGACCATTTAGAGAAGCCTAATTATTTTTGGAAGAATATTCTCTAGTCAGATGAATCGAAATTCAAACTTCTTGGTACCCCCCCCCCAAAAAAAACAGCTAGTCATGCATGAAGAAAAGATGGATGGCCCTATGATCCAATAAATACCATCCCCACAGTGAAGCAAGGTTTGAGGCTAATTTCTCTTTTAATGGTACTGAAGTACCTTACATGGTTGAAGGAACCATGAATGGAGCAATTCATCATAGTATTTTGAAAGTTAATGTGTTCTCTTCAGTGCAACAGATGTAGCCTGAAGGTTGGATCTTTCAACAAGATAACAACCCCAAGCACACAGCTAACATAACTCGCAAATGGTTTGTTCAGAATAATGCAGAGATATTTCAGTGGCCCATCTCCTAACTTGAAAATTTATGGTGAAGCTTAAAAGATTAAACTAATCAGAAAGTCCCCAGAGACATTTACAATTTGAAGGCTTTTAGCAAGGAAGAGTGGACCAAGATTTAAAAAGAATGTTGCAGAGAGCTTGAGAAGAGTTTAAAAAAAGAAAAAAAAAAACAAAATGTCTCCTAGCAGAAATTGCAAACCAGGGCTATACAACTAAGTATTAAAATATGACATCAATGTATCTGAATATTTTTTTTCCACTGTTACTTCTATCTATAGTTAATTCGGCATTGTATGTTTGGAAATTTTCTCTCCTCTTAGTAATTGTTAATTTTATATCAAAATACATGACATGTAAATTTGAAGTAAACGTGAGAATGGCAAGAATATTTAATGAATATTTTGTGAGTGTCGAAATACTTGTTTCTCCTCTCTGTATTTTGCTTCTGAATTTTGGGGGGAGTGAAAAAAAAAAGAAAGGAAGAAGAAGGATACAAGACATGATATTTAACTGTATCTACTCGTTTGAAAGATTTCAGAATAAAATTTGTATTTATGAAAAAATGAAACAATAAAATGCCAGGTGATTAATTTTTTTCTGTTATGACTAATTTCAAGAACAACACTATGAAGACACTAGATCTTCCTTTTTATTCATCCTAGCAAATTGATTGTTGAAATATGTATATCAGAGTAGATATTTTTACAATTGGAATATTCAAATGATGGTGGTTATTCTTACAATAATGGGAATCTACTTAACCTCTCTGTCACAACGTGTCTCCTTGAATACTACATTTTTTGAAAAAATTAATAAATAAACATGGTTATTGGCTTTAGATATTTCATTCTAGATGGTTTTGGACTTTAATTCCCTAAAAGTTCCATGATTTTTGAAGCTGAGAAAATGCATTTTAGGAGTTTTACAAAAAGTAACACTTGGAATTTTAAAGTATGGAAGGCTCAAACAGCTATTATTATCCTAAATAAAAACAACTTGGAAACTAATTACGTTTTAAAAATAAAAGAAAAAAATGTCTGTGTTTCAAAACAATGTAAATTATATAAAATGCTATTCCAAGTCAATATGAACCAGGTAAAAAGTTGAATAAAGTTTAAATTTAACTGCTACAAACTCTGAAAAGTCAGAGCGTATTATACACAAGATGTTTTTGTTTTTTTTTCTAAGGATTCTGTAGCCCATAATTAAGGGTGCATATTATACACAAATGATTAAGATAGTTTTATGCACTCCACTATTTAGTTCTGCTGCTAGAGAAAAATTTTCTGCAAGGAATCTTTCATACTTTCAGAAACCAAATTTTCCATGACCAATTTTTCAGAGACATATTTTTCTTAGAACTCCTTGTAATATCCCCAGTCATCAACAGATAATTCTGATATGTACTCAATATAAAATCATGCATTCTGGAGTAACATGCCTGAGAATCATTACATAACTCATCTGCTGTTGGCTCCATGTAGCTGGGGATAATCGCCCGGGGGGAAAGGGGCAGGTATTTTCAGCCAGTTTGTATTATGTACATAAGGTAATGTCAGGCTGTATTCATCTTACATAGACAACTGTATACAAGAAGGATGCTCAAAAAATGAGAAATTATACATTAAAAAAAACAAAAAAAAAAAAAAAACTATCAATATCCAGAGGTAAATTCTAAGATTCCTTCAAATGTTTTTGTACTTATCTTTTAAGCAAATGTATCAGTGAATATTTTGAGCAAAAGTTGAAATTTTTTTGTTGAAGTTATAGCTACTATATTATTTTACAATGGCTGATTTTCAGTTGAACCACTGTGTTTTTTTTCTACTTTACCCTGTGCCAAAAACAGTTTTGATATATGAATTTAGCACACATATACTACCTATGTTTTCCCCCCAATTTTAGAGTTTTAAGAAATTGCATAGTTTGATTTTAAATATCTGTAGTATATTTCCAGATTATTTACTGGAGAATTTGGATTTTTTCCTCTCAATTTTGGATTAAAAAAAATAATGAGTTGGCAACAGTGGTCCTGTCTGCTAATACTAGAGAACAGACCATAGAAAATCAGTAGTTGTTATTAATTCCATTCAATTTAATTTTATATTCTTTATGGGGATGGATGCGATTGGATCTTTCCGATAGGTAACTTCCTAGGCACAGTTTCAGAGAGATACATCGGCATATTCTTAATTGACAGTCTTTCACCAAATTCTGCTTAAACTAAAAAACTTAAGAATAGGCAATATTGACTCTATTGTAAAATAATATATACAACACAAGGCAAACTAGAATATATCTAAATTATTTTATTGGGGTAACTGACTGACTAGATCCAAACATCCAAGTGGCTAGTGAAATTATTCTTTTTTTTCCTTAAATCCACAAAAAGCAAGTATTTCAAGCTAAACATCGAACTTTTATTAAAATTTTTATATTATTGACCATCCAAAGTCAGACAGCATGCTCATAAATTTATATATATTATGCACATACCCACACATAGCAATTGCCTGGTTTTCATCTATTCTTTAAATAAATGCAATTTATGATTTAGCTAAATAATTCAATTAATTTGCTAACAAAACGTCAGACAATTCAAACCAAGAAACATTTTGCATGACTTTCTATTTTGTGTTAATTTAGCATTGTATCCTAGTTCGGTGAAAAGTGAAGCCCCATATCAAACTGAGGCATTGTCTCCCTTTATTTCTCTCTCTGATATCCTTCTCCCCAAGATAAGACCAACTGCTCCAACAGACCATCAAAAGCCTGCCAGTTTCAAAGATCTTCCTGTCTCAAAAACGTCCAATCAGAAGGAAGCTTACAGATCTTCAGCCTGCTATTATCTCTACCCTTTTTGAGTTTGTTGGTCAGTCTAAAAAAGGTCTTCAATATACACACTCAGACACACCCACTCCCACAATGCTGATATATATTCTCTACCTTTCTTTTCTTCTCCTCATAAACATCATACCATAACACTGAATGCATGAAATGGCACAATTTTACTCCTCTAAATTGTTGTGAAAACATAAGCAAATGGAAAATTGAAAAGATAAAATGAAATTTTCTCTCTGAAAATTATGTAATTCATGTGAAAAAGTTTCCATCAACTATTGCAGTGATCCCTTGTGTACTATATTTGTTTTTCTGCCTGGCTCATAATAGAATAGCCTTCTGAATAGATAATTTTCATCAAGTTATTTCGTAAAATTTTTTTATGGAAGCAAATTATAGATAAGATTTTGAACAAAAATTAGTCTAAAGGCTTCTGTATTATGGAGAAATTCATCTTTTCTTGAAAAAAAAAAAAAGGGGAAGGAAGAAAATATCAAAAAAAATTTTCTTCTGAAAAACTGGTTTTGTTAGCATTCTTTTTTGGCATGAAATTCATCTGAATATATTTTTCTTTCCTAAATTACATGTAAACGTTTTTGCCTTTCTTATTTTAAGAAAAAACTTAATATTTCATTAGAAATACACAACAGGAACAGTTTTCTTTTTATTCTTCAACTTCCATATACAATGCATTATAGATTACAATATTAATGATAAATAGAAATTACAATTAAAAAAAAAAAAAAGTTAATTTTTTTTTTTAAGAAAAGATTTTCTTCTATAGTTTAAATTAATAAATTAGAAAGTCAATCTTACCTTTTTTTTTCTATCTTCAAGATGAAAGAGAATCTTGCTATATAAACAGGAAATATTTAAAAGAAGAAAAAAAAAAGATGGATTTATTTTCCAAGATCAAAAATACCATAAATCTCACCAGGCCAAAATATCTTATCAACTGTTTGTCTTCAGTCAATCCTGTTCTATGAACTTCCTGTTTGAAATATTTCATTATAAAAACAATGTTTATGCATAATTTAGAAAAGAAAAATATATTTAAATAAATTCTATGCAGAAAGAAAAAAAAAAGAGAAATTAACATGTATAAAAAGAAAAAGAAAAAAAAAGAGACCCTCTGCTTCTATGATGAAAAGATATATTAACTTATGTGGATAGAAATCTCAAGCGCATCCAGTTGTTTTGACAGGCAGTATAGTGTTGGGCGGGAAGAGAATCAGCTGGAGTGAGAGAAACCCTTGAGGTGAGAACTGGAATGGAAAAGTCGGGGTTCAGTTTCAATTTCAAATAAATTCAAATTATTCCACCATGAAAAGATGTAATACAATGCAAAATTTCAACTTCTCACATGCAAGATTGTGGCCTACAAAATGGAACAGATAAACAGATAGATTTTACAGTAATATATATATATATATATATATATATATACACACACACACGCTATCCTGTGGTCTTATCTTGGGTGCCATTATTTCAGCAGCAAGCTTCAACCTCCTCTCTCTGTTTTTTTCCAAGACCTCTGTGTAATTCCAGCCTTCAACAAGAGTGCCTGCTTATAATGTCCTACCACCTCTCAACGTTTATCTTCAATGACATCATGTCTCTCTTGCAGACATCTTTGAAATGAAGATGGAGCTTCCTTTGTGCTCTTCTTGCTGGAGGCCAGTTCTGGGCACAACAGGTTTTTTTTTAGTGCCAGTAAGAAGAGATTTCTCTCTGATGATATAGCAGCGGCAGAGGATTAAATTTTTGGGAGATGAATTGATTAGTCTAGTGAATAAAATGATTCAGATTTTTATGTTGAAAACATCATGGACAAAAATGATATGAACATTGAAAGTACCAGGGACAACTGAAATCTAACACTTCAAAATCACAGTGATCTGATTCAACTTTGGTTGAAAAGTTGAAGATTTTGTTATCGGAAATTGAACTAGTCGATTATTTCAACCATAAGGTTAAGCATGGATTGGGGGAATTATCAAAAAAGGGAAACAACTGATATACAGCTTTCAAGTGAAACAAGGAAATTAAAACTCAAAAACTAAAATGTTTGTTGGTATCACCATTCTCATGAACAACCTTCCTTCTCTAAAATTAGATTTGTAAGAGGATGAGAGTCTTTCAGATCCCTCAAGTAGAAAAGTACTGTCTCATGACAGGTACATAAAATATTCTAAAATACATTTATCTTGCTGATGTAGAATTACAGCCCGGCTGAGGTAATGCCAATTTTGACAGGATTATAATGATGTCAAAATCAATCCAGGAGGAATTTAATCTACCTAAAAATACTAGCTTTGATGAAGGAATGGTAAAATTCAAAGGGTGCCTAGGCTTCATACAACACTTCTCACTAAAGCCTGTCAAACATGGAAGGAATCTTTGGATGGCTGTCTGTTTTACATCTGATGTGTACATGCATTTGATATGTACATGGGCAAGAATACAGATGGAACTAACAGAAATCTTGGCAATAGTGTTGTAAGGAATTTGATCCTATCATTGCAGGATGAATACCAACATATATAATATAATGATTTCTTTAGAGTGAGGTTAGCTGTAGACCTTTTCAGAGAGAAAATTTACTGCTGTGGGACAATTTGTCCAAACCGTAAAAAGTATCTGTTACCAAATAATTCCAAGAAGTTGATGAAAGGTAGTGAAAAAAATTCCAGCAGTGAGGAAACTTTGTTACTAAAGCCTGGCAGGACAAAAGCTCAGCGCATATCTTGTCAACCAACTCACCACCCATGTCGACCACTATTCAGAGAACAAAACCGGGCGGCAAGAATCTGTTAGAAAGCCAACTCCTATTGTAAACTACAACAATGCAAATGGATGGAGTAGACTGGAGTGACCCGTTACAGAAGTATAACCATTTTGGCCATACATAAGAGGCTTAAAAGCTGCCAGGCATACAAATACAAATGCTAACCACAGGTTTATATAAAGGATATCCCTAAAAGCGGATGTTGTGTGAAGTAAACCAAGATAAGACAATAAATGAGTAGACAGCTGAAGTCTAGGTAGTGCACTACCAAGAAAGACAGGCTGCACTGAGCAATTCAGCTCAATGACATGTAAGTCCTGTGTGAAACCTACCTCCTCCAGGGTATGCTATCAAAAGAATTACTGCTCATTTTCTTTCACATCAACACACAAACGACTGGAGAAAAGCTTAGAAACTATATCATGTAGTATGTCTAAGAATAAGTGATACAACTATTAAGAGTGAAAAAAAAAAGGAAAATGAAAAGCAAAGTAATTACTTTGGGCATTAAACTTGAAATAATTCACAGATTTAAACTTAAGTGGGATTGGAAAAGAGCTTAGTGACGATACAGACTAACAAAAGCAGATTAGTAGTGTGTGCAAAGTAAAAATGTGTCAATGTCTAAGTATGCAACGTACAAGTAATTGGAGTTCAATAATGGTAGAGTTTGAAGATCTACGGACAATTTATCTGGGAGATTGTAACCTAAGGTGAATTTTAATTAGCACCAATAATATCATGGCCAAAGCTCTTGGCTTGTTTTTGCTACTGAAAACCCTAGAATGAGAATGAAACATGTTATTGATGAAGCTGCTGCATCCTGATTTCCTGCAAAAACAGCAGAAAGTAATTGAATAATCATGTGAATGAAACTTATCTTTATTGGAAGAAAATGCCATAAAAACCTTCTATAAAAAATAATGAAAAAAAAGGAAAGAGTTTCACTGGCCAAAAGATAACTTTGATTCAATGCTGAGAGGAATTTTAGATTAAAGCCGACACTTGTTTATAGAACTAAGAATCCAAGGGTTTTGAAAGGATGCAACTCTCTTCATCAGTTGTTTGATAAGCAAATAAAGATGGATGGGTCACCCAAACCATACTTGAAGACTGGTTCAAGTCCTATTTGTGTACTGGTACTTGAAACATTCTGTAAGATAAATAATTTGTCTTTCAAAGCTCATTTACGTCTGGATAATTAACCTGGCAATCCTAACTCGCTTAAATGGCTCATGTGATAATATGCATTTAAGGCTATCATGGGAAAAGATACTGTTACTCATGATTTATACATAATTTTTTATAAAAATTCCAACATTAAACGTAATAGATGATACACATCAATGAATTATGTGGTTGAAGAAATAGTTTGTATTGGATAAGACCTTGATCATGAGGGTGCTGAAACGGAAAATATTCAAATTATTTGGATTCGAATACAAAAGAATCGAGTGACTATGATCTAGAAATCAAACAATGCACACATGTAGAAAATAAGCAAATGGAACGTGACCGAGAAGAGAATGCTCCAAGAGAGATAACAACTTGACTGAATCTTCTCTAATTTAGAGACAATTAAAAGACACAATCAATGTGAATCTAGATGTCAATTAAAGTATGTTTGTTTTCTAGTCTAGAGAATCAGATGGCTTATTATTGCAGAATCTTTGCTTAAAAAATTTTTCAAATTGATGAATTTCCCCCTAAAATAAACATTGTCAAAACTACTTAAATGCATTCAATGAACATTTATTGTTATTTTCTTCATAGAGTATATATGATACGATACTCTTGTAGAGAAGCAATACTTGAATACTTTGAGTTGCTGACAAGAGATCAATTGCAATTTTTACCATGTGATAGGCACTCTCTTACCAATCAAGATGTCTTTGACACCTACAAATTTATTAATCATACACACAATACAAAAGTAGCAGAAATCATCTTCAGTGGGAATAGATTTAGGAGTTGAGTGTGACCCTGCAGTAGTCTGGCTTGCTATTTTATTTTTCTACAAATAACATCTACCACAGACAGTACCGTTCAAATTTCGAGAAATTTCAACAAATTTAGCTTGTAATCACATGGTTCTTATGCACAATATCAACATACAAGTTGCTAGATCAACTTTTTTGTGTAAAAGAAAAAAAAAAAAGGAAAATATTTTACAGACTACTAATATATTTTTGTCCTAAGAGACATTTTTGAATCATCAAAACTAGATTGAATACCCATGCAAAGGGCAGGTAAAATAAAGAAAAAAAATTAGATGGAAGTTAGATAGCGCTTATTCTAATTCATTTTTAAAAAGTGATATTTGTGACTTAGTTGTTTTATAAAAACCCCAAAACAATCATGGAAAAATGTTAAAATATATATGCACACCACTTAACAGAAAATAAACAACTTCCTTTCACGCTCAGCCCTTCTCTACGATCCAGGATACCTGCTTTTAGCGAGATAAAGCAGATATCTCACTATTACTTTCTATGAATGATATATGAAGTTCCCATTTACTGTTATTCAGCTGAAGAAACGGGCCTGCTGAAGAAAAGAAGGAAAAAAGTGTCCGTTTTAGCATGAATTTATATAGTAAATCAAACCTCTTCCCAAAACATCCAAGGTCGGGGTGGTGTGTGATTTTCAAAAACTAACGAGCTAAAAACCTGCCTGGGGGTCATACTGGTACACACGAATAATTTCATGTTTACTTATTAAATCAACAGAAACTCATTTGAAATACGGATAAACCATATTCTAGAAATTCAAATTCAAAGATATTTCCAGGAAATGTGAATCCAGATTAAGTATGTATTGTATTGTTATGACTTCAATTACTTGATTTGATTTTTATGGCCAAATCTTGCTATATTAGGTTTATATAAAAACTGGACCCCTCCACAAATGATATTATCATTGTTCTCACATATATATTTCTGCAAAGTATATAATTTTGTGTAGGTAATTTATTACCAATGGAATGTAGCTATATTAAATACCAGTAAGAAAATGTATACCTGCACAAAGTCTTAATATAATTCTTAAAACTTGGACCTCCCACAAAAAAAAAAAAATATCAGCTTATTTAAATCAAACAGTGATCTTTCAGCTTATTCTTGCATTTCAAGAATTTAAACTCATTCTGTAATAATGTTTTAACACAGCCAAAGAGTTGTAAATTGAACCATGTGTTTATATTCACAGCTAGCTATTTTTCATTCCCTTAAATAATCTATATGTGTGAAATATTGTAAATCATATATTTCTACATATTCTAACGTTAGATGCCGGAAAAAATTATCACAAATCTTTAAAAAATATCTTGATATGCAAAACTTGCATTCAATTTTAATATTTATTTTCAAGTAATACAATATACAAGAAGGAGTAAAATAAAATCTGCTAAAACTTTGTATCTAGCATTTTCCAAAGCATTTTTCAGGACTTGGTGTAATACAAAAAATTACTCAAAATAAAATTTTCTACCGGATGACGTAGATTTTATTAGAATTGGTTGAGTTTTACAAAAGTTATTACAAAATTAAAATCGATGCTTTGTGTAAATACTCAATCATATTAATGGCACTGCGCTATTATGCGTGTGTGATATACACACCACTACCATCCTCAATTACAACTACTCCTTGTAAAAAAAACATGTTGCTCCCACATCAATTCGAACCACCAACTTTTAAATCAACAGCCGAACGCACTATCCTGATGGGCCATGGAAGCATCTGACAGTTATTTCAGAGCTATCTATTTCTCATTCCAATTCACAAGTGCCTGACTTTTAAAATGTATTTCATTATTTAAATACTGAAATTTTCAGCCTCGAAAGTAAAAACAATTTCAAATTCTAATTAATAAAGCTTATGACATTCACAGAGTCATGTAACATATACCAATAAATTCTAATTCTGTTCAGCAGGTTAGGCATGCATCAAGATACAACAGTAAATTTTTAAGAAAAGAAGAAGAAAATTTGCTAAAATTTTGTACCTAGTGTTTTTCAGAGCAATCTTTGTAAATTGATGTAATAAAAATAAGTTACTTACAATAAAATTCTCTACAAGAGAATGTAGATTTTATTATCATTTGTGGAGTTTTACAGAAGTCATAACAGAATCAAAATCGTTGCTTTGTGTAAAAACTCAACTTAAGGGCATTGCCCTACAGTGAGTGCCTGATGAGAACATGCAATAGCAAATGAAATTAATTTACCTGTAGTTATTGATTACTTTTGCTATCAGTTTATATTCCTGTGCTCTGCTACTACTACATAATTTTTAGGATTCAGACTTATGAGGGATGAGTAATGAATGTATGACAGTCATAGTGAATGTGGTGTCCCTTTGGTACCCATTCAAGCATGAGCACCCTCTTCCATTCTTACCCTTGTTCATTATATTGCAAGGGTGGGAGGGGAGGAAGAAAAGAAAGGATGAAAGATATGTGGAAATTTATATTCTATTGCAGCAAGATACTATGTTTTAGCTCCTCTGTATAGCATATAATTCCTAGCCTTCTTTACCTACATTAAAAAAAGCCAAAAGGAGTAATGAACTTGAATAACATTCTAAAACAAACTAATCAACATGATTTATTGGTGAGGAAAGGCATCAGACAAGAATTGAATAATAACTAAAAATAAACACTCAGAATTATATCATATAATGATATGTACAAAGAAATTCTAGACTAACTAAGAAATTATCTACTAACCTGTCTACAAGATTTAGCTCATTTTCACATATCTGGATATGGTATTAATGATTTACATTCACTTCTTTCAAAGAACCGAATTAACATAAAAGCTGAAAGAAATAACATAACATATTGTATTCATTAATTTCTATCAAGTATAGTTTTAATAAGCTAAAGAATTCTATCAAATGATCTTTATATTTAAGAAAAAATATCTTTCAATGAAGATAATAAATTATAGTCACGTTTTTAAACTTAAATGGCAAAATACATACAAACCACCTAAAATTTATATATTTCATACAAATGAAAATTATTTTTGAATACTTGGGAGTATAGAATGTAGGCAACACAGATGCCTAATTCTTCCATAAGAATATATATCTGCAAACAAAATTTGGTTTAATCACAAATATAAATCAGTTTGAAATAAGAGTGAAATAAGAACAAGTTAGCTATATATTCTGTAGGATTGCAAATTTTCTCATACTGTAATTTATTTACTGTTTATAACAAAATGTCATTAATAACTTCAATAAGTAATCATTATTCATTCAATAATACAAAATTAGAAATAACTGGTGGGCATAGTTACTTCTGTTGTTGCTGTTATATAACAAATGTTAAAAAAATGAGGAATGGTTTATCAGTTACTCGAATCAAGCAAAGCTTCTTATCAAAATGAAACATGCTAAAATTGAAATAATGGGAGGAAGCAAGAATCTCATTACGATTTAGGAAAGATTTTCCAAACCCTATATTTATAATATAAATATAAAATGAAATAAAAGATTCAAAATTACCTAATAATACCATATGAAATAAAATGCATTAAAATAATTCAGTAAAAATACAAAATAAAAATCATTTTTGTAAAAAAAAAACAGAAGAAAAATAATTTAAAGTAAATTATAACACCTAACATCTTCAAACCTAAAATTTCTCGATGATTTTGCAGAGGTTATATTTAAAAATATATTCAGATGAGTTTCGATATTTCTATGTTAATTGTTCACAAGTTCAAATTTATCTTTGACTATTTATTTTCTATGAAGAATTTGCCCATATTTATGAGAAATTCACATTTAGCAATGAGGTTGAAATAAGTAAAATGGTAATGAAAAATTATTTGTTTGCCATTTGTTTGAAACAAATTTCAACAGAATAAAACTAAATACATACAAAAACATTTGAACTTGAAAGAAAAATTTGTCAATTGAAATAT
The DNA here is from genome assembly GCA_963457665.1 of Thysanoteuthis rhombus. NCBI lineage: Eukaryota > Metazoa > Mollusca > Cephalopoda > Oegopsida > Thysanoteuthidae > Thysanoteuthis > Thysanoteuthis major. The sequence continues at coordinate 32,660,673 of OY735201.1, forward strand.
ACATGCCATATATCAGTAGAATGCAAAGACATTATGAAACTTGGGATACAGGAATATGTAAAAGAGCAAAATTATGATGATCATTTCCAAAAAGCCTTTATGCATTTAAACATTTTTATTTGTTGAAAAAAAAAAGAAAAAAAAATGATTTTAATCTATTTAATCCAATACTTATATACAAAACATCTTATAATACTGTGACTTGAACAATTTTTTTTGATTCAAAAAGTTGTAAAGTAAAAACAATTAAGTGGAAAGAATTAAGAAAATTGTCTATGTGATCATTTAGATCTCAGACGAGATTTTTGTATCCTATACTCACTGCAATGCTTATTTATAATACCTGAAGCATTCAAAATCTCTTCTCCAGATTAATGCTACAAGATCTAACAAACAAGTAAATCACTAAAATCCCAACTCATTTAAATAATTGTTCAAGATTAGATTAAATAAAGTATATATTTACATTCTTAATCAAGTAAATTTCAAGCGATAATATCCAAATAAACCCTAGCTACTAGCCTCTTTGAAAATGATTAGAAATTATTCAAAAGTTGTGAACTGGAAAAAGAAACACAGAGTCTGATGACAGTAATCTCATCATTATATACATTCTCTAAATGACAAAACAAAATAAATAATAAATTTAAAATTTCCTTATTTTGATAGCATAGATTTTTAATTAATAAACTTAGATAAAATTGATGAATCTCGGATCTTAATCATCTAAAAATATTTTAGGCATAACATAAAAATACTAAAGCCTAAATTTTGATAATTCAAAATATTTTTACTAGTTTTTTAAAAATTGAGCATAATTTACAGTATTTACATTTTGCTTCAAATTATTGACAGATTTTTTCAAGATTTACATTGGTGAATATTCATATATTATATTGATAATGGAAGAATTTACCTATATATAATGATAGTTTCTTTCGAACAGGTTTATGAGTGAGGAAGGAGAATTAAGAATCAATATATGTGATGAAGTCACTTTCAGTGGTGCATGATATGGTTGAAGACGGGCAACAGGAAAACATTCAATAATGAATTTCCACTTTAAGACATCAGTAATATTTTATACATCTATTTGAAAACACATGTACAGATTAAGACAAGAAGAATGTTGAAAAACCAAAATACTGTTCAAAAGTTATTCACAAACATAATTATATGTGGATATTTTAACTCCTTCTCAGACAACATTTATTTTTCAAAACTGTAACATTATTCTTTTTCCAAAAAAGAAAATTGTTTATAATGAGAAATGAATCTTTCCAATCTTAACCAGGATACTTGGTTAAGTGCCAGAAGATACTTGAATATAAAAACTAATGAAATAATAAATTCCTGTACCTATAGCAATAGAATATAAATTTTCTGTGATAATATGGAAGGCACAAGAACAATTTAAGATTGTTTTCTTTCATATATTCAAAAATGGCATAACAATTATATGTCATTTAAGTTTGGATTTGGGATACTATCATAATGAAAGCTAACAACAAAAGAGCAGAAAATTATATGAAAAAACACCAATAATAAAAAAAAAAAAAAGTGCAGTTCATTTACAGAATATGAAAATTAAGCAATGAAAAACAAGCTTTCATGAAAAATTCTACAGAAGGTTTTTTTAAGAGCATAACTAGAATGATACTGTTCGAAGGACAATGCCCTGCCCATAACCAGTAAAGATTTCTATTCACATTTTCTCTTTTGCAACAAGAGATTTATTCTGGTTGAGTATGATGGTTCACAGACTCGAGTTCACCATAGGAAACAACTGAAGGGTCAATGTCAACATGACCGGATGACACAGATGGCTGTTGAGCTAGACTGAGTAGTATAGCAGCACCTTCAAAAGAGTCTTCTTTCTCTCTTGTTTGATGTACAGGAGTGCACAGCTGGGATTTATCTACAGTGTGGGTGTTTACCACATTCTCACCAATAGGTTTAGCTATTGCTTGAGTACCTGCCATATTGACAGGATAGAATATGGAATGCTTTGTTTGGAGGTTATTTGCATCCATGAATACCATAGTAGTTCCTGACTTGGTATTGGAGCTCAATATTGATTGATGCTTCTTCAAGTATATATCATTCAAATTTGAAGAGCTTACTTGCTGTTTAGCTGTGCCAATGTCTTTATTTACCATTGTAGAAGGTGAAGTGAAGAGAAATGCTTTATTATGAACATTAGTCGCAGCAACTTTGTGGGTTTGTGCAGTGGATAAAGCACTTTCTAAAATGGGCTCCTGTGTGCTAGATGCTAGCACATGGTTCTCTAAATTGGTAATAACTTTTGGGGAATACTGCTGATGAAGTTCGGTTCCTGTTGGCAGAATTCCCTGAGCAGGGACGGCATAGGTCATCTGGCTGGGTACATCAATAGTTGATTGTGCCGAAGTTGTAGTGCTGAGTGATGAATCAGATAATAAAATTGTTCCAGCAGAAGAAGATGGTTTAATGGTTTTTAATAAGTCAGAGTAAGGTGTAGAAATTGTCTGAATTTGAGAAGAACCAACTAAAGGAGGATTCGGTGACTGGACAAGCATGACCTGGTTTTGAGTTGCTACCGGTGGTGATGGCGTCAGTATTTTTAGAACGCCATTCTCCAAAGTGACTGGAATTCCTTGTGGTGTAACTAACTGACCCCCAATACTATACAAAACTAATTGAGGAACTCCTACGTTTGAAGTGTTTGTCTGGCCAATGTTGAGAACGTTGTTAGAAAGTATCGTAGTTTGAGCTTGGCTAACAGCTGCTGGCTTTTGTGGTACCAAAGTTTGTAATTTTGTATGATGAATATTAGGAGGTGGGGACAATTTTTGCTGTAGGAGGCTATGTTTATTTTTGACAGATGATTGCACTGCCTGGCCTAGAACTTTGACCTGTGAAAAATTAGTTTGCATATTCTGGGGAGAGAGTTTTGTTTTAATCTTTGACACATCTGTTACAGCTGTGGTAGAAGGTATAACAGAGACTGGTTGGGATGATGTTGATTTCAATGTTAAAATGCCATCAGTATCTTTTGATGAAGGTGCAGAGGTAGCAACTAAAATACTGTTAGTAGAAACTATTCCTTGAGAAATCATATGTTGTGGAGTAATTGATGAAGTTGGATGACTAGAGCTGCTAAGGAAGGAAACATTCTGATGTAGTTGAGTTGGCTGGGCAGGAGGAGTTGAAGTAATGCTGGCTATAGGTGCCATAGCTACAGATGTCTCATCTGTCTTTGATAATAATGCAGAAACAGGTGGTGGAATTGAAACAGTTCTGGCTTTGTTGGATGTCGGTAATGCAGAATATTGAGTAATACACTGTGTTGTATTAGTAGCAATTTGTGGACTTATTACAGATGATATAAGCTTTGTTTGTACTAAAGGAGATACCATTGAAACGGGACTGCTACTAGGCGCAGAAGGAGTGAGATGTTTTGTTTCTATTGTATTCAAAGTGAAATTTGTAGACACAGCACTCTGGTCTGATAATCCAGTGGTAATCAGATTGTTACAAGAACTAGCATCAGTTGCAACACCTGATAAATTATTGCTATTTAGTTGTAAATTGCTTGAACTCGACTGGAGTGGAGCAGTATTGTCATTTTTCAATTTAATGCTAGCACCAGTATTTGAGAGAATAGTTTTAAAAGTTTTCAGATGTTCTTTTCCTTTGATAGCAATATTGGTAGAAGTCTTAGTAGTGACATTACTGGTTTGAATGACAGCTGGGCTAGCATTATTAACACTGCACTGCACATCAGGTTTGATATTTGTTACTGTTAAATGATTATTTAATGAAGAATGCAAAAGTTGAGTGATATTTCCCGTGCTAGGTACAGGAGCTGTAGAGTGAGCTAAAATTATATTGCCATTCTTTGATTGTAAGAGCTGGCCTTGAATAGTGGTAATATTATTTAAGCCGGTACTATTTCCTTGAGATGGTATTATTTGAAGAGTTTGTCCCGAAAGTCCTTGGATTTGCTGAACTGTCGATACCTTTTTTAGAAGATCTTTTGAATTGTATTGGTCTTGAACTGGGATGACGCCGATTGGCTTTTTCTGTTGTTGCAAGTTTTGGTCTTTAGGACTCAAGAGAAGAATGTTTTGGTTGTTGGTTTTTTGCATGGTTAATGGAATTCCAGAAGCAGCAATCTGCAATCCTAGAGGAGGTGTTGATAAAGATTTAGATGAAATCACGCTCTGCACAGTAGTAGTTTGAGTTTTAGACCCACTTGGATTCACTGTAGTCAGAATATGTTGTGGCAGTGATCCAAGTTGCTTTAGCTCATTTTGCACTATTTTTCTCGTTGGAGGAATATTGACTTGCCCTGTTGCTTTAGGTACGTTAATGACTATATTTGATGAAGGCTCACTTGCCAAAGTGGTTGTAGTCATCAAGTTCTGAGGTACTACTTTCAGGATAACATTTTTAGAACCGGGAATAGATGTTCCAGATTGTAAAAAGGCCACCGAGCGTCCCGTTGGTTGTTTAAGAGACATCAGAGCAGGTTGAGTCAACAGTGTGGGTTGCGGAATATTGACTCTCAAATTGCTTCCTGGTGATTGTAAAGATTGTAAGATATTTGCTTGGTTTGGCGCAAGAACATTACCCTTTGTGCTTTCAACTGTAGACATCAAAGTAGGTGTCATTGTGATAGGAGTTTTGCTACTTTGAATAGTTTGAGTGATGCTTTTATTAGGTTGAATTGAAGGAAGCATGATTGGTGATGCAATTTTCAAATTGGCACCCGGCTGATCAGTTTTGACATCTGGAAACTGCGATTGGACTGTATTTAGCAGGCATGTATTTTTAGCAACATGAGCAGAATCATTAACTGAAGAAGATAATGTTGGGTGCAGTTCAATAATGGCATTATTGATTATAGAGCTTGTATTACTAACAGATACTGGTTGGTTAATCGGAAGGGTGAGTCCATTGGTAAATTGTACATTCTCTGAACTATCATCCGTAGTCTTCTTCGAAACTCTGCTCTCGAGAAGACTTTTCACAGTGACATTACATGCATATTTACCTGGTGATTTGGCCAGATTATTTTTTGAAACCAATGAAAGCTGAGAATCAACAGCTTGATTTTGCATAACAGGTTCCACAGCCTGAATCAGGGAGGTAGGCTTATTGTCAAGTGAATCAACCTTGCAGAAAGAAACAGATGATGGAACAGTAGCATTCACTGAACTAGGAGATGGAGTTGATGGAATGATTGCTCCGGTATTTTGTACTGTTTGTGAAGACAGTCCAGTTTTGATAGGTAAGCTAGTGGTCAATTTGGATCCAGTCCCAAGAATCTGTGAAGTTACACCATGTTTAGAGATAACATAAACAGGCCCTTGCTGCGGTTTTGTTGGAGTTTTGGTTTGGTTTTTACAGATCTTTGGGGAAGACGCTGCGACTAACGCTGATGGATCAGAAGAACGTAGTAAAACTTGAAATTGCTGAGGCAAAACTGTATGTATATTTGAATTCTGGAATACTGGTTTAGTTCCAGCATTAGTGCCAGCAGATGTTATCACAGTAGATGGTGTAGTGAATGTCCCAGAAGGATTGGGAATAGATGAAATCAATATAGTACTTTTCTTAGATTTTTCTTCTTGATCAGAAAGAGAGCTTGGTGAAACCATATTGTTAGGACGATTGATTGCTGCAGAAGATAATACGATAGTTCTCCTTCCCTTGCTGTCCACATCACTTTCTGAAGAACTTGATTTGGTAACAGTGGCGTTCCTTAGAAGTTGCTGAATTAGTTGCGGAGTTAAATTGGAAAGTTGAGTATAATATTGAATCTTCCCTCCAGTTCCTGCCTGCCCGGATACTGATTGCTGAGTTAAAAGTTTTGGTGAAAGGTTAATTGTAGTAGCAACACTAGTAGTTTTTGACTGCTTCATGATATTTGCTGTAGTTGTCAATACTGACTGATTAGTAACTGTGCTCTGTGAGTGCAAAACTCCTTTCGAAGAGATCATTTTTATCTCAGTTTGTGCCGCAGCATCAAGTGCACTCTGTCCGTTTGACAACAACTGATGGATAACAGGATATGATGTTTGCTTCAGATTTGCAGATTTCGCCTCAGCTGTACAAGTAGATATTGGATTACCATTTGCTGTGCTTGTACTTTGCTGGTTCGAAGTTGACTTTTCTACACTATTCCTTTTACTTTTCGAAGGGTGAACCCTTTTATTTACAGTAGTACTAATATTCTCTTCTATTTTGGGTGATTTTCTTTTCTTTGTATTTAGCTCATTTTCAATATTATTAGGAATGATTCTACGTTTGCGCAATCTTCCTCGTGAACTCACATCAGGGAATTCATCTTCATATGGTGTGACAGATGTTACAGGAGTCAAAGAAGATTTAGATCTATCAGGTGTGGATCTAGTTTTGACAGAACATCTGACACTTCTCCTTCCTGTGCCTGAGTCAGCCTTGTGGCCTGAATCAGCATTTCTGTTTTCACTCATAAAGTTTGTTTGATTGTTCTAGAAAGATAAAAATAGATAATAATTCATTGGATTATATAGACAAGAAAGAAAAAAATTTGTGAAGATATTTCTTTAGCACTGGAGAGCAGTTATCAAAGTATGCATTATCAAAGTCATTAAAAGCCAACTTTGTGAATGAAAATCTGATATCAAGTTATAAAACAATGATCTATTAACATTTAAATCATTTATAAGGTTTGCAAGCAAAAAACAATATAGGAAATGCTTATCTGCTTCAAAATCAAAATTATCAAATTTATGTTCAACTTTTCAATAATTGACTCAGAATTCAGAATTTGAAATTACATAGACTGCGAAATTTAATCTTTTTCAAACAACACATTTACAAACTGGTTTACAAAAAGGGATAGCTTACAAAACAAATTAGAAATGAAATGAAAAAATGTCTATATAAACATCAAGAAAAAAAAAATATTACAAAGCAATTTCTTACTCTTGTTCTCAATTCTTTTCGTGGTGTTTCTTCCCTATAAGATTCTTGTTCCCTTTTCATTTTTCTCCTCGCTTTCTGATTTGCTTGAATGAGCTTTGTTTCCCATGGTTCCAGCTCGTTAAGCAGATAAGTAAGCCGTGCTAGTAACTCAGTAACACATTTCTTGCGAGCTGGCTGCTTGGTCTAAAGAAACAAAAAACATCTGTGACAGATGTTGTAAAATAATATCAACTATTTTCACATTAAGTTCATTAAGAGCTTTAATAAGAATGATAATGTGGAACTTTAAAGAATCAGTTTGACTTGTGACTGCACAAATTGAAAAAAAAAAAACAAACAAAAACAGCTGATCCCAAAGAATTTTGTACACGGTTTTTTGGACAATGAAAACCATTTTAGATAACCTGAAATCCCAATAGCTGGATCTATAATTCAAGTGTTTGAAGCAAAATTTGTGAAGCAAATGATAAATTCTTTTTTTTTTTTTTTTCGAATTCTCAAAGATAGCAAGCCTCGTTTTGATCTAAGATAGTAACCTGATGCTGTTCTAGCTATGAGGATTACATATATTCACAGGTTCTGCTGATTTTCTAAAAATGTAAGGGAATTATGTCATAAGAGAAAGAAAGAAAAAGAAAAAAGAAAAAGAGAAAGAAAAAGAAAAAGAGAAAGAAAAAAAAGAAAAAGAAAAAGAAAGAAAAAAAAGAAAAAGAGAAAGAAAAAAAAAGAAAGAAAAAAAAACGAAAAAGAAAAAAAAAGGGGGGGGGACTAGCATTTGATGTCAGATTACAGCAGACATTTTGGAATTTGGAGAAAGGATGATTGCTCCTGAATTAACTAATTGAACCTAACAGATAATCAGGAATTACAAAGCTAATGTGAGCTTTTAGATTGAAACAGAGGTTTATTCTGATAGGTTGAGGAATTTTCTATGTATTCACACCAGTAAAAGATCATAAAGGAAGGAACCATTATTAAGGTGGAATGGCCAGGGAAAACAGTTTTGATGAGTCTGAGATCAGATCTATGCCGCTCGATAAAGAACTAATGACAGATGAAGCTTCGTATTTTTGTTTTAAGACATAAAATACAGTGCATGTTATCTCAAACTAAACAAAATAACCATCAAACTGCCTTCTAATTTCTACAAATCAGTAATTGTATTACTGAAGATTGTTTTATGACTTTTTGTATTCAATAATACGTAACCAATGAAAATTCATTGATCCTGGTGATTACTGTGATGAACCAAGTGTGTATATGTATAAAAATCTGATTCAACTAAAACCTAGGGCACCACAAACACTTTGTAATTAAGACAAAATTATTCAGAATTAAAATACAGACAAAAAATTGAATCAGAACAGGCTTCGCGAAAACTTACTTTAGGTTTCCGTCCTTTAGTATTGGTAGTAGGATGTGACTCATTTTCAAACTGAGCTACCAATTCCCTCAAGTCTTGAACGCTATCCACAATCAACTCAAAATTTCCAACTTCAGGTTCCTGGATAAAAATCAAAGTCAACTTAAAACTCCTACTAAAATAAAAGTAAGTTTTACATTTGTTCAGTCATTAGAGATGAAAAAAACAAACAATAAAAATTATACAAGCATGTATTACATAATAATGAAAAATTCAGTGTAATTCAAGCATTTAATACATAATGAACAATTGCTGCTTAGGAAAATTTCAGTCAGCATATACTTATTAAGAGAGAAAAACACAATGAAGAACATAATAAACTTCCAGAGGACCAGACAATAGCAATAATGAGTTTTGCACACTCTGTGATGGTCAAACTCACAAGTTAGTGATCTATGAGATTAGCTTGTGATGAGAAGTATCCAACGTACATATATAACATAAAACTAAAAGATTTCTAAATGCAAACACACCTATATATAAATATATATAAATATATATATATATATATATACACACACACTCTCTCAAATACCATGTATATCTATATAGATTTAATTCAGTTGGTTCCAATTTTTTGCATTCATCCACCATCGTGCTTCAATCAATCACATTAAAAATTGCTCCTTTCACATTCAATATCAATAAATTTGGTTCACTTGGAAAGTAGAATAAACATTCTGTACACAGACATGATTGTTTTCAATTAGTCAGCTATCTAGAAACTGCAACATTTCATACTTAAATTTGTTTATAACCAAATAATTTAATTTGTTCATAGAAATAAACGAACAGCACAAGAATTTGATCAAAGCTACTTAGTCAAGTTTGTATTCAGCACCTGGTATATCTGAGTTTGCATTAAAATTAGATTTATTGCTGAGAAAAAAATGGGTACATTATTAAATTAGAAATGTTTTTCATTCATGAAATGGAATAATAAAATTTCAATTAAGAAATTCAATTCTTAACTTGGCCAAAGAGAATCACCTCATTGATAAAGAATACACATATACATAAATGAGTAAGTAATCATTCAGACAAGTTAGGCTTAGAGAGAGATGTTTAAAATACATTTTGTCGATATTTTATAATCATTTTGATTTCCTCATTAAATCACCTTGCCAGTAATTACACTCAAAATAGAAAAAAATCCCCAAATTATAGGAAATTCTACAAAAAAATTTACAGACGAAAAAAAAAAAAAATAAATAAAATGTATACTTGCCAAAAATTTACCTGTAAACCTTTTTTTTAAAAAAATATTTGCACTATCACTTACCAATTCAACATCTGTTTCCTCTTTTTCTGCTTTGCACATCGACATATCTTTTGTATCGTCTGTGAGACTATTTTCTTCAACTGAAGTAGATTCAAGATGGCTACCTGTGGTTTTTGTTTTCAATCCTTTGGAATTTCTAGCAGGGCTACTCAAAGATTTTAGTTCTTTTTCATCCGTTGTTGCTTCTGAGGGAGACATTTTACTTTCTTTTTTCAAATCCACAAACTTAGTCTTGGGTGATCCTGCTGACTGCTCTACATCTGTTGTTTCAAGCTTTAAAGTGTCCTTTGTTTTCATGTCTATGTCATCTTTGCTCTCAATACAAGTACAAGTGACTCCATCTCGGCCCTCATTACTGTCAGAAGATTCAGATGGAATCTCTTGCTTTATTCCATTGCTCAGTTTGTTGTCTATCAATACATTGTTCTTGTGCTTGCATCCATCATTATTTTGCCTGTCACTACAGGACATTTCAGGAGATGGTTTTTCAGATTTAAGTTCAGAGTCTTTTAATCTCGGGTGTAATTTACAAGCAGGTGAGTTTTTGGGCTTGCTTACAAAATCGTCAGTACAATCCTGTGTTTTTTTATTAGCAGATTTATGTTTTTTTAAGATCTTCAAAAATTTACTTTGTGTAAGGTAGGTTGGTAGCCTAAAAGTGCCATTTCTTTTAGACCTTCGTTCACTTGGTGTATCCCAGGATTCAAAGGTATTGCTCTGAGAATAATATTTCTTTTTTCTACCTCTTTTCTTTTTTACTTTCTGTAATGGCTCAATGTAATCAGCATCATTGTTCTCTTCATAATCATCATCTTCACCACTAGTGGCTATTGTTGGTGGTAAAATAGTTTTAATTTTCTGTCAAAAAGAAGAGAAAAAAACAATCAAGCAACTCAAAAATATAAAAATCAAGGGAGCAATTTGTAATTAGATAAATATTCAAATGTTCAATTAACTTTATAAATAAATATATTTAGGTACGTGCTGTATCAAAGTTAAAGAAACATTTTCAACATGAGAAACAGAAGTTATATTTACCTGTCTCAGTCTACTTGGTCGGACTGAAGGAGGGGATATTACTTCAGAAGTAACCTGAGATTTTGTGCTGTATTTCTTCTTCACAGGAGTGAAGTTGTGAACGATTTCCTAAATCAAGCATAAAGAAAAATTTAATAGACGAAAAGAAAAAAAAAAAGTGAAAAGAGAGAGAAAGAATATTACTGAAAGGTCTGCAGGTTTTATAGAAAGGTGCTTTACCATTTTTTGTTTCACAGGTGGTTCTTCTTCAGAATCAGAATCCTCATCTTCATTTTCCATAAATGGATCAGGAAAGGGCTTATGTCGATAGACCCTCAAGTCTGCTCCACAGAACTGAGGAAAATGAATATAGACATTGCCTTCAGCATCATTACCCAAGATATATTCCCTTTGTTCTTCAGGTGGTTGTAATTCAATTGCTTCACGCAATGATTCCTGGAGCTCCTGAGAGAGAAAAATTGAGTAACAAATATTGAATCGGTATACATAATGGTTCAAGATCATCTTCATAAAACTTCAAAATCATAGAATGTATATGATAAACTGAGAAACTCACCAAAACATGATCACAAACACATTTCATTATCCAGACTTTTCTGTAAAATCCCAATTCATGATATTTCTTTCCTTTAAGTGGATTCTTTTTCCCTAGAATTGATAAAATGTACCAATGAGATTAAAAAAAAAAAAAAAAAAAAAATCAAGGTTGTGACAACATTCTTTTCCCCTCACCAACACATTTAGCCAAATTATGATCTGGTATTTGAGTTACGTAGTACTATAAGCATTTATAGTGTTGTTTTAATATTTTCCCTTGAATGAATGCGTCAGGTTTGAAAAAAAAAATTGTAGATAATATTCATTCCTTCAGCTTAAAAATTAATTATCAGAAGGTACATTTACACTATATTCACTGAAACAAATTCCAGTATTAATTACTGAATGACTAGTTCTGACATGAGAATATTAAATGACTGAATCATATCAGGTCACATGAGAGTACAGATAAAATTAGTACTCTGCATTCACAAAACAAATTTTTAGCTTAGAATAAGCATAAAGAGGCAGTCAGATCAAATACAATAATCTCAAATTGCAATGGCAACTTGAGCTATAACAGACAATAGGTAATTCTCTTCCTAAGATATCCCGCCTCTTTTCTCATTTTTTTCTGCAATGATTTATATAATTGCTATGAGACAAATACTCTTTTAAAACTGTTTTTACCGTTTCACTTTTTATGTAACTCAAAAGTATATAAACATTGTTTAAAGAACTTTTATGAATGACTATGTGTTTAATGTTAGCAATTTTAGGCAATTATCAGCTTTAATTGGGGTTATTATTCCAGCACAGCAATTAATGGGGATGTGGTATCTATGCAATACATCTAACACATACACACATAAACATGAAGGTATTTGAAACTGAATTCATAGCCACAGCACTATGATCAAAATAAAAACAAAGTAATACTATCACTGAAATGTCAGACATATTTGTTGTACAGCAAATGGGAGAATCTAATTACTATGCCAGTAATAAAAAAAAAAAATGTAAGAACTTTTATACATAAAACTTCAATTAATCACTGTCAGAATTTTAACAAAAACGACTTCTCTTGAATCGTATATAGTTTACCTTCATTTGATACATAAGAATTTTGCTTTCATATGCATGTAAACTTTACTTCAACTTTTTAAATCAAAGCCTGGAGTCCATTCAAAAGGTAATTTTTTTATGAGCTTTTCTTTTCATAGTTCTTTCAACTCTTGAATTCATGAATTGCTTGAAACTACTCCCTAGCTCAGTAAATCTTTAATGAACAGAAAAGCATACTAATGAAAGCAATAAAAACTATAATCATAAATACAAAATGCGCATGATTTTTGAATATATACAATGCATCATTAATATTTTCTCAAAACTATTCTCATCAAATAATATTTAATCAAATGTACTTACCCATAACATCAAAGGCAAATGGATCAAGACCTAATTTATCCGCTGTCTTCAAAAGAGAAAAAAAAAAGTGAATTATATATACAGTTATGAAGTTAGAAACTGGGCTTTTTTTTCTTATATATATATACAAACATACTTTATTTTTGTTACACTCTATGCAAAATGATTTTATAGCTTTGAGATAAAGCTGGCAATACTAATGAAAATTTAGGATAGTGATCATATAAAGACAAAAAAAAAAAAAATTGCTATCAAGAAAATAAGGTCTAATTATCATTCTCTTCAATTTATTGTAAATACTGGTAACATTCAAGCATTTAAAAGAAGATATTTAAACCAATAATAAGGTAAGAGTTGCTAAAAATGCATTTTTGTATATTTTTTTATGTTCATAACAAAAAGAGAAAGAAAAATATAAAGATTTAATTTACATCAAATCAAAATATACAAGTTCAATTCATATATTGCTATTCTTAGTCAAACATTCAAAATTAAATGAAACAATTTCAAAATTACCTTATTTACATCCCCTCCAAATGATTCAAGAACATCATACCAATTTTTCACCTTCAATTGTAATTTCTCCTCCCAAACTTTGTAAGGCATTCGATGGCGATGATTGAAGAGTCTAGAAAACATACATTTTTTTTCATCATTTAATAACAAGAATACCAGGTAAAAAATTTGTAAACTCTGTAATAATCATATGCGATAATCATCTAACACACAAACCTTCAAGTACATATTCAGGGTTAGTTTACAAAAACTGCCAAAAGTTTTTCAGTCACAAGTCATTATATCTTTTGTAAAAATGGATCTTAAGAATATATTGTTTGCACTTTACCTCTTATATTCATGAATCACTGATAACTGCTCATAAATGACATTGGAGCTCTACGAATAGCATAAAAACCACAGAACTCTTTATGTGAATTGAAGAGTAAAAAAATATAGAAGACCATCTATAGTTCAAAGGGGAGTAACTTTATTTAAAAGTTATTCTACTTTAAATTTCAATTTTCAGTATGAATTAAAATGTTGAAAATTAAATAATTGTACCAGAATGAATAACTTTTCCCCCCAAAGAATTTTATAAATCAAATCTTAGTGTTCAGCTTTCTTTATAAGGGTTTCACATACGCCATATTTTTTGATAATTTACTTTTGCCATATTTCTGTATTAACTTTTGGAGATGTTTAGAATAATAACCTCAGATTTGATCCATCTAAAAAATTTCATATTTTTTAGGTTACATCAGATGACATCACATAGTATGTCAAAGTCTCAAAGAAAAGTCAACAGATTTTGTGGTGTAATTCAAAAATACGTATAACATTCTAATTGGTGAAAAGGTTAATCAAGTGAAATTTTGATTAAATCATAACTACCCTTTTTTTAGTTATCTGACCTTTAGCCTGCCATCAGGACACATATGGTACATCCTCTTAGCTAAGCTTCTATATATGTTTTAAAAAATTAGATGAATTATCAACTTTTGTTTTCACAAGAAAAAGAGTGCTGACAGCATAATATGTAGTAGGTAACACTCTCTCATGAAAACAAGCTGTCGACATGTTAATAGATAAAAAGCATGAACCTCGTGAAATATTGACATTATTACTACAAAAAAATGGCAACAGAGAAGAAAGTTTACATAAATAATTTAAGTATAGAAATAATATATGTGCACTATATATATATGTTTGAGTTTGAAAACTTGCCTCATGTGAAAAAAAACACAAGCCATTCTACTATAGATAATATCTCTGATTTTATACAGTTTATTGCATGTTTTGGAGCCAATCCTTCCTCCCTCTACACACAAATATGAAAATCATGATGTCTATACATGAAAGTTGTGTGCGTTTAGGAACATGCCGCACTGCTCCTCAAAGTGATTATTGGTATCCAAGTCATGTTTTTTCCTTCTCATACAGTTTCCATTGAATATTTTCCATTTTTGAAATTATTTTTCATTTACTATACTACATACAAAATCTTTGTTCATTTTTCTTTCATTTTATATTTACTTTTAAGGTTCTTGTGCGAATACATTTGGAATTATGAGGATAAGAAAACAGTAGACATGAATTTTTATATCAGGTCAAAAAAATTGAGCCAAAAAAACTTTTGTTTGAGATAAAATAACGATTTTGTTTACTTTCCCTCAAGACTTCCGACATACTATGTGACGTCATTTGGTATAACCTCAAAATTTGTACTTTATAGATGGATCAAATATAGGGTGCTTATTCTGTACATGATCTGAACTGCTCAGCAGGACTAATCAAGAAATGTTTTGGATAATATAGGAATTAGCAAAAAATCCTATTGATTTTAATGTCATTGATTTTTTTTTCTTAATACAAGATTGTGGTTTGGCACAAAAAAAATACATTTTGCTTAAATTGTACTTTGCAGTAGAAGAATATATTCCTATCAATTCTAGCAAATTATCTTAAACTAGATTGATGAATATATATTCAGATTACAAAAAGTAAAAGCAACAACTTACTTTGTTCTTTGATGAGGAGTACTTAGTAATGAGCTCATGATTCTTTGCATAGTTGTACTTTCACGAGCCATCAGGAAACATCGTTCAAGTTCATATTGCGGTACTTCAGCCAGATATAGAGGTTCTTGGCACAGAAACAAGAAATGCCCAATCTGTGGCAACTGGAATATTGCAAAAACAATCTTCAGAGTAATGTAATATCATACATGAAGTAATAAAGGACAATGTAAACTTAGAAGCATTTTCTCGAATTCTTCTGAATGCATGAAGATCCCAACTATTCATATATCTTCATACAGCTATTTACACACACACACTTTACAAACCCTTTATGGAATTAATATAAAAATGAGATGCTATGAAGACAAGATATCTGTTAAATCATGGATGACTCAATATATGCTCATCACAACAGGGAATTGCGACTAATACATCATGTGTTTTGAGAATCTGAATACGCATACAATGATGATGATATGACTCTTACAATATACTTCAATACCATCAGATTTTATTATTGAATAATAGCTCTAAATAAAGATTATCATTATTAACTTTGTTTAACTTCATGCACTTTTATATTAAAACATTAATCCATGTTTTTTGTAGCTTGATAACACTGTATTTACCAAAAATTGTTATAAAACCAGTAATCATTGACAACCAAAGATCCTAAATCTAAAAGCAAAAAATCTTTTTGAAAGCTCGAGTTGAAGTCTTACATATAATCTGGAAGTATAAATTGAGAAATGAGACAAGATTTGGGGAGGGGAGAAAAAAAATAAAAGGAGAAATGAATGAGATCCTCAATTTTTTATTTTTCAATTCCCAACCCTAACCCAGTTTTGATCTAGTTTATACCTAGTTTAAAGAAAGAAAGAAAAAACTAGGTCAGTATCCAGTCCAGTTCGTCTAAACTAGGTCATCTGAGTCAATAACTAGGTATCAGTTATGATTGATACTAAGGACCTACCAGATGGTACCAACAAGCATCAGTCTGAGGAGCTGACATCCAAACCCTACTAATCCTTTTCTTGGGGCTTCCCTCACATTGAGTAACACACTAAATCCACCTCCCTGATTTGATTTCTAGGTCAATCAATTAGGAAACAAGAGTTCCTTTCAACACCACTCAAAACATAATGCTGTATCTATTACATCACATTACATGACATCTGAAAGTACATATACCACGTGTAAACCCTAAACTTTGAAGTCTGAAAATTATTAGATTTATGCAATGAATGGAGGAAATATATCCCGGCTAGTTATGCATTTTCATGAAAAATTTATACAGAGACCTGATCAGTTGCTGAAAGTTCTCCTTGAACCAGAGAAGAAAAGTATTGAGAGGTTTCTTCCTTCCAACTCAGACATCCAAGTAAAATTTTGTAAAGGAAGAAAAATTCCCCCCAATTTTTCCCTCTTAAATGTTGTTTGATGATATTGTAGATTGGGAAATCATGTCAGATTTAAAACTTCTTGGTCAGTTCATTTAAAAAAACAAAACTTTATATTGAAGAAATAGCAATTCCTTTCAAAAGACAACCTACGATAGGCCCGAGAATGTAAGTTGAATGAAAAAAAAAAAAAAAATAGGAACGTGAAGAAAATGGCTGGTGTTATGATTCCCACTGGGGCTAAATATTGTAACCGCTCCACCTTGAAAATATCTGAAGAACGTTAGGAATTGAAAACACAGAGGAATGAAAATTTTACTTCCAAACCAAGAAGAAACTGCATACTTGGTTCTAGCGGTCATATTCTAATCAATACGAATTAAACTGATAAAATCTGGTCACACTGAAAAATATTGGGGGGGGGGGTATTTTTGGTTAGTGGTGATGATGTTCTAGCCTGAAAACCTTGTTTTCCTCCAGGGTCATTATCTGAGGAAAACTGTTAGGAACACTAATGCAGATGTATATGAACACACGCACACGCAAAATGTACTTTGATTGCCAAGTTGGGAGGATTTGTACAAGCAAAATATTTTCATGCACATGTATCATTTTAGATTGTTCACATTTCGATTCAGATTATACATAGTAAGACCAAAGCTCAATTGGAGGACTTCCTTTTGGTTTTATCTTAATCGTAGTCAGAACCCAGCAATAATCATTAATACTTATTTCAAAAAATGATTCATGAATAATTTGTCCTATAAAACCATTAATATAATTAGGTCAATTTTTTTCAGGAGTAATAATAGAGCTACTAATTTGTTTTTCCAATAATTATCAATGTTTCAATAAATCTGATACAAATATACATAAAATAAACTCTAGTCTTTGTAAATGATTTAAATTCAAAATTAGAATAGCAGATCTTCATTTGGCCTCAATTATAATGTATAGAACATTTTATTTGGATTATAACAATTTCTATACAATGGCAGTCCGATACATACTTTAGCAAGTTGAATAATAAGATTGAAGAACGAAGAAATGGCTCAGAAAAATAGGTTGGATTAACTAAATTGAATCTAATAAATTACTTACTTCCCACATGGCTTTCATTTGTGTATTCAAAGGTTCTATCAACAATATATCTTCCCATCCAATTACTTCTTGTACATGGGCTTCTTGAGCAGCTTTCCGTTCCTCCATGTGTTGTTTACGAGCTTTCTTTTCTCTAATCACTTCCTCTTGCCGTAACTGATTCAGTAATGCCGAGGAGTCTTGAGGTCCAACTGCCCTTGTACGTCTGCGTAAGCCTTAACATCAAACAAAACAGAAAAGAAAATATTTAGAGCAAACAAAGTTGGGAAAGGAAATTCTAAATTAAGAACATCATTATCAATGACCTCTTTTGAAAGATTCACAAGCTACATAATACCATTTTTTAAAGTCTTTTGGCGTGGAGGAAAAAGAACGTGGAGAAGGTAGTTTCCTCATCACTCCATGTGGTTTAAGAATCACAAGGGATACATAGTTTTAAAATGAAGATTATATATTAAAATGGTATATTTACCTGCTGCAAAAGCAATTTCTTCTGATGAAGATGAGCTATCAGTCACTGTAATATTGGTTTTTTCACGCAAATTCCTGTAGACAATGAAAAGACACAAATAATTTATATTGTAATTTCCTGTTGGACAAATTATGCTGAATTTCAAAAAGAATTATTTCAACTAGAACATAATGAGCCTTATGAGGAACAAATTTGCAAGACAATGCTTTGTTTTCTGGATAAAGTGACATTTGTCCCCGGTTAAAATCATTACTGTGGCTATTAGCTTTTATTATGTTCTCATGGCAAAATGTATAAATATTCAAGTACCAAATTTATTTGTATATAATACATACCTTTCTCCAGATTCTAAATGTAGAAATTACAAGTGCACATTATAGACGGATACTTAATTTTTACCACTTATGGTATGGTTATATTTGGGGGTGGTATGACCAAAAGTAAGTTCTATCTATTGTCCAATCAAAATAATGTGTAACAAAGAGTTTGAATCACTATAAATGTCCATTATGTTTTACAAATATTAAAAATGTCAATTTGATAATATATGATATTGAGGATAAGTCAAATTGTATTACCATTATACACAAGTGATGTCTTTGTCCCAGGATTTCATTGAAGTGCGCATATAGGCGCATATCATACATGGATGAATATAGTATGAAGTGTAACAAATCAATTTCAGTACTCAAGAAAGCATCTTGTGATATTCTAGTTATTGATCAGTACTCAAGTAGTTACTAGTAATTTACTATAAATACCAAGATAAACACACACATAAACATTAGACTAGTTTACAAAATATTTGGAAATTGAATGGTTTATTTTCAATTTTAATTAGTAATGTTCAAAAGAAAAACAAAAGAAAAAAAAACCTTATGATAAGTTATTGCATTTTACATGTAAATATTTGTATACATATATAAATGTCTTGGTATATACAAACATACACAGCTACCTATATATCATGCTCATATGCAAATTAACACGGAAATTGGTTCTAAAACCAACTGCCATGGTAAAACAATATGACAAGAACAGGGTTTCAGGGTAGAATATTTTACAAAGTGAATTCCAGGACATAATTTAGGGCAGGAGTTCAGACTTGAAATTTGTTGAAAAATCAATTTACATTATATCTTCATGGTATTTTTATTTGATAATCTTTCAAAACCTTAAATTCAAAGTTGTAGATAAAATAGATGAATGGAGAATACATTGAGAATATCCAGTATAAAAAAATAACCTAAAATGAATGAAAGTGAAAAGAATTTCAAGAGATTTTTCTCATCAAATTATCAATCTTATATTAGTTGCAATAAAAAGGTAATCATTGATTTTTATAGCAGATACATGCAACCAAGTTTCAAAGAAAAATTTATCCCCTGCACTAATTTGTTTTCAAGCTAGCAATCTTGTGTTTAAACGGAAGGCACAGAAGTTGATAAAGAAAGATTTTTCTCAGTGCAAGTGTGAAAAAATTCAGTTTCTTGATAATTTGTAACAATAGATTTTCATAGATTCCATAGATTTTTAAAGATCACCCAGCATTCAATATTCCTTAGAAACCAGACTATACACAGTTAATAGCAATAAGCATCAAACAACGTTGATTTTATAATTTCATTATTATAACCCATTATACAATTAAAAGGAATACTTTTTATAGGTTTGGTTACCCAATCATTAGGTTGGCTAGAAAATTTGTTCTGAGTTTGTCATCAGATGGCATAAGGAGAATTTAGTTTAATCAACACTCATTCAAAAAGATAGCTTTTGACAATACAGTGATAGCTGTCATTATCAGGTTTTGTTTTGTTTTTTTTTTTAATATTAAAGATGAAAGAGAATAAGCAATATTTTGGACATATGCTTTTTTTTTTTAATTTGAAGGGAGGTAAAAATGACTCAAATGTAAAAAACAAAAATGTAGCTTATGGAGGAGACACTGAATAACACGTCAAAAGTGATTTGTAAAATTTAATGCCAGAGATTTCTCACTGAACAATGCTCCACAGCTCAGATCAAGATATAATTGGAGAATAATCAATATTATTAAATGCAGAAGACAGTCCACGTATTCAAAATATCTATATCAATCAATGAAAATCATTTGCACCAGCTTGATTATGTTAGTCATAATAGGATTGGACTGTATTTTCACGTGCGATTTCCTACATTTTTGTATTTTTAAATAGACAGGTGATGAGGAGTGGATATTTTATAAAATCATGGGATACAAGAGTTCATGAGACAAGCATAATGAAGCATTGTTAACTCTACAAATGCTGCTCTTCATCCAAAGATGGTGATGTGGTGTATACAGTTAGATTGTAAAATATTCCTCAACCATGATCTCCCTCCAGAGAACGATACAACCGATTCAAACGAATTCTGCTCCAAATTTAACCAATTGAAGCAAGCAATTGACAAAACAAGTCTGGAATTAGATAATAGAAAGGGTGTAATATTCCATCAGGATAATGTTAGTCTGCAGGTTTCTTTAATGACAAGGTAAAAAGTGTTGGAACTTGGCTGGGAAATTTTTTTCACTTTTCCACAGTAATCACCTGATATTGCAACTTTGGATTAACATTTGCAGCACCCTGTAGTGTTATGGCCTGACCAAATGACTGGTGGGTAGCGCATGGTGAAAAGTGTATCAATAACTCTGCAATCTAGGAGCGCAGTACTGTCTCCCAGGTCAGGGGAGTGATCGTCTTTTAGATTTAGTCAAGGACCATATGTTGTTCCAAATGTGGTGAGGGGGCGTGTTGTGAATACTTTCCAGGGCTGTTAATGAAGTACCTGGAATAGTTCTTACACACACATGGGTCTTGTGCATGCAGAAAGAAGGACGAACATAAATGTACAAAAACAGTCTTTTTAATATTGACTCAGGAATGTCCTTCCCATATTATATATGCATATATACACACATAATCACATTATGTGTCATGGTGAATTCAAGCCCAGTAGGAAGAGATGAGAGATTATACAAGGATCTTGGATAGCTTGGATGACTTTATAGGGACAGCCCTTTACCTTATGTGGTGTAGTCTCTCTGGTGTAGACTAACTAGCAGTTATAAGGTGCTGGTTGAACATATCTTTTGGTTGTCAGGGTCTTCTTGGTTAGAACTTGTGGCCTCAGGTGTTGAAGTGCATCATACATTGTCAGAAGAGACAACTGCCCGTATATTCCCTGTCTCCATGTATCTCTGACTAGCGGGATCTTTTATGCCTGAACTCTAGTCCCATAATTTGACCTTTTTTTGTTCCACAAAACTTCCTTTTTTCTTTTTGCATTGTACAATTACATTACATACTGAATTCCTTGCATCAAATTTAATTGTAGATATATTCACATTTCACAAACCATAAGAAACATTGGCCCACTTTATTAATACGAGGAATTACTTTGGCTTTGTTAATCGATGACCTACAAGTCATAATTATTGTAACTTTGTCCGAGGGGATAGCTTGGGGCATTAGGGCCAGGGTTACCCACTCCATAAGACATTTATTTCGATTTTTACAGAATTCCCATGAAAAAACTGCAAATATATAAGGTATTTTTCATCCACTTAGATGTGAATGCATGAGAAATACTGAACTTCAAAATTGCATATGTTGATCTCATTCATCATTATTTTTCTAGAAGTTCAAAGAAAATTTGTTTTAATTTTAAAATATCATTTTAGTTCAACTTGAAGATAGAAAGCTGACTATTGAATCACTGAAGCCCTGCAAATGGCCTAACTAACCTGCCAACTGGGCTACAGTTTATGTCCCCAGGTGTACATCTCCAGGGACTCCTGGTTACATTTTTTGGGGCAACAACCATGAAAATTTGCTTGAATACATCACTAAGCACCATCAAATATTTTTTTTATTTTCATTTCTTTTATTTCATTCTTTTTTTTTTTTTTTTTAAATTGTTTTTCTCTTTGTGCTGATATTTTCTAAATAATTTTAGATAAAAGATCTATTTCCTTTAGATGATTTTAGATCATTTTTCAGATAATTGTTCTGTAAAAGTGCAGACTATAATTTTAGTCATACTAGAAACCATCAACCTACACTTCAACTTATCTTTTTAGATAATTAGTTCTAGTACATGCACGGGCTACGGTGATTCACTTATACAAGATATAGATATTTTTTCTACTTACATTTACTTTCACCCTTTTCTCTCAAACAATATTGATTATAGTTTGAAATACTAGCTTATGTGGCAGGTTGCCCTCTCTTGGTCTGGTCTCAACCTGCTAATGCCTGCTACACAAGTTTTGCTTGAAGATCCACAGGAGGGTTATTGGCGAAGTTGGTTAAAACGACTTCCAGTTGATCCAGTCGCTAACTGAATTCAGCAAAGATCTTGGTGACTTGAAGCCCGCTAACGTAAAGGTCAATAATAAGGAAAGGTGTTTCATCAGTTGCCCAAGTATACAAACTTCAATTCAACTTTACCTGAAGTACTTAGTGACTGAACGAAGATAGTTGGTTGGTCAGTCAGGTGTACTGTTTCTGCTGAGATCAAAGTACTCAAGTGGCAAGGGTAAGCGAAGTTGGCATTGACAGAGGACAACAGAGTCCAGCCTCCAGTCACAAATTGTCAGCATTTCTTCCTGTAGCTCTGGACTGGGTTAAGTATCTCAAGTTGAGTATTTGACTGAAATCACAAAATTTGCCAGCACTTCAGCTTGTGGAGTCAAGGAATCACCAAGTCTGCCCAATGTCGCCGTCTGCTGGTAGCTGTTCTTTGAGCTGTCACCTGCTGTCTGTTCTGAGAGCCACTTTCCAAGTATATTTATGGAGAACCCTTAGTTAGAGTTGAAAACTTTGGCCTGCCTCCACTTTGCTATCCTTTCATTTCATTGGTCAGTCTCCTCCCACCATTTCCCTGGATGGGCAGGACTAAACAGATCATCTCACTGGCTATACAGAACAAACCTTGGCTAATAAGTGATCAGACCATCTTGGAGGGAAATCCCATTTTCAAGAAAAACACTTTCATTTATCTCTTAACAAATTCCTTTATTGATTAGAAGTT
The DNA here is from genome assembly GCA_963457665.1 of Thysanoteuthis rhombus. Classification (NCBI taxonomy): domain Eukaryota; kingdom Metazoa; phylum Mollusca; class Cephalopoda; order Oegopsida; family Thysanoteuthidae; genus Thysanoteuthis; species Thysanoteuthis major. The sequence goes on from OY735201.1 coordinate 32,683,882, forward strand.
TATTTCTCACCACACAAGTTTCTCATTTTCCATTCTATCCCAGACTATTTCAGGGACTGACAACTTCCCCAAATTACGCACATTCCACTTTGAATTCGCTCAATCTTTAGCCATTTACGATTCTTATTTTGGGGATATTAGTGTTTTTTTTTTTTTGTACTAATTTTCTGTTGCAATTTCTTAGGATTTTACAAGAAGGTAAAAATTTACTGATTAAGAATGCAATCAACCATCAATCTAAGATACTTCTAAAATCCACACACAAGCTCAAGTGAGTATTTCTCCAAATGAAAAATAAAAATTCTAGCAGAATCAATCACATTGTATTAAATTCCTGATTGTTTTTTTCAAATGAAAGCAGGCAGAGGGTAAGATATTAGAAACCACTTTTGATCAAAGTTACAACCTTCCTTTTCATGGATTCTTCATTTATATTCATTAAATAAAATCAACATTGACCAAACCAATAGCTCAAGTTGTCATCTCCATTACACAACTGATATACCAACTAAAGTTTGATATCCAATATTACACCATCCCTTTTGCATCTTAAATTCCTCATAGGATATTGCTCAACTGACACATGCTCTAAGCGCTGTGGCAGTATAATGTATGTGTGTGAGTATCCAAATATGAAAATACTCTGGACCTTTCAAGTGGCTTAGATGAAGAGAATAAATAAAAAAGCAATAAAGACAAAATATGAATGAAGTTGCAGGCAGGACTGAGAAAAGAAACATTTTATGATCAGAAATAAGAGACACTAAGTCTATTTCCAATTTTTATGACTCACCGGGAAGCCAAGTTGAAATCTTTTTGGAATACTTTATTAATTACCGGAGTACTTTATTTAAGGAATGCAAGCTTCATTACATCAAACACATGCACTTGAACTGTGAGTCATTTCTGGTGACACCCTTTTTATGCTTCACTTTCCAGATAAAATTAACGCATGTTCTTGTTAAGATTACAATACATTTTCTAGTCATTTCTTCTCTTGGATCTAAACATTAAACATGACAGGGAATTTTGATCAGAAATTTTTTAAAGACCTCCATAGTAAGGATATAATTTGGTGCCAGCTGACCAAATATACCTTAGTCTTATAATAAAACAAATAATTATAAACTATTTTCAATGAATCAATATTAACAAGAGTGAAGTACCCTACCCATTACTGAGAGGGCATTTGAACAAAGTCAAGTTAGGAGCAATAGAAAGCAGTTTCTCTTACCAAACATTGGTTGGCTGCAGTAAATTTACAAAACATCCCAACCCTATCCTTATATCACCCCTTTCCCCCTGGGAGAAAAAAAAGAATTTCACAGGGTAAAGCTGAATCTGTTCAGGATAGCATGATGTACAAAAAACTTTACTACCCAAAATATTATCCTTATTTCCTTGTAAAATAAAGCATCATCTTTCTTGTCTTAATCCTTACTAGATGGGGTGTATTAATCATTGCATGAGGTATAATTCAACTATTAGTTGGAGTATTTTCCTCATCTGAGCTAAGGGGGGGGGGTGTCTCAGAATTTTCCACCCACGAACTATCGAGCCTTCTTCAGGTGGTCAAACAAAGATGTCCGAAACGTGAAAAAAAAAAAATAAATAAATAAACAAGGAAAATAGTCTAACTATACCACATACAATGAGCATCTGTCCCACTTAATTATAATTGCCTAATGCAATATTTTTTTCATTTTCAGAAGGGTTTATTTGAATTCCAAGACAATAAATTAGAGGAATTTTCATGGATTCAGGTTTGAACTCGCCTTGTGAAAAAGACTGAAAAGTTTTGTAAAAAATTCTGTATTAGGTTGGAGTTACTTTCATTCAGCTGCAAACTTTGACCAATTTTTACTACTCAAGAAGTGGAATTTGATTTAATTGACCACGATACAAAATTAATCCTAGTCCAGGCGTTCAGTGGTCAGTATTGCTCACTTTGTGATGAAAGCATAAAACTTGTCAGTGATATTTTAGGGTGTACTGAACAATTTCAGATATGAAGACATTCTGCAATGGACTTTCCTTAGCAACGGTTATTAGACAATATTTAAAAACTAGCAAGCCTACAATATCTCCCGATGAAATGAATTCCTGGATCCATCCTAAAATATGATCTTTCCGTTTTTATTTTGTGGCGCACCTTTCCACAAAATTCAATGAAATTTTGAGGAAGGATAAGGCACATTGTGAGGAAAAAGTAAATAAATTTTAATATTCTATACTTTTATGTATTTCCTCCAATCTCTCTGAACAATGTCTCCTAAAGTTCTCAATGAATTATGATGACATCTTGCGGGAGTGTAAGGCACATTAAAAGCAAGAAGTGATTAAATTTTGGGGTGGATCCTGGAATTTACTACTGATTGGGAGACGTTTTTTTTCTTCATAAATTTCTGTATTTGCTCCTGTCCGTCAACACAATATCTCGAGAAGCTCTCAATGAATTGTGGTTTTATTTCCAGGGAAGGGTCAGGCACATACCATGTAGATGTGATTCAATTTTGGGGTGCATCCAAATTTTTTTTCTTTTGATTGAGTGAGATTTTTCCGTTTTTTTTCTTTATATGTCTATATTCTCTCTTGCCTGTCTATACAATCTCAGAAAGTTCTCAATGGACAACAATTAAATTTGGTGGAAAGGTAGGCCACAGGACATGGAAGAAATAATTAAATTTTAGGGTGGATCCAGGAATTTATTTTTGACAGATATTTGTTCATTTTTTTCCCCATACATTTCTGTTTATGCTTCTGTCTTTCCATACAATATATCCAATAGTTCTCAATGAGATTACATGGAAGGATTAGGCACATATCACAGAAAATGTTTTGAAACATTGACCATCACAATGTCCACGAAAGAGACAGTTCCTCTGTCAATGCATTTGTATGACGCAATGCAACGAGTAAAATATCTTTCTTTATCCAAAGTCCATGACAGATGTGCTGGTCATTTTTCATAAATGAAATGTGCGATGACACATACACTTAGTCTCCTCCTCAGCTTATCATTCAAAAACAAGCCTCTGGTAATGGATCCTTGCTGTTCAAGTTCAGTATTCAGTGAGTCATTCCAATAGTTGATAATGTATTCTTCAACCTCAATTTCAAACTGTATTCTGAGGAAGACTGACAGGCCGTTTCTCTTTGAATGAGGAGTTGCCAGTATTACTTGATAGATTTCTAATGAGTATGTGTCCAATTTTGATAGTTGTTATTGTTTGGTTTATTCTGTAGTACAATTGTTGGTGCTTCCAAATGGTTTTGGATCAAGACTTAGCTTATTCCAGATGGACACATTCTCTGTTAACACTTGTGATGTCAGCTACTATGCCATGCTGATTGAATATCAAAAACAGGGTAATTCACTTATCTATGGATTTTGTACAAACAACAATATAAAATGCTCATTAATCGATCTGGCTCCAACAACAATATAAAATGCTCATTAATCGATCTGGCTCCAACAACAATATAAAATGCTCATTAATCGATCTGGCTCCAACAACAATATAAAATGCTCATTAATCGATCTGGCTCCAACAACAATATAAAATGCTCATTAATCGATCTGGCTCCAACAACAATATAAAATGCTCATTAATCGATCTGGCTCCAACAACACTATAAAATGCTCATTAATCGATCTGGCTCCAACAACAATATAAAAGGCTCATTAATCGATCTGGCTCCAACAACAATATAAAAGGCTCATTAATCTATTCTGTTCTAATAATATAAAATGTACATTTATGGATTTTGTTCTAATAACAATATAAAATGCTTATTTATAGATTCTGTTCAAATGATATGAAATATTTATAGATTCCATTTTAATATGGTATAAAATACATATTTATGATTCTGTTTTAATACAATAATAATTTAAAACAGTTATAGATTCTGTTCTAATAATATGAAATACTTATTTATGGATTTTGTTCTGATATTTATATAGTTTAACTCATCGTTTGTTGGGGTCACTTTTAGCATAGAGTTAATTTTAGATCCATCTGACAGCTCTGCAGGAATTATTCTCAACCTGTTGTGCCAGTATCATGTTAGTATAAGGTGTATGGCATGGAAAGGTCATTGTCCAAGTAACCTTTAAATTCATTTATTGTTGTAGCATTTATTGTATTGGTGTGTAGACAGTTTTAAATGTTAATACTTTTTTTTTCTCCACCAATCGATGTAATTTGATATGTACCTTAAAACAAAACGATAATATAAAATATTTATTCAAATTTCTTAAACTGTACATAGTTATTAGAAAAAATATATAAATAAGTACTTTATATTTTGCTTCATTTATACGGGAGAAAAGAAAAAAATTCTTTTGTTTCAGAGTAGGTGTTAGATTACATTGATTTGAAAAATAAAATAAAAGCTTCCTCAAACCCTATGTAGTTATTGAAACAAAATCCATAAATAAGTAATTTATATTGTTTTCTTTCACCATTCTAGTATTTCTGATGTGTTTTGAGTAGAGATATACAACTTATTCAGCATGATGTAGTAGCTGACGTCACTGGTGTGTGCCAAAAATGGAATGGAATGAACCAAATCTTAGTTCAAAACAAGTCAGAAGCACCCAATTATCAATTGGTAACAGTATTTTGCGCATTTCTCTACACAATCTGATACCTGCAGGTCACACTATCAAGGGAGGGATAGTTCATACACTCCATTCAAGCTCAAGGTAGCTGAGAATGCTGAAGACAACAACTGAGCTAGTATCTTGGAGGCAGAAGAAGGGATCAAGGAGAGACAAACTCGCTCAAGAAGGGATCAACGAGAAACAAACTCGCTCAAGAAGGGATCAACGAGAAACAAACTCGCTCAAGAAGGGATCAACGAGAAACAAACTCGCTCAAGAAGGGATCAACGAGAAACAAACTCGCTCAAGAAGGGATCAACGAGAAACAAACTCGCTCAAGAAGGGATCAACGAGAAACAAACTTGCTCAAGAAGGGATCAACGAGAAATAAACTTGCTGAAGAAGGGATCAACGAGAAACAAACTTGCTGAAGAAGGGATCAACGAGAAACAAACTTGCTGAAGAAGGGATCAAGGAGAAATAAACTTGCAGAAGATAGAAAACCTACTAAGAAAACTTAACTAACAGTTTGAAGTGAGGGGAGAAAGGAAAAAAAAAATCCATAAAACCCTGAAAATTCACAACATTTAAGAGAGTTCATAAAGAGGCAGTCAGCATGAGAAAAATCATAGTATCTCTCCATCAATTTGTGGAACAAGTTCATAAGCTTTAATCATTCTATCATTTTTTTGAGGAAAAAAAAATCCCCAATCAGATTGGTAATAGACATCTTCTTGACATACCAAAAAATAGAACTTATGTTGGAAACAAAAAATTATTTAAGATAATTTTGGTTTCATATCGTCATATGAACAGGACAACCAATGATAAAATGCAACATTATAACTTATTTCTATTCTAATTTCTCATCAAAACTCAACATCTTAGAGCACAATTTAAGCAAGGTAAAGTTTTACTTATATAGAAGAATAAGAGGAGACATGATAAAAGATCAGGAATGGAAAATATACCAAGAGGGTTTGGTAGCTTCACCAAGAAATGGAAAGAACAGGAAGAGAGGAACAACCAAGAAATGTACCAATAAATAGCCAGGATAGACATAGAATAGTCTATTAATGAAATAGTGTGCTCCAAAATGTGAATTCTTTCAGGAACAGAGTTGATAAATATTGGGATAAACAGAAGATTCTATACAACTACAAGTCTGCAGCAAACATTCAAAGTAATGTGAAAATCTAAAATGATTACAGAACTCTGGAGAAAAGGATTTACCATAAAACCTGTTCCAGAAAAATATCATCAAGTTAAGTTATATAACAGAAGCAATTGAATTTTAAATTAGCTGCAATATTATATCACTCACTTTTATTACCTTGTAAACAGTATCTGATAGATTTCATTAATACTAAGGAAAATAATCAATTGAATATTCAGTATTTCATTAGATAAAATAATTATCCTGAATCTTACCTTGGAAGAAGAGCCAATTTTTGACCGAGCATGGTTTCAAGACGTTGTCCTCGCTTAGATATATAACTGTCTGGCCCATTGTAACGATAGCAATTTTCAAACATCAAGCGAAAGTCTGCCACAAAGTCATTTATTGTCTTATATTCACGTTTCTCAAATGATATTCGCACTGAAAAAGAAAAATTTTGAAACATACACCAATTTGAAATTTGGCAGCACAAACATTTAAAAATAGGAAAGACAAATTATTCAATTAAAAAATTTATTAACCGAGACTAAAATATTTGGATTATGAAACACTTCTTATACACTGCTCAACGTCCACTTTCTTACTTTTTGCTAGCACAACATGCATACTTTCAAGAAGACGGACAAATGACCATAAATATTGAAGAGACATTCTTATCTTGCTTTTTTGAGTTTTTGTCCTTAACTTTTGCAACTAAAGTGTCAGGAAATAAAAGTATTATCCTGAATCATGACAAACCTATTCTCTAAATCAAGTATGGTAAGATCAGAACTTGAAGGTCTAGTCTTGCTATCCACCTTTTTCCGCTCAAACTGTGCTCTGCATTGTGGGTAAAAATCTTAATCAATGTGCAGCTCTATAAACACTTTCTTCCCTTTCTGGGCATCTCTTGTTTTGTTTTGATTTGATGCTATACAACTTTGATCATTGAATGATTTGGGGTCATAGGATGGACAGGTTTTTACTTTGTGTTGCTCAAATAAAACTATGCCTCCAGTCTTTATATTGTGGTGTTGGACATAACGTTTACGATCTTTATAGAACTTCTGTTTCTCTTTCACCAATTTTTTTGTCTGACTGGCCTCCTCTATTTCAGGCCTGTCCATTTTATAAAGGGATCTTTGGTAGGAGAGTTCTGATTTGTTGGCCAAATAGGAGCTGTAAAGGAGATTTTCAAATAGTGGGATGTAAAGCGGAAGGTTCTCAGATGTTTGTTCAGTTCAGTCTTCAGGATTTATACTTCAGCCAGGTGTTTCATGACTGCTCCGCTAGCCCATCAAAAGTATCATTTGGGATTGTGGCTGTTACTACTATCAAATAGTCACTTATCAAAATCTGGTAAAACCTGCGACAAGCAAAAATTCCATGAAAAGCCGTCATATTGGCATCAGCCCCTCTTGACTATAGTGACTTCTGGGTATCTGGTCAGTTGGTTGATGACAAGGATGTACTCCTTGTTTGCAGTAGTTGATGTAGGCATCCATTAACCATTTGCTTGATGGACTCATCCATTTTCAGGAACCAATATCTGCCCTGGTTCCCTTTCTACACCTGTACTACCTGGGTGGTCATCATGGGTCATCTTGAGTATTAGAGATCTAATGTTTCCTGATCCTGGGTATGTCCCAGCACAGGGTATGATGATATTTTCACCCTTTAGATGGTAGTATATTGATGGTATGATTTATCCTTGGGTCCTTGTGATACTGCAGTCATGATGTTTTGGTATTCCTTGTCATTCTTTGCTGCAACACGGAGGTCATCTAGGTGAAATTGCATCTGGTAAATCCACAAAGTTGACTATATAGGTAAATCTTGCTTCCATTATCAAAACCTGATCTTGTTCAACAGAGGAGAGATGGTCAATTTGGTTTGGGTGATGGCTTCTAAAGCCACATGGAGGTACTTCATCTGGAAGTTCAGGTCCAATTTCTATGGCTTTTGACTTCTTTGTTGGCTTATTTATTGTCCAGAAGTGGTTTGTGGTCAGTCCAGTTTATGGAAGTATTGCCGACTAAGTAGAATCTAAATCCTCCCATTCCACACAACTGGGCTAGGCTTTCCCTTTTTAATGGTGCATAATAGGCCACCAGGTTCTGTAGTCTTTTTTTTGGTATAAGCTAGCTTATATCCCTACTTTGGGTGCATCTGCTACAAAATGTGTTTTCTAGTTGAGGTTGTAAAGACAGAGTCTCATGTCAAAGTTCATATATTGTTAGAAGGCAGATGTTACAACGGTCACATTTGGATTGTTGGATTACAGATTCCTTTTTTTCAATTTCTAGTCTCATCAAGCAAAAACATCTGATGGACCAGGATGAGAGTGGTTTCATTTCAATCACAAATAAATTGAAGAATCTTGTTGTTCACAGTTGTAAGTGAAATTTCCAACTTTGATGCTGGCTCATCAAAATTTTGGACTGACCAAACCAACAATACATCTTTCAAATCTAACAATTCTCATGCTTTGTGACAGTGCAGTTCTCGAGCAATTTTCGTGGTAAATTGAGAAACTGATAATACGTATATCCTCATTAGATATCAAATCTGAGTAAAATACTGGTGTCTGTTTATCTTTATATATATATATATATATATATATATATATGCAAACACATTTCTTGCTTTGTTACTACTATATTTATCCATCATTTTCTTGACAAATTCAAGACTGGCCCCACTGCAGTCAAGAGAATATCAGTGGTAATGTTCTCCAGAAAATACTGTTAACTAAATTATTTCCAAAATGTGAGATCTGTTTGAAGGCTGGATAATTTGTGAACAGCATTGTTGACTGAGCATGAATATATAAATACGTTGTATTCTAAATGACAAATTTTTGCACTGAATATGGAATCTAAGTAGAGAATATTATGCAATATCCAACCACAACAGTTAAAATTAGATAGTTGGAGGTATAAGTTATTTGTACACACACACTGCATGAAAAATACATTTTATATAAGACAGATTATATAATACTTTGCAAAATGATTTATATTGCTGTATCATTAAGGATTGGAGTGATTTTTTAAAATTTCAACAAAATGTCAAATAGCTCGATTTAATGAATTGCAGTATTTTCATAATTTTAAGCCTTAGATTCATAAAAACTAGAAGCATTCATAGAAAGAGATCCAATGCAAAATTCACATGCAAGCCTCCTAGTGGAAAGTAGGATTTCCAAGAGTTAGGGTGAGGCTTTTAACCACTCTTGATTACCTATGCCAACAAAGTTGGAGAGGTATATATATATATACTGGCGTGTGTCTGTCTGTCTGTCCACACAATATCGACAGAAGAACTCAATGAATTTTTATGAAATTTTGTGGAAAGGTGAGCAATGGGGGTGTGGAAAGGTTGGTTGAACTTGGGGGCGGATCCAAGAATTTCTTTTTTTGCGCGAGTGATGATTTTTCTCACACCTATGTACACGCTCATGACTGCCCCAAAGGTCACAGGTCAAGCCGGCCTTCCTATTCTTATTTGAAAGGGTAAAACACATCGTTAGATTGATTTACATAGCAAATGAATGTGCTTAATTTTGTTAGGGTTTTCAAAATAATTTCATAATAAAATTGAATTTCAGTGGCAAAACAAAAACTGCAAGTTTTGTCATTTCTGTTTCGTCGGTTGTATTAAATTCTCCCATTGTTTAAAAATTACATTATTTTTGAAAAATTTAAACAAAAAAAAAAAAATTACCTGTATTTGCAGTAGGTATTAATGTACGGATAATTTTTTTTTTTAAATGAAGGCCGAAGATAGGTCGACCTGTCCAGAGGGCCGCCTTGATAGTAGGCCGAACTGCCTTGACCTCTCCATAAGTTCAATCAAAATTTGGAGAATGAGCTACGGCGCGGAAGAAGTGATCAAATCTAGAGGCAAATCTATCACTGAGTGCTTTCCAGTTTAATGTTTTGCAAATGATGATTTAGTAAATATCACAAACGAAAACAACCTTTGTGAATCATATTTACCGACGTTTCTATGAATATTGTCGACTTACGCAACCGACTTCTTGCAGCTACCCCCCCCCCCGCCCACTTCAAATAAATAAATCATCTGGTTGATCTAAACAGTCCCTACAACGCAATGAAGTGAGTTTTCACTTGAGAAAATTAATTATTTTTAAAGCATCGATCCACAATTTTACCCAAAAGAATACCTCAAGTCGTTCAGGTGTTAGCGAGGAACAAATTATTGTATGAATGTTCTGGCCGTTTTCTTTGTACAAAAATTCGTGATCTATCTTCCAACAATTAAAATCTACATAATTCACTCAAGTAAACAAAAAGTTTAAAAAATAAACAAATAAACAGCATGGTTAAAAATTCAAAAGCGATTCCCTAACTTTAACCACCGCTAACAACAGGTCAACGGAGATGTGAAATTCACAGTCATTTTTGTTATATATATATATATATATATATATATGTATATATTTTTTATACACCAAGTGAAATAAATGGTTACGTTGGATAATTTTTGCGTCATTCGAAGAAAAATGAGGGGGTGGTTTGCAAAAGTCCTTTGTGAATTAAATGTACAAAACATTTACCAAAAAGTCATTGACCATGCGTCAAGTAAATTTTTTAGTACAATTCCAATATTTCCACAACCTCAGCATATGTATGCTTTTTTTGCATCTCTTCTTTCTTGTTGTCATCTGGGTACAATAGAGCCAATTTTCGCTGTTATTAAGCGATATTTATCTTCTTTGGGTGGGCGATTTCAGAAATTGAAAATCCACAATTGAAGAGTAAATATTGAATAAATTTGTTTTCAGGTTCATAATCACCGCGATCCACAGAATAAATGCAAATTCTAAATAATATCCAAATTGTACTAAAACTAACAGACATTACCAAACAATCTCAGCGGAGTGAAAATTAAAACATTTGTTATAAAACTGTAAATACAAGATCTTATTTGATGTATTAAAATCCAAGACTTCAACTAGGTAAACAGACTAAAACCAGTAAAAATTTTAAAATTCCAACCAACATTGATAAGGGAGAAATAAATTAATAAAAATGAAAAGTAAAAAAATCAGAGTCAACCATTCTTGTCGATTGTAAGAAAAAAAAAAGAAAAGACATTTGGAAAATGAGGATAATTTGTTTGGATACAAGTAATATCATTAAAAATTCAACTTCCAAGATATGAACGGAAAAATCAAAATGTAAACAAAAAGTATTTGCTTGGTCGAGTATAGTAGTTAGTTATTCATTCTCACAAAAAGGTGAACCTTATGTCATTATAAAAAGTTGTCACGATTGACAACTTTTTATTTGACCATTTTAAAACTTCGATAAGGGTCTGTCAAACACTGCAATTCATTGAAGCATTTCTAAAAATATGATTTAAAGAATTACATTTGGGAGTGATGAATATTTTTTAAAAATGTAGATAATAGCCTGAAAGAGTGTAGACTTGTTTGTTATCAAAACATCCTTGCAAACAAAAAGAAAAGCTTTATACATAAATGATCACAAAATGTAACGTTACGTACAAGAAGAAAAAAAAACAAACAATATTTTTCTATCATTAACCTCAGAAAGATTTATTCATTTTCAAAATTTTAAAATATAAGAATGGTCAAAAAAATTAGGAAACCCCTTAAATCGAAACTATTTTTCACGATGGTTTTAGGATTCGAACTTGATCAAGTCATGTACTCGGTGTATATTAATGACATACACAACACAGCCTTACATAATTTAATAAAAACCTAAAAAGCAAAAAGAGCATCAATTAACGATTGGGGAGGGGGTGAAAATAAAAACTTACTTTTTTTCATCCACATGGGACGAGGAATCCGTTCATAGTAGTCTTCAAGCTCTGGAAGAGAATCGTCAACTGGATTCAAGAATGGCCAGTTCACTGCTTTATTCGAATCAGACATTAATTCACAAAGAATACGATAGCCATGCTGTAATTCATCATTTAAAGGAGTCTTCTTCCCCCCCGTGTCTGATTCTTTATCTGTCTCCATCTGATCGTCGACATCATCATATATTTCTTCCTTTTCAAGTTCATTTCCCACCTGAGGTAATTCTTCAGGTGGAACTGAATTCGATATTTGCTGCATAACTTTTTCCTCTGCATTAGGATCCTCGACATTTGAAGATTCCATTCTGTTAAGTTAATCCAGGTATTCATGAATGATACTCTAGGAAAGATCTGAGAATGATGATGTTTTACTGAGGTGAGATGATGATGCACAAAGTACGGATGATAAAATTGAAAACGGAATGATTAAGTAAAAAAAAATCCTTCTATAGAAATATTTTGTACGCTGAACTCGATAAAAGTAAGTGGTTTCGTTAATGACAACATCATTTTATGCAGTAACTTTAAGCCAAGTGTTTCTTACGTCAAATATTGATTTGATGAAGAAATGAATTTGAATGTAGTGGCCATCGTAATACAACTTAGGCTGTATTTGAAGGTGATGGTGATAATAATTCAAAATAATATTGTTACACCTACATAATAAGTATTCGTCTTATCAATGCAAAAGAATAAGCCAGTCACCATGAGGTACTGACTGACTTAGTCCATCAAATTAAAAAGAACTCCAAGGTGATGGTTAAAATAACGCAAAACTTTTCACCATCTTTTATAGGTGAAATTAACATTCAAGCCAACCAATATATAATGATTTTCGGCTAATTAGAAATTATAAGTAATTAAGATACAGTTTGTATTAAACGAACTATTTCCCGCGACTTCATTCAGAAACCGTATATGCAAAACAGATGTACTTCGCCGGTAATATTCAGAAGGGAATAAAGTAGCTACCCAATAGGAATAAAGCGAATAAAAAAGGCTAAAAAAAAGTTCAATTTTGATATAAAAATTGGGAGAAAAAAAATTAAAACTCAAATATATGGATGTGCATGCGTAATTACATATCTATATCTTTAATTTGAAGCCGATTTATTTTATGCTCCCAGTCACCAATCATCGATGAGATTATTCAGTGCTGGCTGTCATGAATCACATCCGCCATGCTTCTTACATTTCCGGTTGATTAGCAAAAAAGGGAGTCCTTTTAGGTGTGGAGGTAGGAATAAAGAAAAAAAAGGAGGAATGAAAAGAGAGATTATTTAATTTGGTGATCCCAACGAGACGTATGAAAAGACAAGAAGCAGAAAGAGGTGGAGGGAAGATAACGAACCGACAGAACACGATACCGTCCGTCGTAGTTTAATGATTTCTTTTTCTTCGTTAAGGGAGGGTGTACCGATCGTGTACGCAACAATAACACTGTGGTAAGAAGAAATCCAAACAGACTAGGTTAAGTGGAAATTAGCGCATCAATGATGTTTCTAAATAACTTATTTAATCAGGGAAGCAAGACTTTGCTGTTGATATGCTTTTTTTTTATTAACACAATGCATGTCAATTCTGTAGACACAGACTTGACAATTGAAATCGCTCCCGGTACGCAAGAATGCTTTTATCAGCAGATAACTAAGTCAGGGGAGACAACTCTGGAAATTGAATATCAGGTAAGAACTTCGCAAAATGAAATCTGTTGAAAAATCGATCGCATCAGAATTTAATTGATTTTTTAAAATTTTTAAATGTATTATGATCGTAATAATAAATAAAAATCACATTCCCAATAATTTGAATTATGGTATTCTTGTGTCTTATTACTTCAGCATTTGCAAGAAAGTTCGAATGGTTCCTGTAATTATTGAACTAAAACTACACTCCTATATAAATTTGCTGTTTAATGTGCTGTCTGTATTCCAAACATTTATGCGGTGAAGTCCTCAGTTATGAAAGCACAACTTTAATTTCTGTCAATGCTCTTAAACTTGAATGGAGTAAAACTTCATTTCAAAATTGAACTTTTTGTTACAAGTCTGATTGAAGAATAAATTGTTCAGTAAAAAAAAACTTCTGTAAGAAAGAAAACAGCTGATGATGCTCAGTGTATATGTGCACAAGATTTTTCCGGTCACTTTTTTTTTCTTCTTAAAAAAAAAATGTTGGTAAAATCAGTTCACTCAGTGCAGTGAATAATACTCGCACGGCAAACAAATCAAAGCAAAATGTTACTCTTCTGATTGAACATCTGGCGCATGGTATGAATTATCGTTTTCATACGACATGAAAGAAATATTACAGGCTACCTGTTGATGTTTCCGTGATCTTTAGTTAGTTAAACCATAGCCACTATTATGAAGATCTATTTAGGCCGTTGGCCATAGTTGGTGAGGGTTTCATTTTACTGGAATTAAACGTGCTAGATGTATAAAAGATCTTTACTCGGGACACTAAAGTATGCATACTATTATTATTTGATAAAAAACGGTTTCTACTTGTTGCATGAGTACACCTGATTTTACCCTAGTTGTAACCAAACACTGCTGTGTTTCAATAAGATCAGGTACAGCAAGTGAAATATTTTGCCCATATTAGTGCTTGTTTCTTGCTTTCTCTGTTCAAGAGTTTTGTTATTTGTCTTATCAATATTTTCATGTATAATAATCTTCATATTGTAAAGCTATTCACTGTTTTAGCTTCCATTCCAGGGCCTAAAATTTTCTGCAGTGTTCTTTTTAAAAATTTATTTCGAAGAGTTTTTCGGCTGGGATGTTGTTGATGCCTTTTATTCTAAATCTTTATATTATGCCTCCTCTTATTCTTTGTTCTAGTGTTGTAAGTTTGAATTTTCAAGTCTTTTTTTTCCTTCGTGTGTGTGTGGGGAGGGGCTTTTTAGTTTTGTTGCTCTTCTTATATATCTTTGAAATGAGGGGACCTTGCTTGCTCTGCATTGGGCTAATATTAGATATTTTTTCTGGTTAACTTGGATTTGATAAACTGTTTTGATGTATGAAATAAAATATTTTGAAATACTCTTGAAATTATCTATTTTTATTCGTTGAACATGCAACATGAGTATTATCTCTTGGAAAGTCTTCATTTCGATTTGATGAATCTCTACTAACAAGTGTTCAAAGTGCAAATTTCTGGGCTAGTTCACTTCTGCGCCCTCTGGTAGTAAACAAGGGAGACAACTCTTGAAACCACCACAAAAGGAGATAATCGTCATTTCTCTTGATTTCACGAAAAAATTTTACAATCGTCATTTAAATATATTGAGAAACCTTCTTTTCTCTCAATGCTTTTTTTTAAAATAAAGTCTGAAGAAAACCAAATGTGATATAATTATTTTTTTTCTTGGAGAATTTCTTTTGTAAAAACGCGATTAATTTGTTGAATGATTTCATTTGAAAAAACGCGATTTCGTCTCGCTTCTTTGATTACAATTTTTTTTTCTTTTCAATAAAAAGGTGTATGGTACTTTTTTCCTGTGCAGGAATTGTTTTATTTGTTGTAAAACCAAAAGAAATAATGACTAAGTTGTTATTCAGGGAGTCAGCCTTGTTTATGAAAGTTATCCATTAGTATTACCTCTCTTGTTGTTGTTTTGAGAGTTATCTCCCTTGTTTCGTACCAGAGGCTGTAGAAGTAAACTAGCACACCCAATATTCAACAACAAATAACCTGCTACTTGCAAAATAAACTAAATGTTGAGGTGGAGCCCTATCAAAAATGTATTTTTAAGTGTACTAATTTTCAGGTATGAAAAAAAGAAAAGCTGTTAGATGAAATTTGTCTATTTTATTAATATAATGCAGCTCAACTAAAATGTTCTTGGGTTTTGCTTGTACTCATAATTTGAAGATGTGTTGAAAAGTAAGATGAATAATCTTTTACGATAATATCTTTTAGATTACTGATTTCAATAAGTTGAAAAGATGCATGGATCTCGACGTTATTGACATTCATGTTGCATGAAATTTGTCATGATCATAAGTAAAAACACATATATTGCAAGTATATTAAAATCATAACACAAGACCAGACGTTTCATGTATTATAATTCCTTTTTCCACAAAGATAAAAAGTGAATTTTTTTTTCACAAACCTAATGATAGCCTATTCAGAAGTGTTAGGTTGTTTTAATATACTGGTTAGTGTGTGTGGGGGGGTTTGTTTATCTTCAAATAAATAGAACTAGCTGGACCTGTGGAAATTTTACTGGTGTTGACAATTAATATATCATCAGTCTCACATGTATACATTTCTACAATCAAAGTATATGATTTTAAGATTATTTATTACCTATGGAATGTATGAGGTGTGTATCCTGCTATTTTGAGTATCTCGAAAACTGGTTGCCCAGCAGTGATGTAACTTAGTAACCAAGGGATCTTACTGCACTTGCATGAGCAGAAACTCTCCTGGGAGACCCCCAAGCTTGAATACAATGGTCTTACAAACCATTGTATTCACTGTGACTGAATCAGCCTGACCATTGTTTGTATATCATGCAGTGTTTTGTAGCATCAGGAAGGATTAGGAGAGGTGTGTTTTGTAATGGTAGCACTTGATGACACAGAGGTCATACATATGAACAAGCAGTATGATATATAGGATCAATAATACTTGAAAGTTTCATTATACGGATTTTTATGGAAATTGTTAATTATGATTGAATTCAATGTCTTTTAATGTCAATTGTGCATGTAATATTTATATCATCCCCTGAATTCAGTGTTCTCAAAATTATATTCTAATAGTCAAATGAACTGTATTAAAAAAGAAAAACAGATTTTTTGTCAGATATAAATTATTTCTATTAAGATTTTCTTAATCATGTCTGAGTGAAAGTTATAGAAAAATGTCTTGCTTTTGATTTAGTATTTCCAAAATACTGTAAAAAGATTTTGCATCTGTTAATGTCACCAATTGATATTGGTTTCTTTTGATTTTATGACTGGGTGAGAAGCAATGTAGAAGTATTGAAGTACTTGAAATAGGCAGCCTGGGAATCTGGACGTGGTTGAACATAGACCATCAATTATAGTGCCACATTTCTTTCAGATTGAAATAACTATATTATGAAGTTATATAAATGCATGAATTGTAGAAAGCCATCAGTTATGACAGATGTTTATCAACAATTGGCCTTCATCTTACATCGAGTAGTTTGTATAACTGATTCATTTACCAACAAATTTTACTTCTAAATCAGTTTAAATTTTATTCTATTCTAATTTTTTTTAACTTAATTGAACTTACTTTCAGATGAGATTGCTTATAAATTAGAGCTAATAATTGATTAATTTCAAAAAATAAATTAGTACTAATAATTTATCAAATTTTAAACTTCACTAATTTATCAAATTTTAAACTTCAAGTATGCACTAATTTTTATCAATTTTATTGCACTGAATGAGAAACTTATGCCACTCACAAATCTGTTTGTTCAGAACAAATGTAAGAATTTAATAGTTTTTAATAAGTTTTTTTCTTCTCTTTTAAGTTTTCTGATAAATTTTGAATATTTCTGTTGGTGTTCAGTTGCAAACACTTTTGGTTTAGTAAAATGTAGTATTTGAAATGTTCTATAGATTTTTTTTTTAGTTCATTGGTAGTAAGTGAATGGTAGTAGCAGCATTGTGATTATCATTTATTATGAATAATGTATTGAATAAATCTTGAAGTTGTTGATTCACAGACTTTACTATTGATTTCTCTAATAAAGATTTTATCATTTGGTTTAAGTTTTGTTTTTTTTTTATTTTTCCGGACTATTGTGTTCATCTCAGTTTGTTTATTGAACACAACGTTTCGGCCATTGTACTTTATGGCCTTCTTTGGGTGGATTTCATTATTGGATGTTTTTCCGGGTACAATGATAGACCTCCATCAGATTGTTTGGCAGGAATGTCTTCATTCCGCTGTCTAATTTCAGGTGGAGACAATTCTTTGGTCAAAACATGGTGTTCAAGAAATGAGCTGGGATGAGGACAATAATAAAAAAAAATCTATACACAAAAATGATCCCTTATCTAAGAAATTCAGAGAGAAAGAATCTACTTATTGAACTTTTTTTCAAATGTAGGTGATAGATGGTGGTGATATGGATATTAGCTTTTACATCCAATCCCCCAGTGGAGCTATCCTGGTTGCAGAAGACAAAAAATCTGATTCTGCACATAAGTAAGTTTCCTATTTCTTTTGATACTTGTATTCCATAAGAGTGTTTCATCTCTCTGCATTCTCACTTTATAAAAACCTCAGAACCCTTTGTTACATAATTGTTATTATCGTTCATAGTTTCTGAATTTTCCTTGGTTTGGTAGTAGACACATGCTTCCAAAAGGTTCATCTCATGTCAGCTCCTTTGCGGGCATTGTTACTTGCTAAACAGTTCTCAATTTTTTGGAAAAGATCATGTAATCTTTGTTTCAGTAAATAGTAAACCGATAGATAAAGCTATAACATCTTTCTCTTCAAACAAGGATACATCTTTGGTTCATTTTAGTTAGAATCCAATTAATACTTTTTTAATCTTCCACGTGAAGGCATTTTATTGATACTTTGATCATAGCAAACAGATAATTGCCAATTGAAAGTTATACATTCATATGTAATTGTAAGTAAAATTTAATGAAAGAAAGATTAGTTTGAGGATGCACTTGTATCTAGTATTATTTTCATTTTTTTTTTTTTTTCTTTTTTTTTCCGAAGTTAGATTTTCAATGATTTATTTGCAGAGTTGATATTCAGTTAACAGGGACTTACAAAGTCTGCTTTGACAACACCTTCAGTCGTTTCTTTCGGAAAGTCGTGTATTTTGATATCATTACTGAAAATGAAGAAGATGAAATTGATAATCGTAATTGGACCTTTAGTAAAGATGATGCAGCTGAATTAATGGAAATTAAACTGGAAGATTTCAAGGTAAGCTTTTCTGATTTCATATTTAGAGGCTACAACTTTTTTTTTTTTTTTTTTTTTTTTTTCAAACTATATGACTTTTTGTGGAAAGTTGCTATAAACATCAGAGTTACACGTTCAGCCCTTCAACTTCTATGGCATCAAATACTGTAAGGTTTACTGTATTCAATTCATCGGTCTGCATAAATGGCTCTACTTGCGAGCAATAGCTTGGGTTTATGGTCGACTTTGTGATAGATTAGGTGTAAAAAAACCTCATGACTACTATTTGAAAACTCTACACTTTTTAATGATGTCAGAAAATCTCCATGAAAGAACTAAGCTGGGAAGAAAAGACTCGAAAAATTGTACAGGAATCTTCATAAATAACCAGTTTTGTTTTGCTCAGACCAGCAAGTTATAATTTTCATGTTTGTGAGATTACTTAAAAATTAAAGTAAATAGTTGCACTCATAAGAAAATATTTGCAATCCGATCATAAAACAATCAAGTATTTTTAAATGGTTAAAAAGACTGAATCTAATGCAAGTAATATTTGACACACAATCATGCTGAGATTAATACAATATATTCTGTAAAGTATTTTGAAATATGCATCAATTCTTGGTATCTCCTTCCTGTTGGAATTCTTTTTATTAAAATATCTTGTTCAGTGATGGAATACCCTTTTTAAATCTCTAAAACAAATAGACTTAATTATTTTACTATCAGGATTACTGGAAAGCAATGTCTGAATTTAAAAATGATAATATATGAATATACCTTCAATCATATTTGATTTAAATTATCTTTGTTTTTTTTGTAGGCCATTGTGGAACGTGTTAAAGAAAATCTTGAAAGATCACACCAAGTCCAAAACTACTTGAAAATGTTTGAAGCCAGGGATCGAAATATCCAGGAATCCAACTTTGAACGAGTCAACTGGTGGTCAGGGATCCAATTATTTCTTATGGTGTCAGTTGCTCTTACTCAAGTGATCATGATCAGAAGTTTATTTGATGATCATAGCAGACTCAATAAAGTATTTCAGCCAAGATCATGAATAGATTTAATAACTATGAATTTAAAGTACAAGTATTTTTCAATGAGATGCAAATATATAGATTGCTACTAAACATTGACAAGTGATTCTACTTGAAATAGCCACTAATACAGCATTCAATCTTTTTGTAACGCCATCAAATCTTAAATGTTTTTGTTTTCAAATATACTTTAAAGAAGTTGAATTTTAAATACTTGACAAATTTGTTCATTTTGTACTTAATAATTGAAAATGTATGTATATATTTTTGTGCAAATTTAACTAGATAAATTTGAACTTGATTGATTTCATATTGACTTTTTGTTTAGATCTTAAAAAATCTCGATTTTATCTTTTTATTATAAAATAAATTTGATTTTCAAACATTTTGAAAATTTATTTTATTGATGGTCCGTCATCAAAAAGATATAAATTGGCTCTAATCAAATACACTGATTGTTTAAATTACGGCACCTAAGATATTTTAATATTTTATTGCCTGTCAAAAAAATCCACAAGTGGAATGAATGCATAGCAAATAATTCATTGAATCATAAGTATAGATTGTTTAACTACACAGGGACATGACAAAAGTAGACACATCTATTTTCAAACAAGAGCTTCAAGTAATTCAAGAATATTTTATTTTGCAAATCAAAATTTGGTAGATTTGTCTTAATTTGATTATTATTTTTCCTCTCCCTCCCTTTGTAAATCAGATTTGTCAGGTCTGTTATCTTCTCTTATAGGATATCTGACCAAGCTGCATTGAAATTACAAATTTTTTCCAGACATTTTATTTATTTTTTTTTTTTCATGATCCAAAATGTTTGACATGTTCGATAGGATTCATGTTTCAGCAAACTGACCTGGCCATTCTCAAAGTGTTTTGTGTGGCATGGAGCTCCATCTTCTATGAAAAGGGTGCTATTTTTATCCAATTAACCATCACTAAATATTGCACAATGGATATGTATTTTTCTAAATTGATATTCTGCATGCAATCTTGAAGTTTTGAACAACCAGTGGCCCAACTAGCTCTACTAAATATCTACCATGTTTGATAGTAGGCTACAGGCAATCCCCAAATCTCTACTTTTCCACTGTGAAAATTGAGCAAATAGAAACTTTTCTGGAAAAGATGACAGTGTGTCAAAACTACGTGTCCATCATCTTAATTGTCAACTGTTTTCTCTGCTAAATGTCAATTGGCTGCTTTGATAAAATCTAAGATCCTGTACTTATGTTTTTGGTTTAATTTGGATGCAGTGGTTTCCTTTCCTTTATTTAGGAATAGTATAATCACATAATTTAATTGAAAGCAGGATTCCAATTTCAATGCTATTTGGCACTAGCTCATTCTACTTTCAGACTGATTTGAAATATGCTTCTTGAAATCTGATATTTCCATATACTTTTGAGGTATGAGGTATTGTTGGGTGGTTGTTATTTTTACTGGTTTTTTTTTTTTTTTTTTTTTTTTTTTTTTAATGAATTGATTAATTGTCTGAATACATCCTATTAAATGCTGAATTTAACATAATGGTATCCAAGTACTTATGTCATGTCTCTCAATATTGAAGATTTATTGAATTTGCTTTTTAGATCTAACATGTTATCATTTGGATCATGAATTCTGATTCATTATAAAATTAACTTATTTGAAATTTCATAATCTATTTGATAATGATTTTATCAAAAATATGAATTATGAAAAATTTGAGTGCTCATCATGTTAATTTTTTGTAAGTCTTTACTGGGCAGATAATTGAAGACTTACCTGAAATTTATATAAGAATTCACAGAATAGAACTCTCCCGGATTTATAAAATTCATCATTACCTTTTTTTTTTTTTTTAAATTTACTGTCATGCACTAGATATGCAAACAACTGCCAAATAAATCCATCACAATCACCAATGAAATTGAAATCTATCACTTATTTGTTCATGATTATTTGTGTGATCTGATTATAACTAAAGTTATCTGAAACAACTCCTTCCGAATTTGACACAAACATTAAAATGGAAATGAGCTTTGATAAAATCTCAGATGCTCAGATCATAGACTTGTGACCATTAGTTGAAAGGAATGACTCTTTCAGTTGAATTAAAAACCTTAGTTATATTCCTTTCTTTGAAGATATTTTTGGAGCTTGTTACTGAACATACTATTGTGCATGTTGCTGTAAGATTCTGGAATTGCTGTGATAATTTATCTCAGTGCATCAATATTTTTTACATTTACCTATGCATTTTGTACATTGCTGCTGGAATTTAGAACAAAGGCTGATACAAAAATCTTCCTTGAATTGACTAACTTTTCAGCAATTATTAAGTGATTTTTAAACTCTTCTATTTTTCCATTCTTCCTTTCAGTGTAAATAAATAACATGAACTGAATAAAAAAAACTTTTTTAATTCTTTCAATATGAAACTTTGCTTTTTATTTTTGAAAATTCCAAAGTTTTATCTGCATTTATAGAAAAGTTACATGTTCATATTCAAATAAATGCTTTGGGTACCTCAAGCATTAGGTCTGCACTTGGCTTTTCACTTGAAAATAATTTACATGTCTTTTGATGTACATCAGTGAACTCATTTGGAACACCATTAGAAAATGATTAACAAGACTGACTGCGGCAGGGTCAAACTATGCGTCTATTCTAACTGAAGATGACTACTGCAATTTTTGTATTGTATGCATAATAAATAGATTTGTAGATCTGACAAGTAAGTTTAGCTCAGTTCGGAGAGAGCTGCCTACCAATCACTTGGTCATGAGTTCAAATCATGGTAGGGAAATGTTAATTTTATATATAGGTTTGGTTTGACATAATGAACTGAATTAGGTGAGTTTGACAATAAATGATATCAAGTGCCTGCCACAGAACAATGGTTTGCAACTTAATTTTGCTGGCTATTCCAAATGGATTCCATCTTCTCTTGAGGCTTTACTTGTGACCCTGAGCCTAAATCCTACAATGACGACACATGATTAACCTTTGTCTTACACATATCTGTATTGATTCTTTTACCATAATTTGCCCCTCATACTGATTGAATGCTGAGGTGCTTTTAATCTCTGGGTATAACCTCCATGAAAGGAATAGGGTATTTTCATTGAAAAAAGTCCAAACTTTACTAGCTAACCTTTTTCAAACAAAAAATTCTGATTCAGGATTCAGAACAGTATTTGTGAGGTACAAAAAAATATTTGTAGCCTCGCCAGCCCAACCACCACCAGTGGTTTATTCTACTTCTTAAAAAAAAATGTGTCACTGTAAATCAACCATAGTGAGTATACTGCTCTAACATATGATGATAAGATGGAATTTGAATAAATTGATTTCTTTCTTGTACGTACATGTTTTAAAGCTTGCATTGTTTTCCTGCAAATGAAATCCTGGTTTCACAAAATAAATTAGGTTCATGAAGGAAGAAAGCTGTTATCTTAATAAGAGGAGGGGTTATGAGAGAAAAAAAGATTTTTTTACATCACAATACATTGTCATTATTATTTTTTACTTTATTTAAATCAATTCTTGAGATGAAAAAAAGATTAAACTGTTTAGAGCAAATGTCTGTGTGTGTGTGTGTATATATATGTATATTTTTCCATTTTTATGCAATGATTATTTTTGTTTGGGATGTTCTAACAGGGATTAATTTGAAGAATCAGTTGGAAACAAATTTTTGGCTGTTACCAAATGCTGACAAAAATTGTATATACAAAGTCACAGGTTTTGACCAGTCTGTTCATTTTCTTGTTGACAAAAGTTTGGTGCATGTGTCAAAGTTTATTATGGAATACGAATTAATTGACAGTAAGTTAACAGTTCTGAATTCAGCACTGCTTTCTTTAGGAATATTAATGAAATCTCAAATTTTGCTCCCTACAAACCAAAATTAGATTCTTTACTTCAGTTGCAAAATGTGTTGCCAGAAAGTGTATGATAGTAACTAACTTCTGCCTGCAGTTAGCAAGAGAAAATACAAGTGCTACAATAGTCTCTTATAGTCGAAGAACATGTTCAGTCCTCGGAATATTCAAAACTTTTTTTTCTAATTTGTTTCTATATTTCCGATAAATAGCAGCTCAGACGAGGGATTTCCTTATTGTATTTTCCAGTTTTATGTTGTGCCAGAAATCTAAGCTGTATATTCTCAAATCTCAATTTGGTTTGGATATGCATTTTTGAATAAATTTTCATCCTCAGTTATTTTCTTTTTCGATTGTGAGCAAAAACGCACGAGCCAGAAAATAAAGCTTGTCAATATAAGCTAATTTCAAAGCGATTCAAAAACCCGTTCAGAAAAAATAAAAGCTAGACACAATCATTGAATGAATAATATATATCTGGAATGTATAGAGTAGATGCCTTCATTGAGGTAAGATTTATAGAGTGACAATGAATTTGAATTTGAGACAACAGACGGTAGCCAATTAATATATATATGCGTAAAGACTTGTCCCACTGGTGTCCTGAAACTGGAAGCAACTAAGAATGTGAATGTCAGATTTAGACTTATTAGTATATGCCTAATTATCCTCCACATTGTGATACTGAAGAAACCAAAGCTTTTGCTGACCTTATCTACAAGACATGAATGGACACTAAACTCCAGTCGGTGTAATTAACATACATGGTTATACTGGAGTTGAAAAATAGTTACTTCTAAGATACAAATGCATCTTGACTATTCCAGGGCCAGAAAAAGGTGAAAAACCTGATAGTCCAGTTCTGATAAACTTTGCAGGTTGAGGCATTTTAGAGTAAAATACATATACATAGAATCTCTTTTCCGATGATATGTAATAGCTTTCTATCAATGTATCTTGTCAATTTGCATCTGTTGAGCAGGAAAAGTTACAGCAGAAAAACTTGAAGCTAGGTATTAAAAAAATTTGAAAAGGGATTGGCCTTTGGGACGCCCTGTTTATTTTCAACCACCTGTTTTTTTTCTCAATCTTTGGAGAGTATTTTATGATTCATTTTTAACCATATATGATACCTAGTGTGTTTCTGAACTAGGACATTGAAGAGATAGAAAATCGCACAACCCATGAAGTAAATGACATTCAGAGATAAGTGAACAAACAGATGACGAAAAAAAAGCGGGTTCCCATGAATCTACTTTTTCAATTCCAGGATTATTTCCAGTGTTAATTCATAGGTGTTGCTAACAGACATAGCTGAAAGTATTGGCTCTGCGACAACCATGTCCAACGACTGACAATAAGACTGATTATGATTATATGCAACACCAATTCTTCTGGTCGTCATATTAATATGATACTTACATACACATGATGGGCCCTTTAAAGGGAATAAGTTGAATAGAATAAAAAATGTAATGACAGGATATGTTTGAGTTTGCAAATAGAAAAGCAAACAGGGAATAGAGACAATAAGTCTATTCTTAGTTTTTACAACCCTAGCAGTGCAGCCAAGATGAAATTTCCTCAAAATATTCTGTTTCCAGGTATACTTTACTTGAGTAACGCATCTTCTGAATTCTCAAGACAGATTGTATACTCTCACAAACAACATGACTCCATGTATTTTCAGGTTAAGTGAAAACTATGTTTACTCAAGATGACTCACATAGTCAGAATCCCTCATCAACAGAGGCATCTACTGGAATAGAGACAGAAAACTTCAATCCAACCATTTTAATATGCTTTCATTGAAGGTTTGCATACAAAACCTGTGCTCAACCTATTACTGTTTTGATATCCATAAAAGTCTTGCAAATGACTGGACTCTTATCTAATCAGAAGCACGTACTAACAAAACTTGTGGTTGAAACTCTTTCCGTTTTGCTACCCCCCTGCCATTTGTCCTTATAGCAGGTGTCAATGTTCTGCATGTCTGTATGTCCACTGGCTCCTTGGGTGTGAATTTTGACCAATCCTTGTCAGATTTGAACAGGACGTATATTTTTAAATATATCTCAAAGTAATTTTTCTCATTTCACCCACCCCCAACACATATTTTATTGCTTCCCGTTTGACTATGGAACTGCCCGGTTGCATATCTACTTGAATCTAATATACCAGCTGGAATATTATCAGCATTCTCTGTCATTGTCCTCAAATATAGACAGTGGCAAATTGCCACTTGACACCTCATCACAGAATATAAATGATACATATGAACTATGTCAAAACTAATTTACAAAAATCTTGAATAAAGGATTGATGAAAGGCACGAGAGTAATCAAGTTTATTGATATAAAAAAAAATTTATTGCCATTTGAATACATCTTCAATTCAATTGTCAATAATTGGTAAATCTACATGAAATTATTGTGAAGCTATTTTTACAGCATTGGCAAAAAAAATATAGGATTTTTCACATTTTTCCTGAGTGATTCAAGTTCATGAAACTTGGTAACAATCAAATTTTGAAACATCAAAATCTATTACCAAGATGACAATGTCAGTACTGGTGCAAAAGCTATTGTAATTTGTTATTCATATGTTTTTTTGTCAACAGATGTATATTCCTGTATAACTGATACCACTATGTCTTCAATAAATAGTTAAAATTTCAAAGTTCTAGAGTTGGAATGACAGACACACTGAACTTCCAAAGATTGTTTAATCAGAATTTCTTCGTAGTTGTAATAATTGCATAGAATAAGTCATCTGAACCAACATCATGGGAGCTAGTGGAATTATCTTAAAAAATATACAATTTCATTTTATACTTGCATTTTCCATTAATGAAACCTTATTTTAAAAAAAATTCAAATAAGCATCTTGCAATACTAAATCATTTAAATGTATTAATTTTTAATTGTTTTGGTTGGCATTCTCTATTCTAGCATTAATTCAAAATTACAGACATAAAGTAATTGTTTGCATATTTTAAACTAAAGGTCTTTTTTCATAGAAAAAAGTGCAGACATAAATTCCTTTAATGTAAAGATTTTGAATTACTGAGATACATTCTCTTACCAATATTTCAGTTCAAGGTGATCTTCACTTTCCATTCTAAGATGCAAACAAACTAATATTTACTTTAATTTTCACAGGAGTCATTCAAAAATGTTGTTTGAATCTCAAATTGTCCCAAAGAATGATTACTTGTGCTATTTAAAGTATTCTCCACTGCCTTTATAGTTAAAGAGTCATTTTCAAAGGAAGAATAAGGTAATAAATCTTGATCACCTAAATTTGTTGAAATTAGTTTTGAATCATTAATTGACGTTGATGATAGACTAAGCTGAGACTTATGTTCATTGAAAGATTCATTTGTGCAATCAGAAATTAATATGTCAGTGAAGCTCTTTCTAGGTATTATGTTTTTATGAAGTGTTAAATTACCATCTTGAATATTTTCATGATTTTCAAAATGAGCCTTCAAATCTTTATCATCTTCATAAGCTAATTTTTGTTTAATTTCAGAAATACAACCAACTTCGCTAATTTCATTGCAATCAGTTGTAATTTGACTTGCATCAGTAATCTTGAACTCATCTTTTATAGGGAGGTTCTCATTATAAATCAATGGTGCTGCTTTATCTTGCTTTGATTTGTTTTTATTAAGAAGGCTGCTGTAGTTACATTGAACAATATCATTATTGATACTGATCGATTTAATATCATTTTCAGATGAAATTTCATTCAGATTTATTGAATCATTACTCTTTAGAGAAATATCGTTGATAAATATGATGCTTGGTTCCTGTTCAAACTGACTGTGATTAAAAGATGATAAATCAAGATCCTCTGGCTGATGAGCATTTACAAAAGATAAATTGCCTGCAACTTTTTTAGAATTGTCATTGCATCTGGAAGCAGCTTGGTCGAACAAATTGTTTGATATTGATTGCTTAGAGTCATTTTTTGAAAATGAGAAAGAATTTTTTGGCATATCTATGTCATTAAATGATATTTCAGGCAAACTGCTACTTGCAATATTTAGTAACTTTTGATCTTTATCCATTTTATAATCAACTGGAGTTGCCTGCAAAATGGGACTATCTGTAAGAAAGTTTTCATTCAATTCATGGGACATTTTTGTACTGTGAGAAAATACAAACTCTGGATCATATTGTGTTTTATCTTTGTCATCATGACACTTGTGTTCTTTTGGAGTAGACTGACCAGAAACTTTAAAAGAACTTAATATTTGTTTGTTTCCTAGTCTTACGTCACTGGAATGAAGTTTACCTTTGGAAATTATAGTTTCAGATGTAGTCTCTGGAAGTAAATATCGACATTGCAGTTTATAGAAAACAGGAGAAAATAAATTTTCATAATTGTTTTCATCAATTGTATCATGATGGACACTTGTTGAAAAGGCACACAGTGGTGAAATCTTCCCATACATTTCATTGTTCATTGAACAATGAGATTCTTTTTGTTGCTTTTTAAGGGAAGTAAGAGAATATTTATCATCAGATCTTAGGGGTGTGTGATTACAGTTTGAAATATCTGTTTTAAATTCTACAGGTAACATTTGATCATTCTCTGATGTCATTAGATTTTGTGATTGTAGACCAATGGAAGATGATGATGATTGGGAAGGAAGGTTGAATTTTGTATCTTTTTGCTGTATTTCTGGATCATGATAAACAGATTCCTTTTTACATGATTTTGTCTCACTGATTTCCGGAGGGATAAGACAAAGTTTTTCTAAATCCAATAAAAGTTTGTCGATCGGCTGCAAATCTTTCTTTTTGGATTCAGCAGTTTTCTTCTTTTTGGTTTCTAAAAAAAAAAAAGGAAAAAGAAAGAGGAAAAGTTAAAAACCTATTTTTGAAAAGAGGTGGAAAAAGAATTAGTCTAGGTGATTGGTGCAAAAATTGCTCAGTTTGTGATAAAAGCATGAAATTTAGCACAAATATTTTTTGATACTCATTTTCAGATATGGAGATATTCTCAAACTGTTCATCCATAGTAACAGTTTCTAAGGAATTCATTTCCAATAGCAAACAAACAGGAGTTAACACAAAAATATCTCTCAATCAGAAACAAATTCCTGGATCCATTTCAAAATTTAATCATTTTTTTCTTACAACATGCCTTACACTTCCATGTTCAAATTCATTAAGAACTTTTGGGGATATCGTGTAGATAGACAGGAGCAAATACAGAAATGTATAAAATATAGAATCAGAAAAATATTTCTCAATCAAAAAACAAATTCCTGGACCTGTCCTCAAATTTAGTTACTACTTCCTTACAATGCTTTACCCTTCCACAAAGTTTCATTAAAATCAATTGAGAACTTTCCTGAATATTGTACACAGAGATAGGAATATAGAAATTTATGAACAAAAACAAAAACGGTTTTTATGTGCATTTCTGCATTCACTCATGTATTCCCACACCAATCCTTCAAAAGTTCTCAATGAATTTCAATCAAATTTAGCAGAAAAGTAGGCCACAATATGAGAAAAAGAGTGATCAAATTATGGGGTGCGTCCAGTAATACACACTTCATTGGGAGATATTTGTACGCTTGCTAGGTTGGAAATATTGCATAGTATCCGTTGCTAAGAAAAGTCCATATTGGAATGTCTGAAATTGTTCAGTACACCCTAAACCACTATGCCAAGTTTTATGCATTTATCACAAAGTGACCGATTCTGACCAAATTCATCGCTGATTGCCAGGACTAAATTAAAATTTTCAGAACTTCTTGTCTGATTGCAGCAGAGACTTCATGAAAGTTGGTTAAAACATAAGTTCTCAAAATCTCAGCTTCCCTGACATAATGTTGCTCAAAGGTCATTTTTAAGATGTAAATTTTAAAAACAAAAATTAATTGCCATGCTGATCAAATAATTTTAAGACAAAAAGGATGAAGGTGACTTTGAAAAGCAAGCTTGTAATCAATACTTGATCAACAAACAAGTACTGTATGATCTTATCAATCTTTATTCACACCACCCTCAGAACATTATAAATAAGAGCAGTGTTATTTACCTGTTTATTGGACAAACATGATAACTTTACTACCTTTTTAATACTGGTTAATAATTTGAGTCTTAGAATTAGAGACTAAAGGCTGTTAAAATAATCAAATTTCACATCAATATATATGAGTATAACCATGGTGGAACCTTATTGGTATGCATTATTTTAAAATATGGTAAAATAAACAAAGTGAATTATGTTAAAATTTGAAAAAATAAAGCAAATTTTCTAACGAAAAAAAAAAAAGAAAAAAAGAGTTTCTTCATTTAATTTCTGAATATTCATCTTCTAGATGCATCAAATTAATTCTCCAATGATGTTGTGTCCCTGGTATCATCCAGGTTTCAGTTTTCTGAACATCACATCTCCACAACCAGGTAACCTGACCAGATTTGATCAGTAACAGGTCCTTGTCTGTTGGCTCCACTGTCCATTTCTTTTATACAGTGGCTACTGAATGGCGGTCACTTTTATATAGGTAGAACTATGGTCCCTGGGGGTCTGAGGGATCCAGTTTCGAAACAACTGCGTTATACTGTTCTTCCCTCAGGAGAGACAAGTCGAGAGACTGTCCAACCTTAAAAACAATTGACTGCCCGATACACAAGGCAGATAAGTGAAGCTTAATGATGCAGCTGCTAAATATTGAGGGAAGGAGCAGGAATGACCAGGTTTTAGGAAAATGTTGCTTACAAAAATGGTTCTAACATGGGCCATAGATAAGTAATCCAAAGCAGTGATTCTCAAAATCACTTTCAAATTTGGTAAAAAAAAAAGAAATCTAAATATTGTCAACATTAGATTCACAAATTCAAAAAAAAATTTTTTTATAGGCAACACTGATCCACAGTTCATATATTTTAGACCCTTTGATCTAAATGGACAAAGGAAAACAACTTGTGTTATAAAAGTTAGGAGCATTGAGTGCTTGAGTAAACTTTAGTTAAAATTGAAAACTATGATAAATAGCCTCAATTTAGATAATTCAATTTTTCATAAAATCATATCAGAGGAAAAAATTATCAGAAAATAGTAAAGATTTAGTTATTGAATGAGAATTTTAAAGACAATGAAGTTGAAATCAATAATGTTTTGAGTTTGGAGTGATGAAGAAATTTTTGGTATCGCCCAATGATCCCAATATATAAATGGAAAATGGAAAATATAAAACATAAAGAAAATAGCTGAAAGTTACCCTTAGTTTTAGCCTGACTTTTAGAAATCTGTAGCTGAGAAAACTGTTCAACAAAATACGGATAACATTTTCTAAACATTTCTTCTTCTTCAATAGTTGTATATGTCTCAGCACTTTCATCCGTTGCACCTATTTAGAAATGATATAAGATAAAAACAACAAAAAATTAATTAAAATCTATATTTTGTGATTGAATATTCCACACAAGCTGTAATAAGTAAATAAAATAAAAATGGATAGTTTGAACATTAAAACAAAATTCATCAATGAAAAAGATTGTCTATTAATCTCTGTACACATTTCTTTTCTGCTTTTGTTGTTACATTTCAGTTGATTTTTTTTCAAACAGTTGCACACAGAAATGCAATGGTGGCAAATATATTGATTGGATTAGCTGATTTCCAGCAACATGTGTAACACAGATTATTCCATTCTTGGCAACTCTTGTAACATAGGTGATACTATATTTTGAAAAAAATCATTTTCAGAAGCCCTTGATTTCTCTTCCTGCTCAACAAAGAAATCCAGTGGCCTGACTTATACATTTGTCTGTTATGCCGACGTCTACCACTTTCTTCAATTTCCTCACCTTCTGGAGATGATCCATATCTATTATTCAGACTGCATCTCCAAATATAGTCTGCTACACTAAACTTTTCTAATTAACTTATGGATATGGCTCTTATAATCTTTGAGTCTTACTTCCAGATGTTTCTCCTTTATATTCTTGCAAACTAAAGCTGTTAATTAACAGGCCTCACACTTAATCCAATAGATATCCATTTGAAATTTGAGAAAAAGAAAAGTCTGAATAAAAGAAAAAAAATGGATTTACCTGAATTTTTCCATTTCACTTCAAAGCAAGGAATACCTTGTTTGATTCGTGTCTTTATAATTCTGAAAAATAAAGATATTTTTTGACCAATCAAAATATCCGTATCATAATTAGATTAAGAGCACATTTCTCCTTTATCTATCTTTGTCTATATCATTAAAGATCACTTTCTGAAGAATCAGTTCTATCCTCTTAATTTTCTTTCATCTTACTCCATTGTCAAGCAGGTTTACACTCTTTTAAAGTTACAACTAACAACAGCTCTTCAGATATTGTCCACTTACATTTTTTTGACTCTTTGCCCCTAATTCTGAATTTTATATACCATCGTCCTTGTATGAATGAAAAAAAAAACAACTAAATTTCTTTATCAAAGACAAAACACTTCAAGCTATGTTCTTGTGTAATAATTCAAGCATTAAAAACTTTGTACAGGACATCCTTAAATCTTGGAGCAGTATTGTTCTGATATAAGTTTCTTGAACGAATCTTATGAACCATTCATCTTTTTTGTAAGGCCATTTCACCATTTTCTTTGGCATGCTTTCAAACTCTTCCACTTCATCAATAAGACCATAGAACATTTTTCATAACATCTATACATCTAAGAAGATAGACATAGTACCAGCAGTCCTCTTTTCAACACATTATTGGCTTCTCCAAAATTCTATTCTGTGGACACTACATGATGCGGCATGATAGCTTTAAAAAACTGACACTGTAATATTTTTTGGGGGTAATATCTATGTACAGAATAATTGTCCAACTTATAGTTTCCTCATTAGAGTTCAAGGCCAATTATATCTGACTGGTGACAAGCAAAATAAATATTTATGTTCCCCAGAACACATCCAAACGAATGAAAAATAATGAGATAATCTTTCATTTTTCATAAGTTTGAAAAATAATTCCAGTGAGAAAAGAATTCATGATTTGTTTCACAAGATCACTCACTAATAATGAAAGGGACAATTTCTCATGTTGAATAAAAAAAAGTATTCATTTTTATTTAGATATACAAAATGCATATTCACGTGATAAAAACAAAAATGAAAAAAATTAATGAGAAAAATATTATGTTACTATGATGAGAATGAACAAAGAATAAAATGAAAATAATATGAAATTAAAAAATTGCTGTTGATTGTAAGGAGCAATTTTAAAGGGTGTAAAATCAGCTGAAGAAGAAGAAGAAGCAGCAGTAGTAGCAAATATTTAAATACTCACTTCTCTGGTACAATACGTTCTTCATGTTGTTCGGAAGGAATGACACCTACAATCTCTAGAAGTGTCCATTTGGTTACAAGAGGAAAAATTTTCTCCAAGGCATACTCTTCAGTCCACCCTAATTTTTGAACAGCGATTTCCTAGGTATATAATAGGTGTAT